>UESW01001747.1:0-45890 GCA_900491605.1 Calamus simplicifolius | reverse complement strand
TTGACGGACCTTAAGGCCGCTGTGGCCGATACGGGTGAGGCGGAGGAGCCCAGGGGCTGCTGCCTAGGATTTGCTAGGGGCCACCTAGGATGAAAGGAGGGCCATTGCGGAAAGGCCGGAGGCCACCTATAATTTGCCAGGGGCCTCCTAGGATGGAAGGAGGGCCGTTACGGAAAGGCCGGAGGCTGCCTAGGATTTGCCAGGGGCCGCCTAGGATGGAAGAAAGGTTGTTGCGGAAAGGCCGGAGGCCACCTAGGATTTGCCAGGGGCCACCTAGGATGGAAGGAAGGTCGTTGCGGAAAGGCCAAAGGCCGCCTAGGATTTGCCAGGGGTCGCCTAGGATGGAAGGAGGGCTGTTGCGGAAAGGCCGGAGGCCGCTTAGAATTTGCCAGGGGCTACCTAGGATGGAAGGAGGGCCATTACGGAAAGGCCGAAGGCTGCCTAGGATTTGCCAGGGGCCGCCTAGGATGGAAGGAAGGCCGTTTTGGGAGAAGCAGGGGCCGCCACGGAAGACCTAGGGCCGCCTGGACTTGGGAGCCGTCACGGGATTCTCGGGCCGCTATTGGGGGCCGTCATGGAAGGCGAATGCTGCCGTGGAGGAGGTTGCTGTGCATTGAAGCCGTCCGTAGAGGAGGCCGTTATGGAAGCCGGGGGCATGTAGTGGGGAAGAGCTGAGCCTGGCTGAAACGAAGATAGGGGAGATCCAGAGAGTCCCTCGAGAGCCAGATGAAACGAGGGGTGTCTGGCTCTGTTCTCGGACCTGGCACGACATTGGAGAATCCTAGAATGGACCCGGCACGATACTGAGCTGAGTCCGTCGAGGGAGGAGAGCAGAGGACGCATCCGTTGTTGGGACCGTCTAGCCTACATGGGCGGACTCCAAGACACTCCCTCTCTTGCAACCCGGGCTTTAGTAAGCTTGAGTCAAATCACAGCCGGGACATAAGTATCAAGGTAAGGGTACTGTGTATCTTTGTATGTTTTATGGGACCAAAGGGGAACCAACAACACACACATCCCACTCCTGCGACAGGGAGCCCACTTAGGATGAGGCCACAATCTGTTGAGCCACCTAGAAAGGTCAGCTAAGACTGGACCATCTAGAAAAATCGACTTGGGAATTATTATCTATGGGGTTACTGGCCCCATCAATGCCCCCCACACTTCTTGAGCTTATAGGTTCTATAACCATCAAGCTGAAGAAGTGTAGAACTTCTTCTTCTTCTTCTTCTTCTCTCTTCTTCTTCTTTTCACTTCGCATGGATTTGTGATCACATCTGTGTGTTATCTAAAATTGTGCCTGTACCTTCTTAAAGACTTTAGAGTAGGAGGTTAGCTACCTTAGGCTGGCTAAGGCAGCTAGCAATTCTCTCACAGGGTCCAAAAGTGATGCTCGTCAACTAACTGGCCGTTATGAAATCGCCGAGGGGCCGCCTGGGATTCTTGGGGGACACCGGGTACTACCTAGGATGCTTGGGCCACCATGGATGACGAGGATAGCCAGAGAGTTAAGATCAGGGTCCTTCTTCTGGATTCTATTGCCTTCGTTACGTGCATGCAACCTCATGCACCTAATCGGCCGTCGTGGAATAGAGGGTCCCTGGCTGTATTCCAAGGATGGTGCTCCATAGTGACTGCTTCACGCTTGCAGACAAGGAGCCTCTTGCAGTGGGCACCGAACTCCTTGTTTTTGGCAAGGAGACTACTTCTCACGTAGTTCTAACAAATTCATGGTCTCCTTGCGTTGATATGAACTCCCTAAGGTGCCCATTTGGATCTGCTGGCCTTGGGGAGAAGGCCATTGTAGTTGGTGGTACTGATGCTCGAGGTAACATATTAGACTCTACAGAGCTCTACAATTCTATCGCACAAAAATGGGAAACTCTGTCTAACATGAATAAGCCGAGGAAGATGTACTCGGGTGTCTTCATGGATAATAAGTTCTACGTAATCGGAGGCATGACCAGCCACACAAAGTTGCTGACATGCGGAGAAGAGTATGATTTGGAGAATGGGAGTTGATGATCCCAGGAAGGCCATCCATGGCTTCAAGGTGGGAATCGCATTCGCTCTAGTGTCGCTCCTCTACTATACTCGGCCTTTTGTATGATGGGGTTGGAGGAAATGCTAGGTGGCCGTTGTGATAGTTGGTTGCATTCGTCTTCCGCCACCTCTTTGGGCGCATGATACTGTTGAGCTACAGCGGGGCTCTAGCTATGACCTGAACCATATGATGCAGAAGCTGGGCAAGAAGTCGGGCCATCAAAACTACCCTAATCTAGATAACCGTATGGATGATGAGCCAGTTGGTGACTACTGATACGAAGCATAAGGAGTGTTGAAGGTAAGTTGGTTATCTTAGGTTGACTAGGGCAGCCAGCAATTCCCTCCCGACACAGGGTCTGGAAGTAGTGCCTGTCAACTATGAATCCAAGATGTGAGTTGACTTGGGTTTAATTGGTTTCATATGCTTAATTTAAGCAAAGGTTTTACTTAGTTGTTCACTAGCCGCAGAAAGTCGCTGAGGCTAAGAGAGCCGATGAGGCAAAGCGATAGATGGAGCTACAATAGTGTTGATGAGGCTGATAGATAGAGATGGTGCCGATTCTAGAAGTATTAGGTGTCGAGCTGGCCTCGGGCCTTGGCTTAGGGCTGCCTAGAATCCAAGTTCAAACCTTCAGGAATTTCTTATGTTGGCAGGGCGCCCATGCCCTTTTTGGGTTATATGTTGAGGCCGTTCGAAGCTAGCCCTAGGGGCGGCTAGGGGCCAGAAATAACTTGTGGCCGCCTAAAACCAGCCCGAGGGCCGGTTAGGGGCCATAAATAACTTGTGGCCGCCTAAGACCAGCCCGAGGGCCGGTAGGGGCCTAATATACCTGTGGCCGCCCAGGACCAGCCCGAGGGCTGGCTAGGGGCCTAACATAGCTGTGGCCGCCCAGGACCAGCCCGAGGGCCGGCTGAGGGCCTAACATAACTATGGCCATCCAAGACCAACCCGAGGGCCGACTGGGGGCCAGAAATAACTTGTGGCCGCCTAAGACCAGCCCGAGGGCCGGTTAGGGGCCAGAAATAACTTGTGGCCGCCCAGGACCAGCCCGAGGGCCGGCTGGGGGCCTAACATAACTGTGGCCGCCCAAGACCAGCCTGAGGGCCGGCTGGGGGCCTAACATAACTATGGCCACCTAGGACCAGCCAGAAGGCCGGCTAGGGGCTAGACATACCTGTGGCCGTCCAGGACCAGCCCGAGGGCCGATAGGGGGCCAGACATAACTGTAGCTGCCCAGGACCAGCCCGAGGGCCGATTGGGGGCCTAACATAACCGTGGCCGCCTAGGACCAGCCCGAGGGCTGGCTGGGGGCCTAACATAACTGTGGCCGTCCAGGACTAGCCAGAAGGCCGGCTAGGGGCTAGACATACCTGTGGCCGCCCAGGACCAGCCCGAGGGCCGGTAGGGGCCAGACATAATTGTCTCGAGGGTTTCTCACGCCGATCTGGGAGTTTGACTCGGGGCCACTTAGAGCATAAGACTTGAACCTCCGGAGGTTTCTCGCACCGATCTGGGGTGTCTGTGTCTTTTGAGCTGCCGAGGTCCTTTTGAAACCCCGAAGGTGACCCGAGAGTCGCTGTGGTGAGACCATGCTCGGGAGCCTTTAACCCCAGAGGGTGACCTGAGGGCGCTTTGACCTGGCTAAGGGTCCTTTTTTGAAACCCCGAAGGGTGACCTGAGAGTCGCTATGGTAGGACCATGCTCGGGAGCCTTTAACCCTGGAGGGTGACCTGAGGGCACTTTGACCTGGCTCAGGGTCCTTTTTTTGTACAACATTGCCACAGGGGTTTAGCTCGGGGCCACTTAGGACACAGGGCTTGAACCTCCGGAGGTTTCTTGTGCCGGTCCGGGGTCTGTGTTCCTTGGGCCGCTGAGGGGTTAGGATGTCGAATAAAAGGAAATCTGTTGAATTAAATGAAAAGAAACTTTGTTCTCAGAGTGTGGTATACTTAGCTTTCGAGGCTTTTTGCCTTTGCATCGTGTTTGGTGTCGGCGTCGATTAAGGGCTTGGGACCTTTTCTTTGGAGAAATTGGTCTCCTGCTACTGACTTGGGTACTTCAGCCCGCTAGTGGTCTGTCCCTCAGGAAATCAGGTTCATTGGAACAGAGGTGCCGTTGTCCTTGCTTGGGCGTCATCACTTGTCCATTGCTGAGGATGTTAACTCTTCCCTCATTAGATGTCCACCAGCATCATTTAGTATATGAGAGTTTTTTTTCTTCTGGATGCTGAGGCTCTATCATTTGTAGCCGCTTTGTTTCCCTACTCTTGGATGCCAGTTTTTTCTTCTGGACACTCTCCCTGTTAGTTTCTTCTTTCTCCGAAATCTGGTTTCCCTCCTCAGGTAACTTGGAACAATCCTCAGAAACCTTCAATTGTTCAAAATCTTCTTCAACGTTATGCGTCTGGGGTAAATCCTTTGCAAGCTCTCCCACCTCCTCTACAAGCTTGTGTCTACGTACACATGATCTGAGCTCATCCCGCTTTCGATCTAGAGGCTCACGTCCTGACTCCTCTTTCATAGCTTTTTGCCTTTGCGCAGTGTTTTTTCCTTTGAAAAATTGGTCACCCTTAGTGCTGAAATCTGAGAGCAGCTGGAACCAAATCCGCCAGAGGGCTCGGGCTCGGTTTGGCTCTTGGGTGCAATAGACAGGAAGAGAGAGAGAGACAGAGAGGGCTTTGGTAGAGTCAGTAGTCAAAGCCTTTTGTCTTCATCTTTCACCTTGCATTAATTGCATCAACACCTCTTGGCCTACTACCGCCAGAAATCAAAATGCCTACAAATGCTTGAAGTGACGGGCCATGGATAATGTCCCAAGTTTGCCCCTTTTTGGAAATTATTCTGCTGACCAAGTTGCAATCCACCTTTGGCTATCTGTTGAGCCTTTAATTAAGCTCCTTTGGCCGCTGGTGCTGTTCATCCAGATGCTTCTTCACCTTAGGATTAAGATCTTTCCCAGATGGCGTAGAAGATGAGTAATGAGAGGAGTGGCAGCTTGAGCGGGGGGTAGGAGACTGCAATCTCCTGAAAGCTTCACGATGGTCTTTTGCTGCTCAGTGCGATGTGGATGCCCCCTAGCATAATTGGTGAGGACCTTCGGCATGTGCGTCACCACCATGGCTATTTTAGAGGGGATAAAGACTTACAGATCAGGGAGACAGAGCTCTCTTTCCTTTAGCACAGTCGCCCTCTTCCTGGCGCGCCAATCTGTTGATGCCCGATCACTTTGAGCTGGTGTCCTTGAACGTCGGCCGTTCCTCCATAGAAATATCGGGGTCCTTCCTTTGTCTTCAAAGCCTGCAAGAAGTCCCACGACCGGGTATTCCGACGGGAACCCTCCGATGCTCAAGTTAGTGACCAGGGTAACAGTCGTGAGCTCGAGGAAGCCCGAAAGAAAAGAGAGAAAGGCTCTTTTAAGAGGTTAGCGCATTGAGTTCCTGGACTTATCTGCCTCTTCTTACCTGATTTATTTACCTTCTTGCTATGTGTAGCTTGCTTAAGAAGTTTAGAGCCTTGTCCTTTAGTGAGAGTGGGTCACGTGGGGCCTCATGATGGGTCGTGACTTTTGGGGCTTATCTGATTCGAGTGGTTGGGGTGTCATGATGATTGAGAACTTTGGTGAGTGGAATGTCATGATTAGTATCTGTGAGACCTGATGTGTTGCCACTTGTCAGGGCCTTTATGAGGCTGCTTCTTCTTAGTGGCATGTCAGAGCCACAGGCGCTGTCCCTGTTAAAGTGAGTGGCTATCCAATTTTGTCCTGTCAGAGATAGATGGTCACTTGATTACTGTGCCTTCTGGCCTCGAGATTCTATCCTTTTCTAATAGAATGCCTTCCATCGATCTCGCCTTTGTCTTTGCAGAGGGTGAATGCTGAGTCAGCTTGAATGAAATCATAAGTAGTCCTAGGACATAGCTTCGCACCAATTAACTCGGGTATGTTTCAATTAACCCACCCTTGTAGATGATTCCAAGGTTATTCAGACTTTAGGCTGGTTGACACCATATTCATGACCCACACCAAGTTATTAACTATATAAGCATTAATCTCTGTGCCCTGTCCTTGCCATGGAATTACCATTACAACCCTCATCAATTAGATTAATTAGTTTTTGTTGACCGCTCTCTCTTTCTTCCGCTGAAACCTCCATTACGTGCATGCATGGGGCCGTCTTGGTCGTTCCGAGGTTACTTTGACTGTTACGGAGTTGAGGGAGATCGGAGAGTGCTGCGGCCATTGACAGACCTTAAGGCCGCTGTGGCCGGTACGGGTGAGACGGAGGAGCCTAGGGGCTGCCGCCTAGGATTTGCCAGGGGCCGCCTAGGATGGAAGGAGGGCCGTTGCGGAAAGGCCGGAGGCCGCCTAGGATTTGCTAGGGGCCGCCTAGGATGGAAGGAGGGCCGTTATGGAAAGGCTGGAGGCCGTCTAGAATTTGCCAGGGGCCACCTAGGATGGAAGGAGGGCCGTTACGGAAAGGCCGGAGGCCGCCTAGAATTTGTCAGGGGCCGCCTAGGATGGAAGGAAGGCCGTTTTGGGAGAAGCAGGGGCCGCCACGGAAGACCTAGGGCCGCCTGGACTTGGGAGCCGTCACGGGATTCTCGGGCCGTTGTTGGGGGCCGTCGTGGAAGGCGTATGCTGTCTTGGAGGAGGCTGCTGTGCATCGAAGCCGTCCGTAGAGGAGGTCGTTATGGAAGCCGAGGGCCTGTAGTGGGGAAGAGCTGAGCCTGGCCGAAATGAAGATAGGGGAGATCCAGAGAGTCCCTCGAGAGCCAGACGAAACCAGGGGCGTCTGGCTCTGTTCTCGAACCTGGCACGACGTTGGAGAATCCTAGAACGGACCCGGCACGATACTGAGCTGAGTCCGTCGAGGGAGGAGAGCAGAGGACGCATCCATTGTTGGGACCATCTAGCCTACATGGGCGGACTCCAAGACACTCCCTCTCTTGCACCCGGGCTTTAGTAAGCTTGAGTCAAATCACAGCCGGGACATAAGTATCAAGGTTAGGGTACTGTGTATCTTTGTATGTTTTATGGGACCAAAGGGGAACCAACAACACACACATCCCACTCCTGCGACAGGGAGCCCACTTAGGATGAGGCCGCAATCTGTTGAGCCATCTATAAAGGTCAGCTAAGACTAGACCATCTAGAAAAATCGACTTAGAAATTATTATCTATGGGGTTAAATGGCCTATCAGATAGATTTCGATGTTTTAGGAAGCGAATTAAGGGATTTTTTGTATCTTTAAAAATCTTCTTTTGTGTGTATTTATTTGATGGGGGGCAGGAAGAGGAGGAGAGGTGAGGCATTGATGCTGAAAAAGAAAGGAAGAAGAAAAGAAGACTTGAATGCTAAGAATAATTTAGAATATATATTTTTTAAAAAAATTAAAAAAAAAATCATTGAACAATTCGAACGGTAAAAGTTAAAATTTTCGCAATGAGCCATACGCGGCCAATAGCCGTGCTTCCCTCCTACGTGTACCTGCACGTCGCGCGAAGGCTCGCATTGGTCAGCGGGCCAACGCGTACGTAGACTTACGCACGCGCAGACCATCGCACACGACAGCTTGTGCGTGGGTAGCCCTTCAAGAAATTGACCCAAGTCAGACGTGAAGATCACCAATTGATTTCGTATGCATAGTCTAATCAATAATCTGCCCAAGAATTTTTCTGGATCCTCGCACACGCAAGTACATATTAATGCTGATTAACGGCCCAGGCAGCATAAGAAATTCTTTGACGGGGGATTATAAATCAAACGTGAAACTTGTGCTAATGCTGATCAACGAGCTAACGCAGCATAAGAAACTCTTGACGTAGGATATAAATCAGACGGCAAAGCTTGTTGATTAATTTAATGTATATGGTCTAATCAGTAATGTCCAAGAATTCTAGTGCTGGTCAACGGGCCCACTTAGCATAAAAAATTTGTTACGGGAGACATAAACAAAACATGAAGCTCATTGGTTGATGTAATTAATATACGTGATCTAATGAATGATCTACTCAAGAATTTCTTTAAATCCTCACACATGCGTGCGCGTACTAGTGCTAATCAACGGGTTCACACGGCATAGGAAATTCTTGGCATGGGATGGGATATAAAACGTGAAATTCTAGCCAATGGTCAGCCTAAAAACTTTTCTAAACCCTCGCACACGCAAGCGTGTTCTAGTGTCCATCAATGGGCCCAAGAAATTTTTGATGTGGGACTTAAGTCAGATTAAAGTTTACTAATTGATCTAAGAGGAAGACTTTGTACATCATCCGATGCACAAAGCATGTATCGAACGTATGAATTAATTATGTTTTCATGTCATCATGAGAATCATAATTTAATGAATCATGATGCGCACTACATGTATGATGGTACAGGCGCATGATTAATCCATCCTTCAGTGCACAAAGGCTTTTTCTTGATCCAATATACATGGTCTAACCAATGATCTGACTAAGAATTTTTATGGACCCTCACACACGCGAGCGCATACTGATCAACGGGCCACACAGCCTAAAGTATTCTTGACGCGGGATGCAAGTTAGACATCAAATTCACTGATTGATCTGACATATAGATGATCGGCCAATGAGCTATCGATCCCACGCGGGATGTAAATTTTTCTAAACCCTTGCGCGCGCAAGCGCGTTCTAGTGCCGATCGATCAACGGGCCCACGCTGCATCCAGCGGATTCCAGCTGCCACCTCGTTCCCATATAAACTCACGGGAGGGAGAGGGCGAAGATGGCAGCATGAAGTAGCTCAGGACGCAACTTGTTCGAGCCAAAATGAAAGGGTCCATCCTGTTGCTTCTCTGTGGAATTCTTATTCTCGGGCCAAGACTTCAGGATCAGCTGGTTAATGCAAGGGCGGGGTTAGGAGGACATGGAGTTCCACGTAACGGTTTGCACCATTATCCTCGCGTTCCATCACGATATCGATCTCCACTGCGTCCATTACCGCTGACACCATCACCTCCACCACCATCTCCACCGCTGCCTTGATAAACCTCGACTTTCTCTCAATTGTTAGTTTGGTACGTGATGATGGCTGTTTGCAAATCATGCATGCAGGCTGGCACTTCCAACACTGCAAAAATGGTGTTGGATTGATGCAATTATCCTTTATTTTTCTGTTTACAAATCATGCAGGCTGGCACTTCAACACTGCAAAAATGGTGTTGAACTGATGCAATATCTTTTATTGTTCATATCTGTATAATGGTGTTTTCTTGCTTGTATTAGTAAAATCTATCGAAACTCCTACAAGGTTGTATTCGGCCTTCCATAAAAAAAAAAAAAAATCCATCACGCATTTCATCAGACTGGAAAGGGCACAAAAAGTGAAACAAGAGAGAAAGGAAAGCATAAAAGAGATAACATATAAGAAATAGAAAAAACACCAACTCAAAATCCTCGCATCAATGGATCAACATCACCATTCAAAACAACCTCCGTGTGAGAGCAGTTCAGGCTACCGGACTGCCCATTGAGCTTAGAAAAGTTTTATTCATCGAATCTAGCTGGAACCCTCACCAGCAAACATAGCAAAATCTCCAACAATTCTTGCTGAGATTGGTCTGGTCCATTGGACTGATCTACGGTAGATCAGGCAAGGCCTTTCTCCTCTTTCACCTCATACTTGTGCTTGCCGGCAACGAATCTACACTCTACTGTTTTGACTCGATTACCGGATTCCTCCATTGCCTTTTGGGGTCCCATGGCTCAGCTTCATCTTTGTCGAGCTTCAACACCCATCAAACATACTCCGGCCCTCGACGCCAATTTAAGCAACATCGGTGAATCGGCTATAGCAACCGAGGTGGAAGTGAAATGTCTGAATTTTTGTCCACCGTGCTTGTTTGATGATGTCCTGCGCACAGTAAATTAAAGACGGTTTGATCATAAATAGGTGCATCATATTTTTATTTCTATATTTTAATAAATAGGTCGGTTCATCTTTATTTTTTTTGAAAATAAACGAATAAGCAAAAAATTAATAGGTTAGTTGCACATTTAACTAAATAAATAAACCAAAAGTAAGAAAAATAAAAAAAATACTTTAATATGCACAGTAGTGCATATATAAAATTTTTTGGACTAACATAATTTAATGTTTAACTATCTTTGCATATTGTATTATAATAATCGCCGCATTAGTGCAAACGAAAATAATTAAATGACTTATTTGTTGAAGAAAATCCACGATCAACAACTTTTTTAATTATTAATAAAATAATAACTTTGAGTTTTATTTTAAATGCAATTGTAGGAAGGAAAACTTTCCACTATTTTATTAAAAATAATAAAGAATATATAAATTTTAAAAGTAAAGAAGGGACTGGAAACAAGGGTCTGCCTAGTGCCTATAAGTCTCATTAGTTTTCCGTTCTTTTTGAAAAGTATTGAATGCTCCACTCTCCTCTTCTTTGAACGTAGATCAGATCGCAATTAAAAATTTGATAAAGCTTCAACATCTTTTGACCTGATTGTTGTTTCCCCTCCAAGAGACGCTATGGAACTCCTTTGCAGCCAAAACTAGTACTGCCGATAAAGCGAGATGACAAATTGATACCGAGATGACGAGCAAATTTTTAAAGTCATAAAAAAATTAAGTCCAGATCAGCTGTAGCGAAGAAGTCCAACCCTTCGTGCCTCTGAAGCGTTGGGTATGCATGCGCCTCTAGCTGATGGACGCTGCTCCTGAAATCCGTGGGTCACAACTCATACGTAGATCCTCGCGCACGCTAAAGCGCTCCAGAGTTGATTGACGGCCCGCGCACTAGCCTCGGTCATCTGGCTTCCGGTCCGGTCCGGTCCGGTCCTTTGCCCCTGTTCCCACGCAGCTCCCAAGTCGCGCGTGGACTCATGCGTGCGTACGCCTCGGGAGACGTCAGTGCAAGCGTAAACCTCACGCTCACTCCTTGATTTGATCTGACGCACGTGTTTACCATACATAAATTGCAAAGCGAATGAAATAATCCTTAATGATAGCAAACTTATCTTTGTGATCTAAATTCTTTAAAATATGAAATGGATGGCTAGGACCCAATAGGAATTTTTCACATTTCTTCTTATAAAATTTAAAATTTAGACATCCTTTTGCATCAATATGAGGAGGAACTCCATCGGCTCCACCCCCGGGAGTGAGCGAAACCATCAGAGTTAACAGCATGGCCCAGCACGCATCTCCTCGGACCAACGGTTGGTGAACGTGCACTCGAAATACATAGCTAATAATTTTCATATCTCCACGTGGTCTGCCAATACCGGGACCTGGATCTATTAAACAGCAATTCGATTTCGTTCCGGTTTTCTTTTTTTCCTCTGAGAAGAAAGGTTTGTTGCAAGGGAACGATTTTGTCTATCTACGTGGACGCATGCATCGGACACGATTATTGATTGTGCACTCATGGGGATGCACATATTATGGTTTACTAATTTGATGCGCTCCTTATATGAATCTGTATGGATGCATGATCAATAGGCATGCTCGATGCATACTTTCTGCATCGAAATTTTTTTTTTGGGTTATAAACAGGCAAGGCTGGATTAACCCATCCATCCACGAGCCCATGGTAGGATTATATATCTTGTTCGAGATAAGTGGGCTGGGCAGCGGCCCACTTCAATGAAATGGTTTCTTCTCTTATAGGTTCAAATCATTTGGATCTTCTGCTTTCCTTCGTGAGCCAAATATTCTGAAGCTGGCTCCAATTGAACTGATTGAAGTTTGAATGCCCAAATGCAAGCAATCAAATAGACGTGGAACCATGAGCAAGTATTTTGGTTGAAACATGTATAAGTTTTTCTTGTGCTTTTAGTTGATGCGATGCCTGCCATATTGCTTGGTTGATAACGTACAAAAATATATAAAACTTAATAATATAAAAAATTTTAAAATATAAACTTAAAAAGATGAGTGCAAATTAATTAGTAGTGAATACATTTAAGTTGTAAACTCTTAATTTTTTTTATAAAATTATTTTAGATATTATAAAATTTAATTATTAATATCTAACCATGTCTCTGAAGCTTAATCCACTCATATCCGGAAAGTTTTTTTTTTTTCCCTTCACTTTTTCTTCTCTCTTGTAAGAAAAAGGGTGGTAACCTCTCAAATTTTGTTACGAAAAAGTTTTTGTCTTCAGTGCAGCATAACTTATTTTGAAAGAAAAATTTTTATACATTGAAGATTGATGCATAAAGTTTACATCAAACATACGAAATTCCTTTGGTGCATAAAAACTTTTCCCCTTGCTGGAGCTAGGGAACGGAAAGGAAAAGGAGCGCAGGAGGCCCAGCAGCTTTCTAAGTTGAAATTAAAAGGCCAAAAAAACCAAGCCTCGTTAAAGATACAACAACCTGAATAAAAAAAGTCAAGAAAGAGCATCGAAAAACAACGGTTCCCTCCGAACTAAATCCAACAAATTTGTACTTTTGGGAAGCATCCACACCTACCATGGGTCCTCTCCTCTGCATAGACGTTCGACAACGTAGGCAAACCCTCTCCAGATCGTCTGAATGAATTTTTCAAAGAAATTCCTAAATAAGTTTATTTAAGCTTGAGCACGTGACCTGACCTTGAAAGGCAGCGACTTTGGATTTTCTCTAATATTATATTCCAAACCTTATTCGTTATTGCATGCTACATTGAGAGAATTAGTTAAGTCATTATATATATATATATATATATATATATATATATATATATATATATATGTATATTTATGAGATATATATACTTTGCCAAGATCGATTCCAAATTCGAATAAAGAAGAAATATTACGTTAAGCCGATGTAAAACTTCATTAAATTTCTTAAAATATAAATTTACTTGATGCCGTCGGGATCCGTCCTTCGACTCAGACGCAGTCGATCTCCAGGGACGGACCTGCACACAGGTCCTCGCGCAAGAGGCGTTGGGGGTGGCCCTCCGCGGAAGACCCTCCGACGCTCAAGTCAGTGGAAGGAAATCGGCGATCAATCAGAAAATAGGGAGGTGGATCTCTCCGGAGAGTCTCTCTAGGGGCGGCCAATCTAGCGCTCCATAAAAAAGGGGGAGAGCACCGACGAGCAGCTGGCGAGAGCGGGAGAGTGAGAGTGAGGGTGTAAGCTCGTACCTGAGGGAATCTGGGAGTGTCATATTTATAGGTTGTCACCTGGATCTTGAGCGCCTTCTGGAAGGTTCGAAGGTTGTTAGGATACGGAGACGGATCGAATCGGACCGTTGGGATCCATATCTTGTTTGTTAGGGGATCGATGGCTAGGAGAGCCCCTTTATGGCTTGAGATCTGGTAGGTGTGTAGGTCCTAGATAGCCGTGTTAGGTTCTAGACCACTTCTCAACATGATTCCTTGCCTGGACTATTGTTACGATAGGCCTAGGCTCTCCAGCGTCAGGTTCCGCGGAGGTGAGTATTGGATCGTGGATCACTCAGTGAAGCCGAGCCATGAAAACTCGGGGGAAACGAGCTACAGGAAGCTCGGGGAAGCCGAGCTATGGAAGCTCGGGGGAGCTGAGCTATGGAAGCTTGGGAGATCCGAGCTTATGGAAGCTCGGGGAAGAAGAGCTGCATGGAGTTCGGAAGGATCGAGCTATGGGAAGCTCGGGAGAGCCGAGCTATGGAAGCTCGGGGGAGCCGAGCTACGGAAGCTCGGGGGAGAGGAGCTGTAGGGAGCTCGGGAGAGCCGAGCTATGGGAAGCTCGGGAGAGGCGAGCTATGGAAGCTCGGGAGAGCCGAGCTATGGAAGCTCGGGAGAGGCGAGCTATGGAAGCTCGGGGAAGCTACGAAAACTCGGGGGAGAAGAGCTGCAGGGAGCTCGGGAGGACCGAGCTATGGGAAGCTCGGGAGAGGCGAGCTATGGAAGCTCGGGGGAGCCGAGCTACGGAAGCTCGGGGGAGAAGAGCTGCAGGGAGCTCGGGAGGACCGAGCTATGGGAAGCTCGGGAGAGGCGAGCTATGGAAAGCTCAGGGATATTTTGGCGGGCGAAGGGATGGGGTTGGTCTTAGTCTTCTCGCACGGATATTGATGCAATGACGATTTTACCTCCCAACACATACCCTCCACTCCCTAGTTCGAAGCATAGGTTCGGGCATAGGAAGTATAAGTCCAAGTGGCACGCTTTGGATGGGACGATCTGGTTTAGACAGATCGTGCAATGATGTCCTAATTAATGCGGCAGGGCCATCATGCCTTCGTGGGTAAGGCTCCTCCAGGGGCGACGGTTGGGGAAATTTCACGTAGTAAATCCCGATTAATGCGGCGTTTATCGAGGCGGCTCCGGACGCCTCGGGCGAGGCGCCTCTTATTTTTAAAATGGCTTCCTTAGGGGGGAAGCAAAACGATAGTAGCGTTGTATCTGTTTGTTACATTCTCTCATTCTGTTTCTTGGAGAGTCTCGTCTTTTGCGACGTTCGCCGTCTCACCTGGTGCTTTTTCCGGCCAGGATGACAATGAGTTCCGACGACGTAGCTACGGAGATCATTGCCGAGGATGTGGGGAGGATTCGCCAGAGGTAGGGCATACCCCTAGATGTCATTCTGCGAGTGCCGGAGCCTGAACATAGGGTCTCGCGAGATCTGGAGCACGAAGTCTTCGTTTACGAAGACAGCTTGAAAGCAGGCTTCCGTTTTCCTCTCCACCCCTTGGTGAAGGAAATCATGACTCACTATAACATCTGTCCGGTGATGGTGGCCCCAAACAGCTGGCGGAGCATCATCGGATTTATCTCAATGTGCCACCAGATTTGGATCGTCGCCACTCTCCCTCTTTTCCGTGCCTGTTATCATCTGATACCCGAGAGGAAATCGGAGTGGCCATACATCTGACCTAGGAGGTCCTTTAACACAATCATGGATAAGCCGTCTTCCATAAAGGGATGGAAGAGTAGGTTTGTCATCACTGAGGGGAATATTGGTTCCGACTTTCCTCGAAGATGGAGAAATTTCGTCCGGGATGCCGAGACGCATCCGGCTTTGTCCGAGCAAGAGGAGAGAGATTTGGACGTCCTTCGCAATGGCCAGGCGTTCTTGGCCAATGACTTGCTATCGAAGGATGCCCTTTTCGCCGCCGGGCTTAGTCCTCTGGACCCGCAAAGTGAGTCCTCCCTTTTGTCTTTTCCGTCATTGGTTGTCCAGGCGAACGCGTTTGGATTTAACTGTATACCCTCTGCTTTTGCAGCCAAGAAGTCGGCGTGGTTGAGCCTTGCCACGAGGAAGAGAGGTAAGCGCCCAGGGGAGAGCAGCGTAGCGGAGGGAAGTGGTCCCGAAAAGAAGGCTCGCACTTTCGTAAGATGCTCATCGGATGCCGGTGCGACCACGGAGGGAGCACCGGAGGCGAGGGGGGATTTGAGGAGGACAGCTGGGATCCCTTGTCCCCTGTAGTGGAGCTATCAGATAGTTCGGACGACATTCCATTGGCTCATCCAGGTGCATCCCCCTTAAAAGATGAACTGGTGACGGATTCGACGGAGGTCGTTGCTTCCGGGGGGCACTCCCCAACCACGGGTTTACTCCTGCCCCCAGTAGGAGAGGGAGAGGGAACAGCCGCAGTTGATGAGGTTCAGGGCGAGCTCCCTCTTGGGCCTTTTGCGGGAGAGTCCGGTGGTAGCGATGTTGGGTCACCCGCGGCGGTTCAAGAAGCATGCCGGATAGAGGCTCCGGCAGAGCCTGCAGGGGAGGCGCAAGTGACAGCGACCGAAGGAGGCGTGTTGGAAGAGGGATCGCAGCGAGATGAGAGTCCTGCGATTGAGACTCCTCCGAGAAGGGTTTTGGGAAGGCTGGCACTTGGGTTGGCCAAATTATCTGAGGAGGCTCAAGCCAAATTCTGATGGAAGAAGCTGGGAAGCTGAAGGCTTCTCAGTTGGAGGTCGCTCAGGTTGGCCCCCCGGGTGGAGAAGGTCAGCCCAGTAGCTCAAACACAGGCGTTGAGGAAGCGTTTTCTGCTTTAATGAGGTCGGCCTTGTATCCGAGTGCAGATCCCTCGGCGAACAAGTTTGCGGACTTGGAGTTGGTTGATGCTGCGTTCGGGCAGCAGGGCGTGGCTAAAAGTACCATCTCCTTTCCGATATTGACAATACGACCCTCATGAGGATGACACGGGCCTATGCCTCGCGGGTGAGTTACCATTCCTGGGTAGTGGATACATTCTGGTTGACTTGATGGTATATTCTCATTCATTTTTTATCATGTAGAGTGTTTTGCTTTCCCGGGCAATGTGCTGGCGTTTGAGTTTGGCGACAGGGGCCAGCGTTCAGGCTAGGAGAGCCAGCGCTGAACTTCAATCGCGAGTAGAGGTGTCCAAGAAGTTCGAGGAACTCCTGTCCATTAGCAATAGAAGTTTGGCGGGGATGAAAGCATCGTACCAGGCCACCTTAGCCGAAGCGTCCAAGCAAAAGCGTAGAGTGGAGGAGTTGCAGGGGCTCCTAGCAAAGAATGACGACGCGTGCTTGGAGCTGGCTCGAGTTAAGTCGAAGCATTCTATGGAAGTGGCGGCGATGCAGCGGGAACATAATGAGAGTTTGGGCCGGCTGGGGATGGAGGCTGCCGACGAGAAAAAAACGCCTGGCCAGAATGCTCAGTGAAGTAGAGGAGAAGCTACGGCGGCGCGATGGCGAAATTGCTGACTTGAAAGTCAGCGTTAAGTGGCACGAAGGGATGATAGCCCGGCTGAGTAACGAGCTATCCCAGGCCCATGGAGAAGTCGAAGAGAAACAGTCGAGGATTAACACTCTCCAAGAAAGAATCGAGTTGGTCAGGGCCGATAAAGTAAGGGCCAGGGGTGAGGCTGAGGAGCTGACCAAAAGGTTGGCCCGACAAGAGGAGGAGGTACGACCTTATTCTCCCCCCTTTTCTAGCTTCTTTTATTGGTTCCTCACGGTGCCGACTGATTTCGGTTTCGCAGGTGGCAAAGTTAGGGCTGGATAACCGGGCCTTGCAAGGTGAGCTCACGTCTAGCCGGAGTAGGAGTTCAGAACTCGAGGCGCGGGCCGGCGAGTTCGAGGAGCAAACTGTTATTCTGCGGGCTCAAGTCGCGGAGGCTGAGAGGCAAGTTGCCGAGGCTAAGGTGCAACTTGCCGTGCTCAAGGGCGAGCAGGATGTAATTGGAGCTGATGCCTTCCAACTTGGAGTGGAAGAGTGCAGAGATAAGATATCCAGCGAGCATCCGGAATGGGATCTTTCTTTTCTCGATGCCGAAGCTCTTGACGTCAGCGACTCTGGAGGCGAAGAGGAGGACGAGTACATTGACGTCTCCGATACTGATCCTGGTGCCATCCCAGGTCCCAATGAGGCCGCAGTTTCTAGAGGGCATTCGCAGACCGTCGCCCAGGAGGCTAGGGCATTTGAGAAGGGTGAATCAAGCCATGCCTCTGCAGATGTAGTTGGGGATTCTTCTGGAACGGACGTAGTTCCCAACCTTTAAAAGTTACTTCAAAGTCTTGTTTTCTGGGTTGTAGCTCTGCTTGACATCTTTCAATGAATGAACTTTCTACTTCTATCTGAATGTTTTTCCTTGGACGGTCCTTCGCTCCAAATTTGCCTCAATCACAAGCGACTCATGGCTTGTTGATGCTATTTGGTCGCCTTTATTTCGGGATCGAGGGAACGCATTGGCTTGGCCCAAGGCAGGTGATAGCCTTGATCGATGAACCGAAAGATGATCAGGTTCGGTTCACGTTCGAGCGATGCAATAGTTTAATTAAGATTTGAGGAGCGAAGTAGGTCAGTTAAGGCCGACTGGTAGGATAGGTCGGCTAGGACCGACAGACGATATAAGTCGGCTAAGGTCGATGGATGAAGTAGGTCGGCTAGGACCGACGATAAAGTAGGTCGGCTAGGGCCGACGGAAAAATGGGTCGGTTAGGGCCGATGGATGAAGTAGGTTGGCTAGGGCCGACGATAAAGTAGGTCGGCTAGGGCCGACGGAAAAATGGGTCGGCTAGGGCCGATGGATGAAGTAGGTCGGCTAGGGCCGACGATAAAGTAGGTCAGCTAGGGCTGATGGAAAAATGGGTCGGCTCGGGCCGATGAAAAAATGGGTCGGCTAGGGCCGACGTACGAGGGTGGTTACCGAAGTATTTTTCGTTTTCTTTTGCCACTTTCTTCTTTTTTTGGTGAATGAAAGAAGGGTTTACGTAGCCTTTGTGCTCATTTTTGCTTTGAGACGCTCAATTTGTTGCACGAGTTCTTCGAGCGATTAACTTCGTTGGGGAGCAATCGACAAACAATCGGTTTTCGTGCTTTTTTGTTGTTCTGCCAGCGCCCTGCCATTCTGCTGGAAAATCGATTTTTTATTTCACTGAAATTGATGATACAACTCTGTAGGGAGCGAAAAGCTGTTATGGTGCTTTCCGGAAGGTTTTTAAGGCATCGTTCTTTTTCCATGCGGGTCGTTTTGACGTACGGCGCACGCATCCGTTCACCATTGGAGGATATTACTTTCGTAGGACGATCTCCTGAACCTGCCAGTTTTCGTAAGGTCAGTGGGCGATTCTCGGCATTTAATGACCGCGATTCGGGATCAAGAGGGAATCTTTGCATGCGTCACCGTTCAGGCGGTGGGCTCGGCGCGCAATGGGGCGTTGCTTTCATCCGGGGAGGCCACATGGAGGCATGGGCCAGGTGTTTCGAATCTCGGGGCTTATGGCCTTGGTAATTGTTTCCGGTTCATTTTTGCCTATAAAAAGGCGGATAGAGGGGTCGTGTTAGGTCATCCCCAAAGTTTCTTTCCCATTGGAGTTTCCACCATGCTTATTTCTCTGCTGTTGCGAGTGGGAGGGCCGAGCTTTCCTTTCATAAGCCCTTCACCTCCGGACAGCTGGGGTGATGAAGGAGATGCTGAAGAATGGCTCGCCCTTAGGGGATGAGTCCCGGAGATCATATGGAGAGCGCACAGGAGGGGCGCAGAGATCACATGGAGAGCGCACATATACGCTTCCAGTGTGACCTTTGTGGTTCTCGTCTGGGGACGTATGGTAGGAAGTGCACGCGGGCTCCCCATGGTTTGAGTGAATTTCGTCTCCTCCCCTGATTTTGATTCCTGGGCTCGCCCGCCTGGGAAATCTTTCACCACATGGGGAGGGGGTGATAGCGTGCCGCCTGCCGACACCTTGTCCTTGAGCCTTGGCAAGGTAGAGCAGTACACACTCTGTTTGGGAGAGCGTTCCAGCGCCAGGGTCTGCGGGCTTCCTACCTACTCGCCGGGGGCCTTTCGGTTGGATGGTTCGGGGCAATATCCCGTCCACCCTTTCCGATCGCCCTGATATCTCGGTTGGGTCACCGAGATATCATTATTAACCGAAGCTGGTCGCAACGATTGGTCCATGTCGCCCGCCCATTATCGGCGCGAGCTGACTGTTTGCGGTTCATCCAGCTCGTCGGTCGGGACGCCGGAGCATCATAGTCGCCCAGGTCTGCTTTGGAGCAATTGTCCGAGTTTTGTACTTATCTTTATTTTATGCATTTCAATGCTCTTGTAACGCCTCTCAGGCATTTGTAATTGATTTTGATGGCAATGAAATAAAGAGAGTTCTGTCCTGTTTCTCAATCTTCATTTCTCCTGTGCCAATTTGTTGTTGCTGGACATGGGGTACGTGGCATTCGGTTTTAGGCGAGGATCTCGCACCATCCGAACTAATCGGGGCTTGCAAGCTGCCCTGGTCCAAACGGAGGATCAGAGATTGTTCAGTGGTAGAATACGCTCCTTATCTTGGTTAGAAGCTCGGAGTTTTATGCCTTGTCCCCATTGTAAACTGAACGTTTATGGCTCAGCCTCGCCGAGGTTCGGAGAATTCATCGCTCGGGCTAGCCGAGGTTCGGAGGATTTGTTACTTGGCCCTGCCAAGGTTCGAAAAATCTGTTGCTCGGCCCAGCCGAGGTTCGAAGAATTTATTGCTCGGCCCTGCCGAAGTTCGGAGATTAGTTGCTCAGCTGGCCGAAGTTCGGAGAATTTTTTACTTGGCCCTGCCAAGGTTCGGAGAATTTTTTACTTGGCCCTGCCAAGGTTCGGAGAATTTGTTGCTCGGCCCAGCCGAGGTTCAGAGAAGTTGTTGCTCGGCCCTGCCGAAGTTCGGAGAATTTGTTACTTGGCCCTGCCAAGGTTCAGAGAATTTGTTGCTCGGCCCAGCCGAGGTTCAGAGAAGTGACTTAGTCGCCACTATTAGTTGTAATGTTAGGTCCCCGCGGTTTTTGGTGAGGGGCGTCAGGGTGGTACATGGCCACGCTCTTCATTCATGACGTTGCCCCTCCCGAGGGGAAGGATCACCGCCCGGCGCTGGAATTCTTTCCTCTTTGCGTTTCTCGAAAGGCGGCCAGCTTAAATGAGCTTGGGGAAGTGTTGGGAGCATTCATTATAGGGGACCGGCAGATCGGAGATCTCTATTCAGGGGGTTCCCGAACAGTCCGTCGACATTTACCGATCTTGCTCGGGATGGGGCGTGGCCCTTTGGATTCCGTAGGCGCCAGTTAAAGCGGCGACATGCGGCGAATTCTCACAGGTCGGTATTTATAGCCCGACTGATCGAGATACTCGCCTGAAGAGTATAAATACCGATGAGCGGGGTGCTGGTGCTTACCATCCTTTCGGTTCAGTCTTTAAGCAACTTTCAACATGGCTTTTCAAGGTGGAGAGCACCTGACAGACTAGGCGTGGTGATCAATGGTCCGAGGCGTTCAGAGGGGAGTCGCCTCACCATTACAGTTGATGGCCAAGCCTTGGCGTCAGCCTTTGCAAGCCACGAACGGCTTGAGAAGGTTGTCGAGGAGTATGTTGCTGTCTCTACGAGGGAGGCGGAGGCCCTGCGCCGGGTGGCAGACCGGCAGAGGGAAGAAATAGTGTCACTCCGCCAGCAGGTCGCCGATCTTACTGAACGCCTGGAGGACCTGCTGGCGTCTGGGAGTGACAGTGAGCCCTAGCTAGGGCTTCTTCTCTTCTTTTCTTTTTCTCTTTTTGTTTCTTTTGTTTCTCTTTTGTATTTTCCTTTTTTAATCAATGAAAAAGGCCTTTTTTGATAACCTCTCATTTTATGGGATTTTAGCTCTGAGAAATGTCACTCATATATGATTGAATGGTTGGGGAGCCTGGGTGGCTCTACCGGTTCATGCGCTGAGTCATGGCTTTGTTTGAGACAGGCGCTTTGTTCGGCAGGCTATAGGGGCATTGCCCAAAGATTTTAGCAGCAAAGGGGGAATTCCCCGGCTTTGCCTGGGGTTTGTGGCCGGTCATGTAGGGCTTGTTGAACCCTTTAGGGGTTTACCGGAGGCGTATTCTTAGCGTCCATTTAAGGTTTTCGCTCAGTGTGCCTTTTCTCAAATTGGCCGAAGTTCTGGGGACTATTTGGAAGTCCTTCGGCTTTAATCGGGGCCCGCGCACTTTGGTTTTCTGCCAAGACTTTAGTTCAAAGAGTTATTGGTCGACCCAGCCGAGGTTCGGATATTAGTTGTTCGGCCCAGCCGAGGTTTGGAGAATTTTTTACTTGGCCCCGCCAAGGTTTGGAGAATTTATGGCTCGGTCCTGCCGAGGTTTGGAGATTTTTTACTTGGCCCTGCCAAGGTTCGGAGAATTTGTTGCTCGGCCCAGCCGAGGTTCGGAGAATTTGTTGCTCGGCCCAGTCGAGGTTCGAAGAATTTTTACTTGGCCCTGCCAAGGTTCGGAGAATTTTTTGCTCGGCCCAGCCGAGGTTCGGAGAATTTTTACTTGGCCCTGCCAAGGTTCGGAGAATTTGTTGCTCGGCCCAGCCGATGTTCGGCGAATTTTTTACTTGGCCCTGCCAAGGTTCGAAGAATTTGTTGCTCGGCCCAGCTGAGGTTCGGAGAATTTTTACTTGGCCCTGCCAAGGTTCGGAGAATTTGTTGCTCGGCCCAGCCGAGGTTCGGAGAATTTTTACTTGGCCCTGCCAAGGTTCGAAGAATTTTTTACATGGTCCTGCCAAGGTTCGGAGAATTTATTGCTCGGCCCAGCCGAGGTTTGGAGAATTTTTACTTGGCCCTGCCAAGGTTCGGAGAATTTGTTGCTCGGCCCAGCCGAGGTTCGGAGAATTTTTACTTGGCCCTGCCAAGGTTTGGAGAATTTGTTGCTCGGCCCAGCCGAGGTTCGGTGAATTTTTTACTTGGCCCTGACAAGGTTCGGAGAATTTTTTACTTGGCCCTGCCAAGGTTCGGAGAATTTGTTGCTCGGCCTAGCCGAGGTTCAGAGAATTTTTACTTGGCCCTGCCAAGGTTCGGAGAATTTGTTGCTCGGCCCAGCCGAGGTTCGGAGAATTTTTACTTGGCCCTGCCAAGGTTCGGAGAATTTGTTGCTCGGCCCAGCCGAGGTTCGGAGAATTTTTACTTGGCCCTGCCAAGGTTCGGAGAATTTTTTACTTGGCCCTGCCAAGGTTTGGAGAATTCCTGTTCAGATAGGTAGCTCGGTCATGCCGAGGATTGATAAGCAGCACCTGTTTTCTTTCGCAATTTTTGGCAATGTAATGCATGATGATTCACGTTGCAAATTACGGAAGCATGTGCCGATAGGAAGGTATAATAAAGAATATAAAAGTGGACTTATAGAGGACATACCCTACTGATAATACTTACGAGATTGTTCGCGTTCCACGTCCGGGGAACAACTTTCCGTTTAGATCTTGCAGCTTGTAGGTTTCCGGTCCAATGATCTCCGCTATTTGGTATGGGCCTTCGCAGTTTGGTGCCAGCTTTCCTTGTTCCAGTGGTTTGGAGACAGAGGCTTTTCGGAGAACAAGATCGCCAGGCAGGAAGGCTTTCCCTTTGACTCTGGAGGCGTGGTAGCGGGCCACTCTTTGTTGATAAGCAGCTACTCTGATCCGAGCCTTCTCTCTAATCTCCTCTATCAGGTCGAGGTTGGTGTGGAGCTGTTCGTTGCTGGCTTCCTCTGAGTAGCTTTCCACCCGCAATGATGGGAGGCCTATCTCCACAGGGATAACGGCCTCCGTGCCGAAGGCCATCCGGAATGGGGTTTCACCTGTCGGGATTCTCGGGGTGGTGCGGTAGGCCCACAGAACATGATGCAGCTCATCCGCCCACCTGCCTTGGGCTCGGGAAAGGCGAGCTTTGATCCCCTGAAGGAGGGTCCTGTTAGTCACTTCGGCCGCTCCGTTGGCTTGTGGGTGTCTGACCGAGGTGAGGTGATGACAGATTCCATGCTCCTCACAGAACTGGCGAAACTTAGAATTGTTGAACTGCTTACCGTTATCGGTGATTATAGTATGCGGGAGGCCGAACCGGCAGATGATGGACCTCCATACAAAATCTCTGGCCCGTGCTTCGGTTATCTATGCAACTGCTTCCGCCTCGACCCATTTAGTGAAGTAATCGATGGCGACGAATAGAAATTTCCGCTGTCCCATGGCAAGCGGGAATGGGCCGAGGATGTCCATACCCCATTTGGCGAAGGGCCAAGCGGAGGATATGGGAACTAGGTCGGCGGAGGGGAGTCTTTGAATGGTTGAGTGCCTCTGGCATGGGTCGCAGGCTCGGACCAGATCGTCTGCATCTTTCTGCATTGTCGGCCAGTAATAGCCTTGCCGTAGCACCTTGTGGAATAGGGACCTGCTTCCCAGATGGTTGCCGCAAATCTCTCATGCACTTCGAGGAGAGCATAATCCGCTTCGGACGGGCGAAGGCATCTGAGTAGTGGCATGGAGAAGGACCGCTTGTAAAGCTGGTTGTCGATCAACACGTAGTGGGTGGCCTATAGCTTTAGCTTTCTAGCCTCTCTCCGGTCGGGCGGAATCGACCCTTCTCTGAGATATTTAAGAATGGGATCGAACCATGATGGTTCAGCTTCAACTTGCATTATTCAGTCGGCTTCCGCAATGCTGGGCTTCTCTAGGGTCTCCAGGTGGAACTTTTGTTCGGCGTCCATTGATTCCGCGGTCGCCAATCGGGAGTGTAGGTCGGCGCGGGCATTCTCGGATCTGGGAATCTGAATGATCTCAAATTCGGTAAAATGGGGAAGCAGGCTTCGCACCTCTTGAAGATATCGAACCATGTTCGGCTCTTGAGCTTCAAACTCTCCTCGTACGTGACCGGCCACCAGCTGAGAGTCGATGAAGGCATTAAGCTTCTCCACCTTCAGATTGCGGCCGATTCGGAGGCCGGCTAACAGGGCTTCGTACTCGGCTTCGTTGTTGGAGGCCGAAAAGAGAACCGGATGCCATATTCAAAAGTTACCCCCTCCGGACTGGTGAGGACCAGACCCGCACTGGAGCGATGGGTATTTGATGACCTGTCGACATGGAGGAGCCACCGGGCCCCAGATTTTGGTTCTTCGAGGGATTCTGGGGTAGAACCATCCTCCGGGATGGTACACTCGAGGAGGAAGTCGGCTAGCACCTGAGCTTTGATGGCTGGGCGAGGCTGGAAGTGTATGTCAAGCTCGCTCAACTCGACGGCCCACTTGGTCATTCTTCCTGATGTCTCGGGATGGTGAACTACTGCCTTGATGGGTTGGTCGGTCAGGACCGTCACAGAATGTGCTTGGAAGTACGGTCGCAGCTTCTGAACAAAGGTGATTAAGGTCAACACCATCTTCTCAATTCTGCTATACCTTGTCTCCGTATCACGGTGTAGCCTGCTGACATAGTAGATCGGCTTCTGGATTTTGCCTTCTTCTCGGACCAGTACCGAACAGACGGCTCCTTCTAAACAGCCAGGTACAAGAATAGGGTCTCGCCCGGGCCGGACTGCTGAGGAGTGGGGGCGAGCCGAGGTATTTCTTGAGATCTTGAAATGATTTTTGACATTCAGGAGTCCATTGGAAATTTTTAGCCGATCGGAGGGTTTTGAAGAAGGGGAGACATCTCTCGGCCGACCACGCCACAAAGCGGTTAAGGGCCGCTATCCTCTCGGTTAGGCGCTGGACCTCTTTAATAGATGCCGGGGCGCCATTTGTTGGAGAGCTTAAATTTTCTGGGGGTTAGCTTCGATACCTCGCTGGGAGACCATAAAGCCGAGAAACTTCCCGGAGTTAACGCCGAAGGCGCATTTGGTCGGATTGAGCCTCATCCCATACTTGCGCAGCGTTGCAAAGCTCTCTGAGAGGTCCTCGACATGCTGTGATGCTTCTTTGCTCTTGACCAGCATGTCGTCCACGTACACCTCCATATTCCGGCCAATTTGCTCCTTGAATACTTTGTTAACCAGCCTTTGGTAGGTTGCACCTGCATTTTTAAGACCAAAAAGGCATGACACGGTAACAGTAAGTACCTCGATCGGTTATGAAGGCGGTCTTTTCTTCATCCTCGGGGGCCATCCGGATCTGATTGTAGCCTGAATAGGCGTCCATGAATGATAGCATCTGGTGACCTGAGGTGGCATCCACGAGCTGGTCGATCCGGGGAAGAGGGAAGCTGTCCTTCGGGCAGGCTTTGTTAAGGTCGGTGAAGTCGATGCAAATCCTCCACTTGCCGTTCGACTTCTTCACCATAACAACGTTCGATAGCCAGCTTGGATAATTCACCTCCCGGATGAAGTTAGCCTTGATGAGTTTGTCTACCTCTTCTTCAATGGCCTTTTGTCGTTCCGGGGCGAAGCTCCTCTTTTTCTGCTTGACGGGCCTGTGCATCTCATCCACGTTGAGACAATGGACGAGAACCTCGGGGCTGACCCTGGCATGTCGGAGGCGGACCAGGCGAAGATGTCAGCGTTGCTTCGGAGGAACCTGATCAATCTGTGCCGAGGTTCGCCCTTGAGCAGTGACCCGATTTTTATGGTTCGGTTGGGACGAGCCGCATCCAACAGCACCTCCTCCAGTTTCTCTGCTGGTTCTCCTCGCTGTTCGGCAAAGTCCTCTCGAGCATCTAGCCCATCAACTTCCGGCATTCTAGACTGGAGACTTGTAACGAAGCACTGCCGAGCCATGGCTTGACTTCCTCGAACAACTCCAACTCCTTGCTCGGTGGGAAATTTCATGGATAAATGCAGGATGAAGACAACTGCCTTGAGGGACATCAGACCAGGTCTGCCGAATATTGCATTGTATGGGGACCTGAGGTTGGTTACTAGGAAGTCCGTTTGGATAATGGCTACAAGGGGCCAGGCTCCCACGCGGACTGTCAGGGTGATGACCCCCTCCAGAACGATGACGTCGCCTGTGAATCCCATTAGGGTAGAATCCACGCTCGAAGGTTTTCATGAGTAATTTCATCCTGGCAAACATCGAGGTACAAAACGTTGACCGAACTTCCACTATCAACAAGGATTCGGCTTACATCATAGTTATTTAGATTGAGGGATACAACTAATGCGTCATCATGGGGGAACTGTATCCCTTGGAGATCATCATCGGAGAAGGAGAGCTCGCCCGTCCGCGCCCTCTTCGGCGCCGATCCTTCACCGTCGACCCTGGGGCTCGACCCGCCGGCCTCCTCAATCATGTTGATGCGGCCGATTACAGGCAGATTTGGTGGAGGAGGAGGTTGTTGAAGTTCGGGCTGGCGGTCACCTCCTTGTCCTGGCTCGGGCGCCCTCCTGAACTGATTCAGTCGTCCCCGCTGGATCAGCCTCTCGATTTTATTTTTCAGCTGCCAGCATTCTTCAGTGTCGTGGCCGTGCTCCCGGTGGTAGCGGCAGTACTTAGTGGGGTCTCTTCGGGTCGGGTTTCCTCGGAGAGGAGCTGGCCGGGGGAGCTGGTGCTCTATTTCCATAAGGATCTGCGCCCGGGGCACGGTCAGCGGAGTATAGCGATCAAATTTCCTGGGAGGGCTCCAGGAGCGATTCCTCAACGGCAACGGGGGAACTCTTTGGCGGCGAGGTGGACTTGGCCAATGGACGGGACGGTGCCTGCCGGGACCTTTGGTCTCCTTCTTCTTTGCCAGCTCAGCGCGGGCAACTCTCCATGATTCTTCGACCCTAGCATATTTGTCCGCTAGGGCCATCATATCAGAGAGGCTAGGGGGGTAGCTGACTTCCATAGCCAGGTAGAAGTCGCTTTCCTTTGAGACTCCCCCTGCCAAGGTGGACATAGCCACCTCATGATTAAGGTGGTCCACCTCTAACATGGCCTTATTAAAACGGCCAAGATAATTTTTCAAGGACTCTCCCTCTCTCTGCTTAACTTCAGAGAGAGAGTCGATCTTCGTCGGTGGCAGCGGCTGCTGACGAACTGGCCAATAAAAAGGTGGCTCAGCTCATCAAATGAATCGATGGAACCTGGCTTCAAGGCATTGAACCAGGTTTGGATAGATCCTCTGAGGGTGGAGGGGAAGGCGGGCAGAGGACCGCGTCGGATGCTCCGTGGAACATCATTATTGACTGGAAGCTGCTAAGATGGTCGTCCGGGTCAGAAGAGCCGTGGTAGGGCTCGATGGCTGGTAGCTTGACATGGAAGGGGATCACTTCCTCCATAATCCTTTTGGAGAAAGGGATGCCCTGCTCTACCTTGGGCTGAGGCGGATGGGCCTGCTTGGCAGCATCCAGCTCCTGACGCATCTCCTGGATCTGCCGATGGATCTCCTCTTCAGCGGTCAGAGGAGGAGCTGGGTGAGAGGATCGCAGGGACGGCGTCGAATCATGGTGGGAGGTCACTGGGGAGAGGGACCGGGCTCACCAAGATCTGGGAGGATCTCTGTCGTAACCGCCTCGCGGGGCTGGTTTGTCCCCTCTAGGTCGATGTGGGGGGTCCGCGAATTTGTGTGGACTGGAGGAGGAAGTTGCCGGCGAAGAAGGAATCGCGGCCCCCTTATGAAGGTGCAGAGCGGGAGGAGCCGTAAGGCGCTCCTGACCAGGTGAGTCAGGGTCTGGACTTGCTAGACCAGCGAGGCAAACTGGTCCTAGGTCACCGGGATGGTAGGCGGTGACGGGGTTTCGATTGGTGGAGGTTGCGGCGCTACACCGTTCACCGGATCAGGTCTCTGGGATGCGGCCTGATCTTGGGCTTCAGAGGTTGCTCTTCTCTGATTGGCCATTAGAGAGGTTCTACTCTGGACCGAGATCCTTATCTCCTTTCTTCAAGTTTTAATGGGACTTGAGGGCCCTTCCTCTAGCGCCAATCTGATGCCGCCGGAATCCGTCCTCCGACTCAGGCGCAGTCGATCTCCAGGGGCGGACCTGCACACAGGTCCTCGCGCGAGAGGCTTTGGGGGTGGCCCTCCATGGAAGACCCTCCGACGCTCAAGTCAGTGGAGGAAATCGGCGATCAATCAGAAATGGGGAGGTGGATCTCTCCGGGGAGTCTCTCTAGGGGCGGCCGATCGGGAGCTCCATAAAAAGGGGGAGAGCACCGACGAGCAGCTGGCGAGAGCGGGAGAGTGAGAGTGAGGGTGTGAGCCCGTACATGAGGGAATCTGGGAGTGTCATATTTATAGGTTATCACCTGGATCTTGAGCGCCTTCTGGAAGGTTCGAAGGTTGTTAAGATACAGAGACGGATCGAATCGGGCCGTTGGGATCCATATCTTGTTTGTTAGGGGATCGACGGCTAGGAGAGCCCCTTTATGGCTTGAGATCTGGTAGGTGTGTAGGTCCTAGGTAGTCGTGTTAGGTTCTAGACCACTTCTGAACATGATTCCTTGCCTGGACTATTGTTACGATAGGCCTAGGCTCTCCAGCGTCAGGTTCCGCGGAGGTGAGTATTAGATCGTGGATCGCTCAGTGAAGCCGAGCCATGAAAACTCAGGGAAACGAGCTATAGGAAGCTCGGGGAGCCGAGCTACGGAAGCTTGGGAGATCCGAGCTTATGGAAGCTCGAGGGAGAAGCTGCAGGGAGTTCGGGAGGACCAAGCTATGGGAAGCTCGGGAGAGGAGAGCTATGGAAGCTCGGGGAGCCGAGCTATGGAAGCTCGGGGGAGAGGAGTTGTAGGGTGCTCGGGAGAGCCGAGCTATGGGAAGCTCGGGAGAGGCGAGCTATGGAAGCTCGGGAGAGCCGAGCTATGGGAAGCTCGGGAGAGGTGAGCTATGGAAGTTTGGGAGAGCCGAGCTACGGAAACTCGGGGGAGAAGAGCTGCAGGGAGCTCGGGAGGACCGAGCTATGGGAAGCTCGGGAGAGGCGAGCTATGGAAGCTCGGAGAGCCGAGCTATGGAAGCTCGAGGGAGCCGAGCTACGGAAGCTCGGGGAGAAGAGCTGCAGGAGCTCGGGAGGACCGAGCTATGGGAAGCTCGGGAGAGGCGAGCTATGGAAAGCTCAGGGATATTTTGGCGAGCGAAGGGATGGGGTCGGTCTTAGTCTTCTCGCACGGATATTGATGCAATGATGATTTTACCCCCCCAACACTACTAAATTAAACTATATGAATGACAAGAATGTCTTCGTTAAGAGACGCGTTGCATCTGCCTCTGAATATTTAAAAAAATGAGCAAGAAGCACCGCACCGGCGTCTGAATGGAATGATAAGTAAGCAAGGGTTATTGCACTATGGACAAGTATGGGTAAAGAAGTTAGTTCATGATAGTCAACTTATTGTAACAACTTGAAATAGAAATGTACGATAGAGCAAAGTAAATATTATATAGAAACACTAACAGGTAAAGTTATGGAGATAGTGGACACTATGATTAGGAGAAAAGTAAATATAATATGCTTATAAAACACTAAATGGATAGATGAAAGATCTAGAGAAATACAGAATACAGAATATAAATTATATTACATTAAAAAATATAAAAATAGAAATGGAGTAGGAATAATTATATATAAGAATTTTAAGAAATATGTTGTTAAGGTAATTAGGAAGGAGATCGGATTATATCACTAAAACTTATAATTAAGAATAATATAATTAATATAATTAGTGCATATGCACCACAAGTAGGATTAGACCAATAAACTAAAATACAATTTGGTAAAACATAAATGAAGTAATGTAAGAAATACCCCAAGAAGAAAAGATATATTTAGGAGAAGATTTTAATGGACATATAAGTAAACAGAGGGATAGATATGAAACGGCATATAGAGGATATGAATTTGAAGATAGGAGTGAAGCTGGCATGAGCTTATTAGATTTTACGATGGCATATGATCTAATAATAGCAAATACTTTTTTTGAAAAAAAAATAAATATTTAAAAATATTAAAAATAGATTTAATAAAGTCAAATATATTTTTTCTTAACTAGAAAGGTAGACAAAATAACATAGAAAAATTGTAAAGTTATTACAGGAGAAAGTTTAACTTCACAACATAGGATAATGGTAGCAGACATATGGATAAAAATGAGAAATTTAGAGTAAAACGTAAAACTATTAATCTAAGAATTAAATGGTGGAAGTTGAATGGAGAAAAACTAAAATTATTTAAAGAAAAATTAGTAAGATAAATGACTATAAATATAAATGTGATCCCAATTTAATGTAGAAAAAAGTAACTAAATGTATAAAAAATATGGCAAAAAAAGTTTTAGGACAATCAAAAGGAATAGGATTAGTAGGAAAGAAAATTTGATGGTGGAACAAGAAGTTCAAACTGCCATCAAACTTAAAAGGATAAACTACAAAATTTGGCAAAAGGCTAGGGATGAAGAAAGTCTTAAAAAGTATAGGGATATAAAGAAATAAACTAAAAAAGCAGTAAGTAATGCTAAATTTAAAGCTTATGATAATTTATATAATAGACTAGATACGAAAGAAAATAAAAAGACTATATATGAACTAGCAAAACTAAGAGAAAAGAAAACAAAAGATCTTGACTATATTAAATGTATTAAGGATGAAGATGAAAAAGTTTTAGTAAAAGAAGAAGATATAAAAGAATGATAAAACTTATTTTAAAAAATTATTAAATAAAAATAATTTAGTAAATTTAAGGGTAGAAGAATGCGATAACCTAGGAGTAACAAATGAACAAAATTTTTTTGTAGATTTAGTATGATTGAGGTTAAAAAGGCTTTGAGTAAAATAAAAAAATGCAAAGGCATTGAGATCGGATGCAATCCCTATTGAAGTTTGAAAAAGCTTAGGAGAAATTGAAATCATGTGGTTAACCAATATATTAATAAAATTGTAGCAACTAAAAGAATGTTGGATGATTGAACAAAAAGTATATTAATACCCATATACAAAAATAAAGAAGATATTCAAAATTCTATAAATTATAGAGGAATTAAGCTAATGAGTCATATAATGAAATTATGGAAGAGAGTAATAAAAAATCGAATAAGAGCTAAAACTTTGGTATCAAATAATCAATTTGAATTATGCTTGAAAGATCGATCATGGAAGCTATTTATTTATTAAGAAGATTAATGAAAAGGTATAGAAAAAAGAAAAAAAGATATTAATATAGTCTTTATTGATTTAGATAAAACATATGATAGAGTCCCTAAAGAAATAATATGGTAGATTTTAGAGAAAAAAAGAGTTACCAAAAGGTACATAGAATTGATAAAAGATATATACAATAGAGCAATAAGTATTATCACTACAAGAGAAAAAAATTATTGCGATGCCCAAATGCGTCGCTAATGCATCGCTAAACGTGCTATTGCGACGCAATAGCGGCGCAATGACGGCGTCGCTCAGATGATCGTCGCAATGTCAATTTATCGCAATTGCGTTGCTTCACAGCGACTCTTTGCGACGCATCAATGCGTCGCAATATTGCGATGCATTCTAAATGCGTTGCTAATTTTAAAACTAATTTTTAATATTTAATATTATTATTAAATATTGCGATGCATTTAATTGCGTTACAATATAGCGATGCATTTAGTTGCATCGTAATATTTAATAATAATATTTTAGATATAATAGCGATGCAATTTGCGTCGCTAATGCATCACTAATTAAATTTTTTTAAAAATATTGCGACGTCAGGTCATTGCGTCGTAATATTTAATAATAATATTTTAGATATATTAGCGACGCAATTTAAGTCGCTAATGTATTGCTAATTAAATTTTTTTTAAAATATTACGATGCTAGGTCATTGCGTCGCAATATTTAATAATAATATATTTTAGATATATTAGCGATGCAATTTCAGTCGCTAATGCTTCGCTAATTAAATTTTTTTAAAAATATTACGACGCCAGGTCATTGTGTCGTAATATTTAATAATAATATTTTAAAAATATTAGTGATGCAATTTCAGTCGCTAATGCGTCGCTAATTATTTTTTTTAAAAAAAATAAAATATTAAAAATTAAAATGGTTAATACAATTTCGTTACATTTAAATATTGATCGAAACATTCTTCACTCATATTGATTCAAACAATAATCATTCAATTTCTAAAAATAATTAATATATTAAAATTTTGAAGTTTTCATGTACAAAATATAAAAGTAAAACAAAAATACATCAGGAATCCGCGCGATTACGTGGAGGCTGAAAACCCTGCGACATGCGGCTAACCATATCCTGCAACTGACACATCTGATCTCGGACGTCTGCAAGCTCCTGCTGATGGCCTCGCATACGCTGCTCGAACTCGTGCTCGACCTCCTGCCGAACCTCTTGATGAACGTCCTATCGAACCTCCTCCGTAATAGATCTCCGAATGTCATCTAAACGCTCGGCAAGAATATCACCAGAATATCGCGAGCTGGAGGCCTGATGGGGAAAATATGCAGAAGCTCTGTACCCATACCATAGATCCTGCGGTCTCGCGGCTGGGCACCAACAGCCTCCAAAAATACATGTCGACTCTCCTCTGCTGAGAGTTTGACGGGCGTCTCCCCATCAGTGGAGTCGACCTGCGATGCCTGGGAGCGAAGCTCCTCGACTCGTGTTTTGAATTATAAAATCAACAATAAATGAATCAATAAATTTCTCTAAATAAAATTTTAGAAATTAAACAGATACTACATAAAGCTAATTTCTTACCGCAACCTCCCGTGATCGCGTATCAACCTAGGAACCGTCTCTCCTGGTGTGTGTCGCCCTGAATAGATGAAACTCACCAGGATCTCCGCCCTCCTGCTCAGACTATAACAATAAAAAAATTGATATTAATGCAAATATATGTAAATAACTAAATTAGTAATTAAATTATTTATGTTTTCTTACCATACGACGTCTATGCTCCTGAATCGAAATGGAGCCCTAAGTGTGGCGGGAGAGACCCGTGCCAGGACCGCCCCTCTCGGATCGGCGGTTCGTGCTGGCTGATGCGGACCTCCTACGCCAGCCATCGGACTACCAGGCCTGCTGCCACTCGTGCCAAATACCCTTTGGCACATGCGCAGGACGTTGACCCGATAACCTCCAACGATGAAGCATGTTGGAGTATCGGCGTCCCGTAAGAGCCTCCTATGCTGCCCTAATGGCATCATGGCTGGCAAGGTCCCACGTAAACTTTTTCTGCATTAAAATAAAAGTTAGTTTTAAAATTTATTAGGATTAAGAAATTTTATATTAGTGATAAATTATATTTAATAAGTTTACCTGAAACTCAGAAAAATAAAACTCCCTCGTGGCTGCAGATACGTGGCGCCAATCGTAGCCACTGGGATCTGCACGCCTCTAAAATACGGAGCTGATGTGGCTGGATACATGATGCTGCTCAATAAATCTATTAAAAAAATGCATATTTATAAGTAATTGACTTAAAAATATAAACATATATTTTAATTAGTATATACTTACAGCCCATGAGCATCCAGTCGAAGTACGGTGCGGTCGATGGTGGAGGAACTCTCAGAGGTATGTACCGATTGGCTGGATGGTAATACCAATGCAGGATCACCCGAAGGCTGTGCGATGTATGGAGATCCGAACTCTCTATCTCCAAAGCTCGTGTGATCTGATGTAGCAGGGCTAAGTCCCTGCTCACTCTGTATGTCATCGGTAGATCTACCTCTGCCCGTCATACTGAAAATACTAAAGATTCATGCAATTAAATTACGATTAATGATTGACTATGTAAAAATTTAACACTTATAAAATAAAGTTGAATTTAAAAAAACCTCTATGTTTAATCGGTGTCATTTGTTTCATGAAATGTTGGTTCAATATCTGATGTCGTATCGGACTGCGATTCAGTTTCATTATCATCGGAAGGAAACCGAACATTTGCATCCGCAATTTCTTGGACATCACCATTTGGATCTCTAAGTGATGTTCTAGGAGCCCTTGTGTCATCCTCAATTGCATGCATTTCCATCTCATCCTCTTGAAATGTAGGGCACTCGGCTGATTGACTTGATGAACTCTCCTCTAATACGATTGTTGAACGTGGGACGATTTTAGAAACAGCCCACCAATCTCGCTTGTCGTTGCGCAAACTTGGATATCCGCAGTAAAACACTTGCTGAGCTTGGGATGCAAGGATGAATGAGTCATATTTCTGCAATCTTCATCGATGGTTCACTTCAACCAAATTGTAGTCATTATGAACCCTTTTGCCCACAGGAACTGTCGGATCGAACCAATCGCAACGAAATAATACGGTTCGTTTCATAGGCCAACCGGGATATTCAACTTCAACCACCTCTACTAACTTTCCGTAATAATCCTGCATATTTGCTCCGACACTTTCTCCTTTAACACACACGCCCCAGTTCTGCATGCCTCTTGAAGCTGCTAATCGTTCAATTTAAATTTGTACCCATTAACAAAATAGCCAGTAGAGGTTGTTACGGTCTTCAATGGCCATTGCGATAGATATTTAATGAAAATATTGTCGGTTGTGGACCATGGACCGTTTACCTATAAATTAATAAGCTATTCACAACCAATTCAAAAATAAAAGCCATTATTGAAATTTTTTGAGTGATACTACTCACAAATTCATAAAACCAGTAAGCGAACTCCGTTTCTAACTTCTGCCCAATTCCAACTTGACTGATGTCAAGATTCATCTGTCGTTGTCTATCATAATACATCCTTATGGGATGATAAGGATTAAAACATATGTTAGAAATTAAATATTGTGGTATATTGTAATTTAAATTAGAAGTTCCAATTAAGCATTGAAGTATACACTTACTCAATATGGATTGACTTCTCTACAATTCATTAGGATGTAATAATGCTGCATTATACTCAATATCGCTAAGATTTCTTGACTTCTGCCCCCCAAATGAACGGCCGATACCTTTAAAAATTGATATTCTACCGTTATTAGGTTCTCCTTCGTTCACACATACGTCATCGTTACGACCAAGATTTCGGCTCCTCATGTGGACGTGACCCTCAAAGTAATGCGAGGCAAAAGCTGAAACTTCTTCAACCAAGTGTGCATTGCATATAGAACTTTCAACCCTTATCTTATTACGCACATTATTTTTTAACTTCTTAAGGTACCTATATGTAAAGTTGAGACCAAAAATTAACCAATTTTCTTGCAATGAAATAATATTTGAAATGTCAACATATCTTAATGATGTATATATTTACCTCTCGAAAGGATACATCTAGCGATACTGCATGGGACCAGCTATGCTCGCTTCGTATGGCAAGTGAACCGGTAAATGCTCCATTGAGTCAAAAAAACTGGAAGGAAATATTCGCTCCAGCTTGCATAAAATAATTAGAATTTCCTTCTCAAGCCTTGCCATGGATGCAGAAGTAATGACTGCGGCAGATAACTCCTTGAAGAACAAGCTGAGCTTCGTCAATGCCTTCCAGACATGGTGCAGAAGCAACTCACGAAAAGCTATTGGCAATAACCATTGCATGAAAACATGGCAGTCGTGACTCTTCATGCCAAACAACTTGAGCTTATGCATGTCCACACACCTACCGATATTTGAGGCATAACCATCTAGAAATTTTAACCCTCTAACCCAATTACATAATACTTCTCATGAATTTCTGTCAAGAGTGTAACAGGCTTTAGGATAGGTCCCGTCGGCACTCCTCCTCAAATCACCTCTTCTGCAATACTGATTAAGTTCCTCTCTTGACTTTGCAGTGTATTTGGTTTTTCCCGGATGTTTTAGCACCGTGTTAAATATGTTATCAAAGAAATTTTTCTCGATATGCATAACATCCAAGTTATGCCAGATGAGATTTGTGCTCCAATACGGCAAATCCCAAAATATACTCCTCTTCTTCCAGTTATGTTCTTTATATATACGGCCATTTATTCTATCTGCATCAGGTTCCCAAGCATACCTCAACCCCAAATGCGCTATAGTATCAAATATATCTACGCCGGACCTAACCGGTTCGGCAAATTTTGTGACCGCTTTGTTCTTCCGAAAGGCGGTCAAGTTACACCTGTAAGGATGATTTGGAGGCAAGAACTTCCTATGATTATCAAACCATGACTGCTTACCACTCTTCTGCAATGTAAATGCATCCGAATCATATATGCAATAGGGGCATGCCAGACGTCCAGCAGTGCTCCAACCAGACAACATTGCATATGCCGGGAAGTCACTTATTGTCCACATCAAAGCAGCTCTCATGATGAAATTCTATTTCATAGAAATGTCGTAGGCTAGGACTCTTGTTTCCCACAACATTTTCAATTCAGCCACCAACGGTTGCAGGAAGACATCAATCTTTTCCTTTGGATTTGATGGTCCTGGAACCAAAACTGTCAAAAACATTGCAGAATCTTTCATGCACTTCCATGGAGGAAGGTTATATACAGTCAGTATCATAGGTCAACATGAATACTATTGGCCTGCTTGACCAAATGGTTGGAAGCCATCGGTACAAAGACCTAATATGACATTCCTTATATCTTCAGCGAAATCAGGATGATTTTCATTGAAATGCTTCCAAGCTTTTGAATCTGACGGATGTCGCATTTCATCCTCTTTAGATTCATGTTCGGCATGCCATCTCATATCAGCAGCTGTAGCCTCAGATCTGTATAATCTCTACAGGCGTGGAGTAAGAGGAAAGTAATGCATCCTCTTGTAAGACACACTTTTCCTCCTACTTGTACTAGCTCTCCCTTCGCCATTTTTGTACCTCGATTGCCCACAAATCTTACACCATCGCAGCTCTGAGTCTTCACCCCAATATATCATGCAATTGTTCAAGCAACAATCGATCTTATTAACTGGGAGCCCAAGCCCACGCAATAACTTCTTCGTTGAGTAAAAAGTGTCTACTACAATATTATCATTTGGCAAAATTTCTTTGATTAACCCAGCTATAGAATTGAATGCCTTTTCTAATAATCGATGTTCTGCCTTAATATTCAATAACCGAGCAGCCGTAGACAACTGGGAATGGCCCTCACAACCAGGATACAATTCTTGATTTGCAGCACGCAACATATCATAAAATTGCTGTGCATCTGGATTTGGTTCTTCCATAAATGTATTTTGATTGAATTCATTACCCGATGCATTCATCACCATTTCTTCATATGTGTTTAAATTCACTAATGGTTCATCTACGGAAATTGACACTTGTTGGCTTGTAACAACTGCTGGAATTTCCTCTGGTTCACCATGACAGTGCCAAACATCGTAATCAGGAACAAACCCTTTCTTACACAGATGCACCTTAATAGTTTCAACATCTCTGTAGGCTTTATTCTGACACCTGTGATAGTTGTATGGGCACCTAATCCTAGGCCCATCCATCCATTTAGGTTGGCTACATGCAAATGCGATAAATTCTTCCAATCCATTCAGAAAATCTGGATTAAGCAAGCCATCTTTTATCCTTGCATACATCCACGAGTGAGCCCCGCTTATTTTTGACCGACTTATACAATTTCTGGTAAACCATTAAAGGAAACCACATTATAATACTATATTAGTATTACTTAATATATAACTAAATTATTTCTTTTACACAACTAAGGTTAATAACAACCATTTAAATCATTTATAACTAAACCAATTTTCTTTTACACAACTAAGGTTCCTACCCTGCAAGGCTGGGCCACGGCTATGATCCTTGGCGTGCTAGTAAGGACCGAGATACAGGTTCATGCCAGGCTAATGCTAGGGCTTGAGTTCGGGTCGGGCCGCAAGGCGGTCCGTTCAATCATGAGACTTCACAAGCATTCAAGTGTCCTAAATTAATTCCACCTTCACTCTATGTCTAAAAGGTAAGGCCCTATCCCATTCAAGAATATTTTTTGTGATATGTTATTCTACTATTAATTATCATCGATCGGTTACATTAAAATTTCAGCAGTATTTCCCCATATGTTCTCCTAAATGTGTGGCATATATGCCACACTAGGAGAACGTATGAGCAAATACAAACCGCAATCTCAACCAACGATGATTAATAGCAGACTAACATATCGCAAAAAATATTCTCAAACTGTCCACCAGGACAATTTGATAATTTGCAAGACTAAGTCTTACAAATTCTCAAACGGGTCTAAAGGTTATAGTGATGTGATTAATAATATGAAAATCCGAAGACAATCAACTTATGCTTGTTATTCATAAATTCTTGTCAATTATACATATAGGAATAGTGTTCTATATATATAGTCACTGACTTCTTAAGATTATTATGTCGAATATAAATGTTTGTGAAGACTAAAATATAAATCATTGAAACTACTAATTTGTTGCTGAAAATTAAATAAAACTACAACAAGACTTTCATTCTAGCATTACATAATTTAATGCATCATTCAATTTGAAGCAGAATGTAAATAATCAAGACATAACACTGTAAATAACTACAAATGCACAAATATTATTGCATAAACAGCTATAAAGAAATGAAAGCTACGACTGCTACTTTGAAATTAGCTAATCTAAAGAGTTATGGTTAATGAGCTAAATTGTTGACCTAAATAGCTATGCTAATTCAGCTCGACCTATCTAAAGAGTTTTGATTGATGATCTAAAGAGCTAAGGTTGATGGTCTATTTTGAAATTTAGCTAAGGTTAATGAGCTAAATTAGTTGACCTAAATAGCTACGATTTATGAGCTAAATCAGTTGATTTAAAGAGTCATGATTGATGAGCTAAATCAGTCTATCCAAAGAGCTACAACTAATGACATAAATTAATTAATTTATTAGAGTGATCATTCTCCATATATATATATATATATATATATATATATATCTATATATATATATATATATATAGTAATACTATTGTGTGACCATTTGAATTAGTCCTATCGAAGCAAGTATCACTTAGTATCACTATTGTGTGACATAAATTAACAGGGTGGGAAAACCCCCCTTTAAATTTTTTTTTTGGTGGCCTGGCCACCGTGGCCAGGCCAGGGCCGTGGCCGGAGAAGAAGAAGGGGGGGTGTGGTGGGGAAAACCCCCCTGTTAATTTTTTTGTGTGGCCTGACCACCATGGCCAGGCCACGGCCGGCCATGGCAGTGGCCGCTGCCGGAGACCATGGCCGAAGAAGATGAAGGGGGAGTGGGGAAAACCCCCCCTATTATACTTTTTTTGCTGGCCTGGCCACCGTGGTCAGGCCACGGCTGGTCCCGGCCGGCCACGGCAGTGGCCGTGGTCGGAGAAGACGGCCACGGCTAGACGAAGGGGGGTATTGACCCAATTGATGATTTTGATGATTAACAAAACTATTTGAGTATAACAATTGAAGGCTCTAATGATTTTGATTAAGTTTTTCAGATTATAAGTCGATTGAATGATCAAAATCAGGAGTTAAAATCTTGTTCTGGATCGAATCTAATGTCTAGGTAAGATTGCAGACATTAGAGTCAACTCCGAGAATCACAGAGCCGACTCCAGTATCTGACACGGAAGTTAGAGTCGACTCCGAGACTGTGAGAGCCGACTCCAACAGAAAAGACAGAACGTTGATTTTCTGGCCCCGACTTAGAGTCGACTCCGGGTCTGTTAGAGTCAACTCCAGAAAAGTTCTTGTCGACCCTAGAAAAGTCAGAGACGACTCAAGAATTAATGGATTAAAGTGTTTCGAGTTAGAGCCGACTCCAGAAAAGTTAGAGTCGACTCCAACCCACCTGCAACAAAAAATCAAATTGCTAGATCAGCTCTAACGGTAATATTTCTATTTTACTTTATTTCTAATGGATATATTTATTGCAAGGTACACTCCAACGGATAGTTTTCTTCCAAAAATGGTTTGAAAGAAATCTATAAAAAGGGAAGACTATCTTTCAAAACAAGGAACGGAAAAGAACGGAAAAATAAAGAAGAAAAAATGGAAATAGAGAAATCCCGATTCAAAAATCCGAAAAAGAGAGAGCCTGAATCTTAAGAGAAAAACCTTCTAGCTCAAATCCACTCCACTCCAAAAAGCTCAAGAGGAATCCAAGGCATTCAAATCAAAGTTTTGGTGGATTTCCCAAATTGGAGAAAGAGGATTAGTTTCTTGCTTTTCAATCCTTCTCAACTGCTTCAACTGTGAAGAATCGGAGCTAAGGCTTGATTCAATCTAGCAAGGAGAAGAAGAAAAGAAGAAAAGAAGAAAAGCTCAAAAGCTAACCAACTACAAATCAGGCTTTTCTAAACCTTGTTCATTTACTTGATTATTTGCTCATTGAGGAGCTGTGTACTTGAAAAATAATATTTCTTTTGTTTGTGTCTAGTTCAATCTGGGGGATTGAACTAGTGGAGGTAGTCTTACCTCGGTACAAGCTTGGTATAGCTTGTGTTAGGGTTTTTGTGCTGGTGAGCCCGGAAAACGGCTGGGTTCGTTGTGATCCCGGGAAAACAACAAGTTTGAGTTGTGAGCTTGTAAAACAACTCGGCTGTAATCAAGGAAGATTATAGTGTGGACCCAAGTGAATCTTGGGAGTGGACGTAGGTGTTGGATACACCCACTATAAAATCTTTGTGTTTGCCGTGTCTCCTTTATCTCTATCTCTATCTCTATCTTATTGATTGTATTTTGTTTTTGCATCTACATTCACTTTCACTCACACTAAGCAAACAAATATTTCAAAAGGTTTAAATTTTTTTGAACCCAATTCACCCCCCCCCCCCCCCCCCCTCTTGGGTTGTCATCTGGGCTAACAATTGGTATCACAGCAAGTGCTCATTAGATTTTGATCACACGATCAAGAGCTAAAGATCCAAATGGCAGCTCAAGTTGGATCATTTGCTGAAGGTCATTCTACGAATAGACCTCCACTATTTAATGGTTCAAATTATTCATATTGGAAAGCTAGAATGAGGATATTCATTCAAGCTTCTGACTATGAACTATGGGGTGTTATAATTAATGGACATAGTACACCCACACATGTTATTGATGGCACTATTGTTCCTAAGCCCGAAAGGGACTGGAATGATAATGATAGGAAGATGGCACAGCTTAACGCTAAAGCCATGAATGTTTTATATTGCTCTTTAGATGCAAATGAATTTAATAGAATCTCCACATGTAATTCCGCAAAGGAGATTTGGGATAGATTAGAGGTTACCCATGAGGGTACCAATCAAGTAAAGAATCTAAAATTAATATTCTTGTTCATAAATATGAGTTGTTTAGCATGGAACAATCTGAAACCATTGCATGCATGTATACTAGATTTACAGATATTGTAAATGGTTTAAAAAGTCTTGGTAAGACATATACTAACTCAGAACTTGTTCGAAAAATTCTTAGGTCACTACCAAGATCATGGGAAACCAAAATGACAGCAATCCAAGAAGCAAAGGACCTCAACACTCTGCCCTTAGAGGAGCTTCTAGGATCATTTATGACCCATGAGTTGACAATGAAGCAGCACGTAGAGGAGGACACAAAGAAGAAGAAGTGATTGCCCTCAAAGCTGCAAAAGAAGAAGAGAGCAGCAGCGATGATGATGATGATGAAGAGACTGCTCTCTTAGCTAAAAAGTTTAAAAGATTCATGAGGAGAAAGAAACCCTTCCACAAGAAGAAATTTGGAGCAAAGTGGGAAGGAGAAAAGGATAAGAACAAGGACAAGGACAAAGAAAAAGAGAAAGACCCCTTGACTTGCTATGAGTGTAATAAACTGGGGCACTTTAGGAATGAATGTCTAAATTAAAGAAAGCCTACAAAAAGAAAAAGAAGGCTTATGTGGCAACTTGGAGTGATAGCGAAGAATCTTCTTCCGAAGAAGAAGAACAAAAGGAAGTCGCAAATGTATGTTTTATGGCGGACGACAACGATGAGGTAAGTTCCGATAACCCTTGCGATGAGTTTGCATTTGATGAATTATTTGATGCTTTTAATGAACTTGTCGGCGATTTCAAGGTTTTGAAAAAGAAATACAAGCTTTTGAAAAATGAAAATTCAACTTTCATTAAAGAAAAGGAAGATCTTAATAATGAAGTTAAGAAACTTAAATCTGAAAATAAAATTTTGGTAAAAGAAAAAGAATTAATTTTTAATGAAAATGATAAACTAAGGAAAGTGGTTGAAAAATATAAGAACATAGTTGATAAGTTTACCTTAAGCTCAACTAAATTGAACATGTTATTAAATAGTCAAAAAGTAGTTTTTGACAAAGTCGGATTAGGGAATAACACTTTTAGAAAATAAAAATCACTGAAAAATATTTTTGTGCGTGCTGGCCAAAGTAGTTTTACATGCTTTAAATGTAATCAAAAAGGACAAAATCTTATGAATGTAAAATTCTAAAACCTAATAAAAACTTAAATATTAAAGAAAGAAAATATGGGTTCCAAAAGGAACAGTTTTATTGCTACTAACCATGAAGGACCCAAGAAAGCTTGGGTACCTAAACATAAGACTTGATCATCTTTGCAGGAGTGTCTTGCGGCCAAAAGATCAAAGCGAAAGTGGTATCTTGATAGCGGCTGCTCAAGGCACATGACGGGTGACAAAGATCAATTCATACCCTCGAAAGCAAAAGAGGAGTAGTTACATTTGGGATAATGGCAAAGGCCAAATCTTGGGCTTGGTAACATTCAAATAACTCCCTCCACATATATTGAAAATGTCTTATGTGTTGATGGTTTGAAACATAATTTAATTAGCATTAGTCAATTATGTGACAAAGGTTTTAAAGTATCATTTGAATCTTCTATATGCACAGTTGCTAATCCCATTGATAATAGCATTGTTTTTATTGGAAATAGAAATGGCAATGTATACTTGATTGACTTAGACAATTTGTCTACTAATAATCATTGCTTAGTTGCTAATAATGCTAATATGAATGAGATTGGTTGGTTGTGGCATCGAAGATTAGGTCACGCAAGCACACACCTGATTTCAAAACTAATTAGAATGGATTTAGTAAAAGGACTACCTAAAATAGATTTTGAAAATAACAAAATATGTGATGCATGTCAGTTTGGAAAATAAACGAGAAGTTCTTTTAAATCTAAAAATGTTGTTTCAACTTTTAGGCCATTAGAGCTACTTCACATGGACCTTTTTGGACCAACTAGAACCACAAGTCTAGGAGAAAGAAATATGGTCTTGTGATAGTAGATGATTACTCTAGATTCACTTGGGTAATGTTTTTAGCTCACAAAGATGAGACTTTCTCGATATTCCTGAAATTCTTCAAGAAAGTAACAAATGAGAAAAACACTACCATAGTGTCTCTAAGAAGTGATCATGGAACTGAATTTGAAAATCACTTATTTGAAAGTTTTTGCAATGAAAATGTATTAATCATAATTTTTCTGCACCAAGAACCCCTCAACAAAATGGAGTAGTTGAAAGGAAAAATAGAACTCTAGAAGACATGGCCCGTACCATGCTATGTGAAAGTAAACTCCCGAAATACTTTTGGGCGGAAGCTATTAACACAGCATGTTACATCCTAAATAGAGCATTAATAAGACCTATTTTAAAGAAAACACCTTATGAATTATGGCATGATAGAAAACCCAACATTAAATATTTTCATGCATTTGGTTGTAAATGTTTTATTCATAATAATGGTAAAAATAACTTAGGTAAATTTGATGCAAAATCTGATGAAGGAATATTCTTAGGTTATTCAACAACTAGTAAAGCATATAGAGTATTCAATAAAGGAAGTTTAATTGTTGAAGAATCTATTCATGTAGTTTTTGATGAATCTTTAGCATCAAGTTCCAAAGGATTGATGATGAGGAAGATACAAACATTCTCGAAAATAATCTTGAAAAACTTAATATTGATGTATCTTCAGATCATGAACAAGAAGCTAAAGATAATGATTCGCCTAATGCTGATGTTATTAATACTAATCATAATGATGTAGATCTACCAAGAGATTGGAGATACGCTTATAGTCATCCCAAGGAATTGATTATAGGTGATCCATCTCAAGGAATAAGAACTAGATCATCTATGAGAAATATTAGTAATCACCTTGCATTTGTTTCTCAAATTGAACCTAAAACCATTGAAGAAGCTGAAAAAGATAATAATTGGATGTTAGCTATGCAAGAAGAATTAAACCAATTCACTAGAAAAATGTATGGACATTAGTGGAAAGACCTAAAGATCATTCTGTTATAGGATCAAAATGGTTTTTAGAAATAAACTAGATGAAAATGGCATAGTAATTAGAAACAAAGCTAGATTAGTTGCAAAAGGATATAATCAAGAAGAAGGTATTGATTTTGATGAAACCTTTGCACCTGTAGCTAGATTAGAAGCCATTAGGCTATTACTTGCATTTGCATGTCACATGAACTTTAATTTATTTCAAATGGATGTCAAAAGTGCATTTTTAAATGGATTAATAAATGAAGAAGTATTTGTTGAACAACCACCGGGATTTGAAGATCATGAATTTCCAAATCACGTTTTTAAATTGCACAAAGCTTTATATGGTTTGAAACAAGCACCTAGAGCTTGGTATGATAGACTAAGTAAATTTTGATTGAAAATGATTTTACAAGAGGAAATGTTGATAAAACATTATTTTTAAAAAGAAAAGATAAAGATTTACTTGTAGTTTAAATTTATGTTGATGACATTGTATTTGGTGCTACTAACAATCTTCTATGTCGAGAGTTTGCTAAGTTAATGCAGGGAGAATTTGAAATGAGCATGATGGGAGAACTCAATTTCTTCCTTGGACTCCAAATCAAACAAAGCAAAGAGGGAATCTTTATCAACCAAACAAAGTACACAAGAGAAATTCTAAAGAATTTGGTATGGAATCAATCAAACCCCTGGGAACACCAATGAGTCCTTCATGCAAGCTGGACAAAGATGAAGAAGGTAAGAAGGTTGATCAAAAATATTATCGAGGTATAATCGGATCCCTACTTTACTTAACTGCAAGTAGACCAGACATAATGTTTGCTGTTTGCTTATGTGCTAGATTTCAGTCTGAACCTAAAGAATCACATTTAATTGCTGTTAAAAGAATTCTTAGATACCTTAGTGGAACAAAAAATGTAGGTTTATGGTATTCTAGAGACTCAACATTAAATCTGATTGCTTATTCTGATTCTGATTATGCTGGATGTAAGTTAGATAGAAAAAGCACAAGTGGTGCATGCCAATTTTTAGGAAGTAACTTAATTCATGGTTTAGAAAAAGCAAAATTCGGTTGCATTATCTACTGCTGAAGCAGAATATGTTGCAGCTGGAAGTTGCTGTGCTCAAATCCTATGGATTAAGAGACAACTTGAAGACTATGGTATCACACTTGATAAGACACCTATAAGATGTGATAATACAAGTGCAATCAATCTAACTAAAAATCCAATTCAACACTCAAGAACAAAGCATATTGAAATTAGATATCACTTTATAAGAGAACATGTTGCCAATAATGAAATTTGTCTTGATTATGTGAATACTGAAGAACAACTGGCAGATATATTTACAAAACCTTAAGTGAAGAGAGATTTTGTTATCTTAGAGGAGAATTAGGAGTTTGTGATCCTTTGGAATAATTTTCTGAAACTCTTAAGAACAACTATCTAGATTTATCAATTTCTTAAAAAATCTCGATATTCAATAAGGAAATCTATCTAGATCTTGATTCATTTTCCCAATTGCTAAGGAACATTATCTAGAGTTTGATGATTAATTTGAATAGTTTCAGATCCTTGAAACTTGATTTTTTATCTCTGAAACTGTTAGAGTCGACTCTAACAGTTTGTG
>UESW01001746.1:323170-368313 GCA_900491605.1 Calamus simplicifolius | reverse complement strand
GCGTCAGCTTTAGTGGGCCATGAGCTGTTCCAAAAGATGGTTGAGGAATTTCTTGCCGTCTCGACGAGGAGGCCGAGGCTCTTCGCCGGGTCATTGACCGGCAGGAGGGGGTGATAGCGTCCCTCCGTCAGCAAGTTGCCGAGCTGACTCGGCGTAGGGAGGACCCGACAGCTCCTGGGGGAGACAGTAAGCCTCTATGAAGGCTATTTTTACATTTTCTTTTTCTCCTTGTCTTTTTCTTTATAATGAACAGAAAGGGAGGTTCTTTTTGGCAACTTTTGTTTCTTGCTAAGATCGACATTCGGTCCTCATAAAAAGGGGGGCCGTTTGTCCCTGTTCGAGCCAAAGGGAGACCTGGGCGGTCCCGTGGACTCATGCGGTAAAACATGGTCTCGTTTGTGGAACGAGACATGTGTTTCTTTGGAAAGAGACAGCTCGTACGTCTTTATCATTGGGTAGAGGGAGGTCTTTTACCTCTGCCGAAGTACCGAGAGATGTTCCCGTTATCTTGGAGTATGTAAGAAGTCGCTCGGTTTGATCGAGGTTTTAGGTCATGGTTAAAGCACGAGACTTCGCTCGCTTGGCCGAGGATTCGAACATTAGGTGCGACTAAGGCGCAGGAATACCGCTCGGTTGGCCCAAGGATTTAGTAGTAGGAGACGTTCCCCAACTTTGTCCGGGGCTCTTAGGCGGCTGTGTAGGGCCTGTCGAGGCCTTTAGAGATTACTAAAGGTGCGGAATATGTACCCGCGATATTGCACGATGTATATTCTTCGAACTGGCCGAAGCTTGGGGATTGTTCGGAAATCCTTCAGTTTCGGTCGAGGTTTGCACGCTTCGGTTTTTGCCGGGGCTTATGCACTCTGGTTTTGGCCGGGGCTTATGCACTCCGGTTTTGGCCGGGGCTTCAGAATTCATTGCTCGGTCGAGCCGAGGTTCGGAGATTGTTGCTCGGATCAGCCGAGATTCGGAGGTTTGTTGCTAGGCCCAGCCGAGGTTCGGAGATTATCGCTAGGCCCAGCCGAGGTTCGTAGATTATCGCTCAGCCCAACCGAGGTTCGAAGATTTTTGCTCGGCCCAGCCGAGGTTCGGAGATTTTTTGCTCGGCCCAGCCGAGGTTCGGAGATTTGTTGCTCAAATAGATAACTCGGTCGTGCCGAGGATTGGTAAGCATCATCTGTTTCCTTTATGATTTTCGGTGATATAATCATGGTAATCATGTCAAGAATTATGAAAGCAATATGCTGATAAAAATTAAGAAGGCGGGCCTATAGAAGGCGTACCCTACTGACGATACTTGCAGAGGTTGTTCGAATTCCATGTCCGAGGGATGGATCTCCCGCTTAGATCTTGTAGTTTGTAGGTGCCAAGTCCAACGACTTCCGTTACTTGGTAGGGGCCTTCCCAGTTCGGAGCTAGCTTTCCTTGCTCTAGCGGTTTGGAGACAGATGTTTTCCGGAGAACTAGGTTGCCATGCGAGAAAGCTTTCCCTTTGACTTTGGAGGCATGGTAACGGGCCACTCTTTGCTGGTAGGCGGCTATTCTGATCCGTGCTTTTTCTTTGATCTCCTCTACCAGGTTGAGGTTGGTGCGGAGCTGCTCGTCACTGGCTTCCTCCGAGTAGCTTTCTACCCGCAGGGAAGGGAGTCCTATCTCCACGGGGATGACTGCCTCTGTGCCGAAGGCCATTCGAAATAGGGTCTCGCCCGTGGGCACTCTCGGGGTGGTGCGGTAGGCCCATAGGACATGGCGCAACTCGTCTGCCCATCTGCCTCGGGCTCTAGAGAGCTGAGCTTTGATCCCTTGAAGCAAGGTTCGGTTAGTTACCTCGGCTGCTCCGTTAGCTTGCAGATGCCCGACCGAGGTAAGGCGGTGATGGATCCCATGCTCCTCGCAGAACTGATGGAACTTCGGATTGTCGAACTGTTTGCCGTTGTCAGTAATGATGGTGTGTGGGAGGCCGAAGCGACAGATGATGGATCTCCACACGAAGTCCTTGGCCCGGGCCTCAGTTATCTGAGCAACTGCTTCCGCCTCGACCCATTTGGTGAAGTAGTTGATGGCGGCGAATAAAAACTTTCGTTGTCCCGTGGCAAGTGAAAACGGGCCGAGAATGTCCATTCCCCACTTGGCAAAGGGCCAAGCGGAGGAAACGGGGACCAGGCTGGCGGAGGGGAGCCTCTGAATACTGGAGTGTCTTTGGCATGGGTCACAAGTTCGGACGAGGTCGTCAGTATCCTTTTGCATGGTGGGCCAATAGTAACCTTGATGTAGCACCTTGTGGCATAAAGACCGGCTCCCCAAATGGTTGCCACAAATTCCTTCGTATACCTCCCGAAGGGCATAATCAGCTTCAGATGGGCGAAGGCATCTGAGCAACGACATAGAGAAGGACCGCTTGTAGAGCTAGTCGTCAATCAGCACATAGTGGGTGGCTTGCAGCTTTAGCTTTCTAGCTTCTCTTCGATCGGCCGGGAGCGATCCTTCTTTAAGATACTTTAGGATGAGGTCGAACCATGATGGTTCAGCCTCAACTTGCATCACTCGGTCAGCTTCCGCAATACTGGGCCTCTCCAAAATCTCCAGATGAAATTTTCGCTCGGCGTCCATCGATTCCGTAGTTGCTAGTCGAGATAATAGGTCGGCACGGATATTTTCGGATCTCGGAATCTGAATGATTTCAAATTCAGGGAAATGGGAGAGTAGGCTTCGAACCTCTTGGAGATATCGAACCATGTTCAACTCCCGGGCCTCAAACTCGCCCCGCATGTGATCAGCCACCAGCTGAGAGTCGGTGAAGGCATTCAGCTTCTCCACCTTAAGGTCGCGGGCGATTCGGAGCCCGGCGAGCAGAGCTTCATACTCGGCTTTGTTATTGGAGGCTGGGAAGGAGAAGCGGATGCCATATTCGAAAGTCGCCCCCTTCGGGCTAGTGAAGATTAGGCCGGCACCAGAGCAATGGGCGTTAGATGACCCGTCGACATGGAGGAGCCACCGGGCGTCAGATTTTGGATGCTCGGGGGAGTTGGGAGTGGAGCCGTCCTCCGAGATAGTGCATTCTAGCAGGAAATCAGCCAGCACCTGAGCTTTGATGGCTGGACGAGGTTGAAACCGAATGTCGTGTTCACTTAGCTCAACGGCCCATTTGGTCATCATTCCCGATGTCTCCGGACGATGTACTACCGCCTTGATGGGCTGATCGGTCAGGACTGTCACAGAATGTGCTTGGAAGTATGAGCGCAGCTTTTGAGGTTATCAAAGCCAACACCATCTTCTCAATCATGGTATATCTCGTTTCCGTGTCTCGGAGCAGTTTGATGACATAATAAATTGGCTTCTGGGTCTTATTTTCTTCTCTGACCAACACTGAGCCAATGGCGCCTTCCGAGAGCCAATACAGGAATAATGTTTCTCCAGGATTCGAACTGCTGAGGAGAGGGGGAGAGCCGAGGTACTTTTTGAGGTCTTTGAATGATTTATAACACTCGAAAGACCATTGGAAATTCTTAGCCAACCGAAGAGTTTTGAAGAAAGGGAGGCATCTTTCAGTAGACCGAGCTACGAAGCGATTGAGGGCTGCTATTTTTCCAATCAGGCGCTGGACTTCTTTGATAGATGCTGAGGGCGCCATCTGCTGAAGAGTCTGGATCTTCTGGGGGTTAGCTTCGATACCCCATTGGGAAACCATAAAGCTGAGGAACTTCCTAGAATTAACACCGAAGGCACACTTAGTTGGGTTGAGCTTCATTCGATATTTGCGAGCGTTGCGAAGCTTTCCGAGAGATCCTCGATGTGCTGTGACGCTTCTTTGCTCTTGACCAGCATGTCATCGACATATACCTCCATATTCCGGCCGATTTTCTCTTTGAAAACTTTGTTGACCAACCTTTGGTAGGTGGCACCTGCATTTTTAAGACCGAAGGGTATAACACAGTAACAGTAAGTACCTCGATCGGTTATGAAGGCAGTCTTCTCTTCATCTTCGAGGGCCATCCGGATCTGGTTGTAGCCCGAGTAGGCATCCATGAATGTCAGCATCTGATGACCCGAGGTGGCATCTACAAGTTGGTCAATTCGGGGGAGAGGGAAACTGTCCTTCGGGCACGCTTTGTTGAGGTCGGTGAAGTCGATGCAAATCCGCCACTTGCCGTTCGACTTTTTTACCATGACAACATTCGATAACCAACTTGGGTAATTTACCTCCTGAATGAAGTTCACCTTGACAAGCTTATCAACCTCCTCTTCGGTAGCTTTCTGTCGCTCCGGGGTGAAGCTCCTTTTCTTCTATTTGACGGGACGGTACATCTCGTCCATGTTGAGGCGATGAACGAGAACATCAGGCTAATTCCTGGCATGTCGGAGGTGGACTAGGCGAAGACATCAGCGTTGCTTCGGAGAAAGTTGACCAGTTCTTGCCGGGACTCGCCTTTCAGTAGTGACCCGATCTTTATAGTTCGGTCGGGCCGGGCTTTGTCCAGTGGTACTTCTTCCAGTTCTTCGGTTGGTTCTCCTCGTTGCTCAGCGAAGTCCTCCTGAGCGTCCAGCCCATCAACCTCAGGCATCCTGGACTGAAGGCTGGTGACAAAATACTGCCGAGCCATAGCTTGGCTTCCTTGGACAACACCGACTCCCCGCCCGGTGGGGAACTTCATAGACAGGTGCGGAATGGAGACGATGGCTCTGAGGGACATCAGGTCGGGCCTCCTAAATATCGCATTGTAGGGCAACCGAAGCTTGGTCACGAGGAAGTCTGTGTGAACAGTGGCCACAAGGGCCATATTCCTGCCCGAACCGTCAAAGTTACGACCCTTTCTGGGACGATAACGTCATCGGTGAACCCCATCAAGGTGGAGTCCATGGCTCGGAGATTTTCCACGAGCAATTTCATCTTAGCGAACACATTGAGGTACAGAATATTTACGGAGCTTCCACTCTCAACAAGAATCCGACTTACATCATAGTTATTTAAATTGAGAGATACAACTAACGCATCGTCATGCGGAAATTGTATCCCCCGGAGATCATCGTCGGAGAAGGAGAGCTTGCTCATTCGTGCTTTCTTCGGCGCCGAACCTTCTTCATCATTCTTGAAGTTCGACGAACCACCGGCTTCTTCAATCACATTGATATGGCCGATCACGGGTGGATTTGGAGGAGGAGGAGACTGCTGAAGCTCAGGCTGGCGATCACCCCCTTGTCCTGGTTCGAGCACCCTCCTGAATTGGTTCAGTCGGCCCCGCTGGATTAGCCTCTCAATTTCGTTCTTCAACTACCAGCATTCCTCGGTATCGTGGCCATGCTCCCGGTGATAGCGGCAGTACTTGATAGGGTCTCTCCGAGTTGGGTTCCCTCGGAGAGGAGCTGGTCGGGGGAGCTGGCGCTCTATCTCCATAAGGATCTGCGCCCTAAGAACAGTGAGCGGGGTGTATCGGTCAAACTGCTTAGGCGGGCTTCGGGAGCGATTTCTTGGTGGCGGTGGGGGAGCTCTTTGGCGAAGAGGTGGGCTTGGCTGGTGGGTAGGTCGATGCCTGTCTGGGCCCTTGGATTCTTTCTTCTTTGCCAGCTCGGCGCGAGCAGCCCTCCGTGATTCTTCGACTCTGGCGTATTTGTCTGCCTGGGCCATCATATCGGAGAGGTTCGGGGGGTAACTGACCTCCATCGTCAGGTAGAGGTCGCTTTCCTTCAAAACTCCACCCACTAGGGCGGACATAGCCACCTCATGATTAAGGTGGTCACCTCCAGCATGGCCTTATTGAAGCGGCCAAGGTAATTTCTCAAGGACTCCTCTCTCTGCTTAACTTCAGAGAGGGAGTCGGATCTTCGTCGGTGATGGTGGCTGCTGACGAACTGGCCGATAAAAAGATGACTCAGCTCGTCAAACGAATCAATGGAACCCGTTTCAGAGCGTTGAACCAGGTTCGAGCGACCCTCTAAGAGTGGAGGGAAAGGCGGCACAGGATCGCATCTGATGCCCCGTGGAACATCATGATCGACCAAAAGCTGCTGAGGTGATCATCGGGATCGGAGGAGCCGTGGTAGGGCTCAATGGCGGGCAGCTTAACATGGGAGGGAATCACTTCCTCTATGATCCCCTTGGAGAAGGGGATACCCTGCTCTGCCTTAGGCTGAGGCGGATGAGCCTGCTTGGCGGCGTCCAGCTCCTGACGCATCTCCCGGAGCTGTCGGCAGATCTCCTCTTCAGACATAAGAGGAGGGGCCAGGCGAGGAGAGCGCGGAGATGGCGTCGAATCATGGCAGGAGGACTCCGGAGAGAGGGACCGGGCCCGCCGAGATCTGGCAAGATCCCGATCGTAGCCCCCTTGCGGGACTGGTCTGGCCTCTTTGGGTCGGTGTGAGGGGTCCGCGGCTCCATGCGGACCAGAAGAAGAGGTGGCTGGAGAAAAAGGGGCTGCGGCCTCCTCAGGGAGGCGTGGAGCAGGGGCAACTGCAAAGCACTCCTGAACCAGATGGGTCAGGGCTTGGACCTGCTGGACCAGTGTGGCGAACTGGTCCTGGGTCACTGGGATAGCTGGTGGTGACGGGGTCTCAATTGGTGGTGGCTGCGACGCCACGCTACTCATCGGATCAGGTCTCTAGGAGGCGACCTGGTCCTGGGCTTCAGAAGTTGCCCTTCTCCGATTAGCCATTTGAGAGGTTCTCTTCCAGATCGAGATCCTTATCTCCTTTCTTCAAGTTTTAATGGGACTTGAGGCCCTTCCTCTAGCGCCAATCTGTTGCTGCTGAAATCCGTCCTCTGAATCGGGCGCGAAGGGGCTTCCTCCTGGGCGGACCTGCAAGACAGTCCTCACGCGAGAAGGCGTTGAGGGTGGCACTCTGCAGAAGGCCCTCCGACGCTCAAGTCAGTGGAGATCAACAGTCGACAGAAATGAGGAGAAGGCTCTCGCCGGAGAGTTTCCTCCAAGGGCTCCGAGCGGAGCGGCAATGGCAGAAGTAAAGGCAGAGAGAGGGAGAGAGAGTGTGTGTGAGCCAGTGCGCAAGGGGAGACCGCCTATCTCAGGGGGTCTGGAGCTGTGATTTTTATAGAGGATCACCTGGTTGTTAGGAGGCATCGTGGGTCCGAAGGCTGTTGAGATTTGAATCCAGTCTGTTATAAGACCGGTAGGATTCGTATCCGGTTAGTTAGAGGATCGACGGCTGAGAGAGCTTGTTAATGTCTCAGGATTTGGTGGGAACATAGGCCCCAGGGCCCTAGGCCACTTTCAGATATGATTCTTGTTTTGAATCTTAAGGATTTAAGCTTTTCCGCGCTGAATTCCGCAGAGGGGGTTGATATTGCTCGGACTGGGCCGAGCTATAGGGACAGCTTGGCGGGAGGCCAAGAAGCGAGATAGCTCGGCTAGGACCGAGAAACAAGATAGGTCGGCTGGAGGAGCCGGAAGGCGATAGTCGATAGTTCGGCTGGGACCGAGAAATAAGATAGGTCGGCTGGAGGAGCCGGAAGGCGATAGTCGATAGCTCGGCTGGGGCCGAGAAATAAGGTAGGTCGGCTGGAGGAGCCGGAAGGCGATAGTCGATAGCTCGGCTGGGGCCGAGAAATAAGATAGGTCGGCTGGAGGAGCCGGAAGGCGACAGACGATAGCTCGGCTGGGGCCGAGAAACAAGATAGGTCGGCTGGAGGAGCCGGAAGGCGATAGACAATAGCTTGGCTGGGTCCGAGAAACAAGATAGGTCGACCGGAGGAGCCGGAAGATGACAGTCGATAGCTCGGCTGGGGCCGAGAAACAAGATAGATTGGCTGGAGGAGCCGGAAGATGAGGTCCGCACCTCGAGAATCCTTGGCTCGGTGAGGGGCTAGGGCGTTCCGATCTACCGAGGCTGACTTGTCCCTGGCAAATGTCGCACAGCGAGCAGAAATCGGGGCTAACCTTAGCCGCGTACACGATTATTGACGCGTAACGATTTTATCCCTCAATACATGTTAATGAGTTTTAGCTCAACTAATATATGAACTTAAATTAGGAAAATCTAAAAACCAAGGTTTGCAAAACTAGTACCTAAAATTATCGGTGGTTTAATATATTTAATATATTATAAGTGATATAGTAAAGTACCTACCAAATATGGAGATAAGCTCTCTATATCATTTCTCATTTCTAGGCATAGTGCCATTCAAAATTGGATAATATAAATTGATACTAGGTGGTATAGGACAGCATTTTTGTATCAAACACTACCTTAATATCCGATTCATATCCGTATCCATATATAACAAACATGGATATGGTTAATATCCGATTCGTATCCGTATCCGTATATAACAAATATGGATATGATTGATATCCGATTTGTATCTGTATCGTATATAACAAATATGGATATGTTTGATATCCGATTCTTATTCGTATCCATTTAGAATAAATATGGACATAAATTTTAATATTCGTTTAGTAATATTTGTATCCGTTCAAAAATATAAATATAAATATAATATGATATTCGATCCGTTTTTAACCCTAGCTTGAAAACGTCAAGACAAGGTGACGACACAAACGCGCTTTTGGAAACCAAAAGGCATTGGACGGTGGCGGGTTTCTGAACGAATTAATTATATTTTAGTCTCTATTATGGATTAATCGAGATTAATCGAGGAATTTCCGTGATAGAGTCGAGATTAATCAAGGAATAAGGGGTGCTAACTGCTATGGGTCTGGATTGGGTTGGGAGTGGAACGGATGGGGGATTGTAAATTTGCGAAGGGGGAGGAGGGAGAGGAAATTTCTCGGAAGTGAGGGGAAGGAAAGCGCGTGAAATCGTCAAGAGAGTGGTCAGTCCCGGGTAATAATTAATAAGTATTAGATGAATCGCATAACGATGGAGGGGCAAATGGAGGAACCGGCAAGGGCAAGAAAAGCTATTATGATGAATAGGAAAGGGAGCAAAATCCCGGCGATGAGAACGGTGGGCAGAACGGAGCGGTTCTGATTAAACTTCTCACGATCCCACGCGGAATCGGAATGGGAATGGGAAGTGAGAGCTCTCTGTTTCTCTCGTTCCAAATCGTAAGGCCCTCTCTCTTTCTCTAGATCTAATCTAATATTTTTGTTATCGTTTTCCAGCCAGATCTGCTCTCTTTTCCTTTAAATTATTAACATACAAATATGGAATCGAGAAGAGGAATGCAGTTTTATTTCTCGCCGGATGAACGGAGAGAGACAATATCGATCGAGAAGAGGAATGCAGACAATATCGAGCGTGGGATCTTGGAAGGTTACGAAGCTTTAAGGGATCAGAACCGCTCCGTTCTGCCCACCGTTCTCATCGCCGGGATCTTGCTCCCTTTTCTATTATCATAATAGCCTTTCTTGGCCTTAGATGCCGGTTCCTCTATTTGCCCCTCATCGTTATGTGATTCATCTAATATTTATTAATTATTACCCTGTCACGCAAGATATTAATTTTATGAAATTATTCATTCAAGAACTTATTTTATTTTTTTAATGAAAATTAGGTTGCTTGGTGTTGCCGCCAACTCACTTACGATAAACGTCGAATGGGCTAGGATCGTGGTAAGTGTAGAAGAGTCGTCGTCTTCCTTCTAAAGCCTGCAAAAAAAGTCCCGGGCCGGTATTTCGGCGGGGACCCTCCGACGCCCAAGTCAGCGAGTCGTGAACAGGGAGATTATGTCTAAGTGAAATTTTTAAAGAGGAAGCCAGAGAGAGTCCCCTCGCATGGAGCTAGGGTCCTCTTTTTATACCTGCCTGGGACCCCGTTTACCTCGTTCTGTTGGAACCGTCGAATCTTCCCTGTTGTGATATTTCCTCGAACGGCAAGTCGTTGGACTGTTGCTGGATAGGGGCCGCTTATAGCGGTAACTGCCGATCGAGCTACCACTTGCCCGTGATTTCGGCGAACGAGGTGCTCGGCAGTAGACCTTAGATCACGGGATCCGTTGTATAAGACTGGTCATTGAAGGCCGACGCTGGGAGTCGGAGCTGGAGGCCGGCGCTGGAGGCCAACGCTGGAGGCCGGCGCTAGAGGACGGAGCCAAAGTCTTAGCGCTGGGCCGACGTTGGTGGCCGACGATGGTGGCCGACGCTGAAGGCCGTCGCTGATGCCGGCGCTAGAGGCCGGAGCCAAAGTCAGCGCTGGTCTGACGCTGGTGGCCGACGTGAAGGCCGTCGCTGGATGCCGGCGCTAGAGGCTGGAGCCAAAGTCAGCGCTGGTTGACGCTGGTGGCCGACGCTGAAGGCCGACGCTGGAGAACCCGCGAAAGGGGTTTTGCTGTCACATCATTGCTTTCAAAAACCGTGCAAAAGATAATACTACCAGAGGAAGTGGCCAGCCATATCAGATGCCCCCCGCTCCTGAGATGGGTGAGCGTTCACTTACCCGCGAAAGGGGTGTTAATATCCTCTAGGCGGCCGGCTTTCACGTCATTATTTCGCCTTTGTTGGGATTAGAGAGGATTTCCCTCGGGCAGCATTACGAAAAGGCGAGCGGTATCATTGTGATAAAGTTAATGCCTCCCTTTTTATCGGTGGTCTTTTCGAGTTTCTCGCGTTGGCAGGCCATCGAAACGCCTCCCAATTGAAGATGGACGCGTGGTCAGATCGGACGATTGTGGGGTGATCTGAAATGGCATTATGAGGGAAAATCGCCCTTATCTTCCATCCTCCCCATTTCTTGCACTGCTGCCCCCTTTCGAGTCCGCGAGCATCCATTTGTCTCCTGTGTTCATCCTCTCCCGTGCTCTATTTTTGGCTCGAGTTTTTCAGGTTAGTTCCTATGGTTTCATCACCTTCCTGCTCCATCTCTGGTTCCTGGGGGGTTCTCACAACCCTTCTCAGACTTCCGACTCCTTACCAAGTCAATGGTCTACCCCTTCCCCTAACCGTTCTTCACCGGAGCAGCGGCCAGTCAGTCGTCCCCTAACCGGGAGTCGTCCGACCGGTGGGCGATTTCCGTCCGGAGCCATTCGATGGCTGCCGGTCCTTCTAGGGTTGCCAAGGAGTCCCCCAAGGGGACTGCCTCCGCTATGTCTGCTCAAGACATAGTAAACCTAAAAGCCAAGTATAGCTTCCCGTCGGATCTTCATTTGTTCCACCCTTCCCCCACTGACAGGGTAACTTCTTCTCGTTCGGAAGGTTGCTTTGTACGGAGCCTTTTTTAAGGCCGGGCTTCGGTTGCCTATCCACCCTTTCATTCTCAACTTCCTAGATCGATACTCTTTGACTCCCTCCCAGTTAGTTCCCAATTCAATCCGGACCATCGTCGGTTTTCTGGTACTCTACCACTTGCAAGGCATTGAGGCCAGTATCTCTTTGTTCCGCAGCTTTTACACCCTTCGCAAGCAATCGGGTTGGTGGTCCTTCACCCCTAGGTCTAATAGGATCCTCAAATTGTGCCTTCCTACTTCCGTCAAAGGGTGGAAGGACAAATTCTTCTTTGCTGACATCGGTGGGGTTCGTGGAAGCTGGGGGATACCCAACATTGACGCTAATAGGGATCCCTCCATCCTTCCACGAGATCGGATGGCATTTGGGCAGCTTCTGACTGCCGACATCCCTCGGTGTAATATGCTTTTAGCCGAGGAGAACCTTCGTCTTGCCGGTTTAATTCCCGCGAGGGGTGAGCACTTGATTACTCACCTCTCTTCTCCTCCCTTTGCTTTTCTTCTTTTTCTTTTCCTCTTCCCCTTCTTCTTTTTTCTTTCTTTTTTAACTACCCTCCGCCTGTGTAGGGATGGCGCCGTCGCTTCATGAGCTCAAGCAAGCGGCCTCCAGGAAGAGGAAGGTTACAGGGGACGTGCCCCCTACCCAAAGAAGAGCTATTGCTAAAGTCCCGAGGAGGGCCGACGTTGGAAGGGCCGATGCAGAGAGGGCCGACACTGGAGGGGCTAAAGTCGTGAAGCCCCTACGTGCAAAGGTTTTGAAAAAGGGCGGCCCTAAAAAGGCCGACGCTGGTGAGGTCGAGGCCAAGGGGGCCAGAACTGCGGAACCCTCGCACACATGCGAAGCGGCCAGGGCCCAAGGCGACAAGCCCGCCATGACAGAAGTAGTAAGGGCCGAGACTGGCAAGGAGGTAGAACGGAGTCAACTAGAGGGAAGATCCTCAGCTTCAGCTCCTCCGATTATTCTGCTCGACCCTTCTCCTGAGAGGATTACAAGGGCGCCGTCGCCCTCGCCTAAGGCCGTAGAGACGGAACAAGCTCCTGCGGCAGTAGCGACGATCTCAGCAGCTGTTCTGCCTCCCATGGGGGCGACAGCTGAAGCGCCTCCACCAGTCAAGGGGTCGGAGGCGGCAAGTTCAGAGGCGGAATCTGCCTCTGTAGGCCCAACGCCAAGGGAAGAGAGGGGCGTCGATCCTTCCTTCCAATCGCTGTTGGCAAATCACAGCCGCTGGGCTGAACGGACCCTGGAGGAAGCCACGGTGGTTGAGGTGCAAGAATTTCTCCGGGTCAGGGGAGAGTCACCTTCTTCCGCGAAGCATCAGTGGCGCATCTCTGGGTGAGATTTTGCTCCTTTATCATCTCTTTTTTTTTTCACCTTGACATTTCCTCCAGGCCTTGAACTCTCTAGTCGCCCTGAAGAACCTCTGGACCCTGAGCGATACCGCTATCGAACAAGCGCGGGAGGAGATGTTGTCCCTCCAAGTCAAGGCGGAAAAGGCGGCAATGGCTCTGGAGGATACTCGGGCCACCCTAAAGGGTGAAATCGATGTCACCCGGCTAAGGGCTGAGAAGGCTGAGTATGCGCTGGAGGTTGCTCAGCGCCGCGCGGCCAATGAGCTGGATAATGCTCAGGTGGCAGAGGAAAAACAGAAGGTAGCCGAGGAGAACCAAAGGGCAGCCGAAGAGAAGCTGAAGGTGGCAGAATTGGAGGTGCGTGTTTTGAAGACCCAATTAAGTTCTGCCACTGTTGAGACAAATGCGGCCAAAGAGGCCACCTGTCAGTGCATAACCAAAATTGTAGATCTGGAGGCGGCAGTGATAGAGGCCCAGAGGGGGCCATTGAGTCCGAGAAAAGAGCTCTCGAGGCTGAAAAAAGAGTTGCCGAGGCCGTAGAAGATTTTAAAAAGTCCAAAGCCTTCGACAAGGAGGTGGCCGAGTCAGCGGCGCTTGCTTATGACGCCGGCTTTCAAGACTGCAAGGATAAAATCCAGGAGCTCTACGACCTAGAGGACATTGAGGGACTGAAGCCTAATGACATTCCTGAGGATGATGTCCCGGCCCGGATAACCTTTAATAGCTTTTAGTTTCTCTTTTTGTATCAATCTGTGCCTGACTTGAGTCGGCAACTTTGTAGCCTTTTAGCTATCAATGAATATATATTTTTTTTCTTACTGTGCACCTTTGGTCATAATCAACTTCCGCTGAGTCAGCTTTAGTGCCGACGCAGAGCCAGTCTTTGGTGCCAACACTAAGTTGGTCTTTGTTGCCGATGCTGGGCGCCGGTCTTTGGTGCCAACGCGGAGTTGGTCTTTGTTGCTGACGCTGGGCGCCGTCTTTGGCTGCCGGAGCGGATCCGGTCTTTGGTGCCAACGCGGAGTTGGTCTTTGTTGCCGACGCTGGCGCCGGTCTTTGGCTGCCGGAGCGGATCCGGTCTTTGGTGCCAACGCGGAGTTGGTCTTTGTCGCCGACGCTGGGCGCCGGTCTTTGGCTGCCGGAGCGGATCCGATCTTTGGTGCCAACGCGGAGTTGGTCTTTGTTGGCTGGGCCGGTCTTTGGTGCCAACGCGGAGTTGGTCTTTGTTGCCGACGCTGGGCGCCGGTCTTTGGCTGCCGGAGCGGATCTGGTCTTTGGTGCCAACGCAAAGTTGGTCTTTGTTGCCGACGCTGGGCGCCGGTCTTTGGCTGCCGAGAGGATCCGTCTTTGGTGCCAACGCAGAGTTGGTCTTTGTTGCCGACGCTGGGCGTTGGTCTTTGGCTGCCAGAGCGGATCCGGTCTTTGGTGCCAACGCGGAGTTGGTCTTTGTTGCCGACGCTGGGCGCCGGTCTTTGGTGCCAACGCGAAGTTGGTCTTTGTTGCCGACGCTGGGCGCCGGTCTTTGGCTACCGGAGCGGATCCGGTCTTTGGTGCCAACGCGGAGTTGGTCTTTGTTGCCGACGCTGGGCGCCGGTCTTTGGTGCCAACGCGGAGTTGGTCTTTGTTGCCGATGCTGGGTGCCGGTCTTTGGCTGCCGGAGCGGATCCGGTCTTTGGCTGCCGGAGCGATCCGGTCTTTGGTGCCAACGCGGAGTTGGTCTTTGTCGCCGACGCTGGGCGCCGGTCTTTGGCTGCCGGAGCGAATCCGATCTTTGGTGCCAACGCGGAGTTGGTCTTTGTTGCCGACGCTGGGCGCCGGTCTTTGGTGCCAACGCGGAGTTGGTCTTTGTTGCCGACGCTGGGCGACGGTCTTTGGCTGCCGGAGCGGATCCGGTCTTTGGTGCCAACGCGGAGTTGGTCTTTGTTGCCGACGCTGGGCGCCGGTCTTTGGTGCCAACGCGAAGTTGGTCTTTGTTGCCGACGCTGGGCGCCGGTCTTTGGCTGCCGGAGCGGATCCGGTCTTTGGTGCCAACACGGAGTTGGTCTTTGTTGCCGACGCTGGGCGCCGTCTTTGGCTGCCAGAGCGGATCCGGTCTTTGGTGCCAACGCGGAGTTGGTCTTTGTTGCCGACGCTGGGCGCCGGTCTTTGGCTGCCAACATACTCATCCGAAAGTAAGTGAACATGGTGATCATTCATTTATCAAATAGATTCAAATTGATGACGATAGCGTTCTATTGGTAGTACCGGCGTAAGTTGTCGGCGTTCCAAGTGCGAGGGAGCGGTTTCCCGTCTAGCTCTTCGACTTTGTACGCCCCATGGTGTAGTACCTCCTTGACACGGTATGGTCCTTCCCATTTTGGTGCCAGCTTGCCCCCCTCCGTCGGCTTTGATATTTTAGCTTTTCGCAGAACGAGGTCTCCAGGACGGAATGTCTTGGGTCGCACCCGAGCGTTGTAGTACTTTGCCGCTCGCTAACGGAACGCTGCCATGCGAAGCTGTGCTTGGTCTCGCAATTCTTCCACCAAATCCAGATCAGCCCTCAGCTGGTTTGAGTTGCTTTCTTCATGGTATAATTCCGTCCGGGGACTGGGAGCTCCTATTTCCACTGGGATGACCGCCTCGGTCCCAAAGACCAAGCTGAAAGGGGTTTCCCCAGTAGGTGCTCGCGGCGTCGTGTGGTAGGCCCACAGCACACTGGAAAGTTCTTCCATCCAGCGTCCTTTGCAGCTATCTAGCCAAGCCCTGAGTCCTTGGAAGATGATGCGATTGGTCACCTCGGCTGCGCCGTTGGTTTGGGGATGCCCTACTGAAGTGAGTCGATGATGGATGCCCAGGCCATCACAGAATTCCTGGAAGGCCGTGTTATCAAACTGTCGGCCGTTGTCTGTAACGAGGGTGTGCGGTAGTCCGAACCGGCACACCACAGACTTCCAGAAGAAAGTCTTTATTTTGGCTTCTGTGATCTTGGCAAGAGCTTCCGCCTCGATCCACTTAGTAAAATGGTCGACGGCCACCACTAGGAACTTGCGTTGTCCAGAGGCAGGAGGGAACGGTCCCAGGATGTCCATGCCCCACTGTACGAAGGGCCATGGTGCAGCTAGAGGGGTCAGCTGGGATGCTGGCTGATGTTGGATGTTGGCATGACGCTGGCAGCTGTCACACCTCTTAACGAGTTCGGATGCATCCTCCTTCATTGTCAGCCAATAATACCCCTGACGTAAAGCTTTATACGCAAGAGCCCTGCCCCCCAGATGGCTTCCGCATATCCCTTCATGTATCTCCCGCAGAATATAATTGGCGTCGGTGGGGCCGACACACCTGAGGATAGGGTATGAGAACGACCTTCGGTAGAGCTTTCCCTCCATAATAAAAAACTTTGAGGCCCATCTTTTAAGTTTTCTAGCTTCGGCAGGGTCTTCTGGGAGGGTACCCTCAGTAAGGTACCGGACATAGGCATCCATCCAGGAGGGCTCCTGCTCCACTGGTAAAGTTTCTCTTGGTGCATCAATACTCGGGGCTTCTAAGTGCTCCACATAAGCCTTTCCCAACATCCCATCAGCTGAGGCGGCAAGACGGGATAAGGCATCGGCTCTAGCATTCTCCTGTCGAGGAATGTAGCTGACGCTGAAGTGAGTAAAGGGGGAAACCAGCGAGTTCACCATATCTAAGTAGCGGGCCATGATGGGATCCCTTGCCTCGTACTCCTTTGTAATCTGACCAGCAACCAGTTGGGAGTCGGTGAATGCCCTAAGGCGTTTCACCCCAAGCTCTCGAGCCAATCTCACACCGGATAACAAAGCTTCATATTCCGCCTGATTATTAGTGGCTGAAAAGAGGAAGCGAAGTGCACATTCGGTCACAACCCCATCCGAGTTGGCCAAGATGAGGCCTGCTCCGCTCCCTTGAGAATTCGATGCCCCATCCACATGAAGGACCCACTCATCATCACTGGTTCCGAGGGGCTGAATGTCCGTAGGAGGTTCTTTAGGCAGCTCCGTTCCCCAAGTACATTCGACCAAAAATCTGCCAAGACTTGAGACTTCATGGCCGATCGGGGGCGGAAAGAGAGATCAAACTCTCCCAGCTTGAGGGCCCACCTTGCCAGCCGGCCAGAAGTATCTGGGCGAGCAAGAACTGTCTTCAGAGGCTGGTCTGTGATCACCGCGATCGGGTGGGCTTGGAAGTACGGCCGCAGACGCTGGGCAGACACGATCAATGCAAAGATGATCTTTTCCATATTTGAATATTGGGTCTCTGCATCATGAAGCACCTTACTCGTATAGTATACGGGGCTTTGTGTGCCATCGGTGTCCACCCGGACTAGGACAGAGCTAACAGCTTCAGGGGAGGCCGCAAGGTATAGAAGGAGTTCTTCTCCACCCGTCGGCTTGGCTAGCAGTGGCGGGGTAGATAAGAATTCCTTTAACCCTTCGAACGCCTCCTGGCACTCTTTCGTCCATTCGAACTTGTTGACTCTGCGAAGCGCCTTGAAGAAAGGTAGACACCTTTCAGCGGACTTGGATAGGAAGCGGCTTAGGGCGGCTACCCTCCCTGTCAGGCGCTGTATTTCCTTCTTATTGGCAGGAGGCCTCATGTCCAAGATAGCTTGGACTTTGTCCGGGTTTGCTTCGATCCCCCTCCGGGTTACCATGAAGCCCAAGAACTTTCCGGCTGTCACCCCAAATGCACACTTACGAGGGTTCAGCTTCATCTGGTACCGCCGAAGGTTGTCAGAAGTTTCTGTTAGGTCCGTGATGTGGTCGATGGCATGAACGCTTTTTGTCAACATGTCGTCCACGTACACTTCCATGTTACGTCCTATCTGACCCTCAAAGACTTTGTTCATCAGCCTCTGGTAAGTGGCTCCCGCATTCTTTAACCCGAAAGGCATTACCTTGTAGCAATATAACCCTTTCTCGGTTATGAAGGAGGTAGCTTCTTCATCCGCTGGATTCATCTGGATCTGGTTGTATCCAGAGAAAGCATCCATGAAGCTAAGGACCTCATGGCCGGATGTAGCGTCCACCAGTTGATCGATTCGGGGCAGGGAAAAGCTGTCTTTAGGGCATGCCTTGTTGAGGTCGGTGAAATCTACGCACATTTTCCAGCTTCCGTTGGTCTTGCGGACTAGCACCACATTAGCCAACCATTCGGGGTAGTGGACCTCCCGAATATGGCCCGCAGCCATTAACTTGTGGATCTCCTCGTCGATAGCTTTCTGTCTGTCTGGAGCAAAGTTTCTTTTTTTCTGTCGGACCGGCCGACACTCTGGCTTAAGGTTAAGCCGATGGGTGATTACCTCTTTAGGGATGCCCGGCATGTCTGAGGACGACCATGCGAAGACGTCGTGTTGGCACGTAGGAAAGTAAGAAGTTGATGGCGTGCTTCCTCTGGGAGCAACGCCCCCACCTGAACAGTCCTTGCCGGGTCATCACCCAAGGGGAGGGTTAGAAGGTGTTCTGCCGGCTCTCCCCTTCTTCCCAACTCCCGGGGATCGAGTGACTCAGAGGCTGTTTCCGACGCCGCGTTCAGCGGGCTGGGAGACAAATGGTAACAAGGCATAAGTGGGCTTTGCTCCCCTTTCATTTCTCCGACCCCTTCATTTGTGGGGAACCTTACCAATAACCTCTTAGTGGAGATTACGGTATCCAGCAGATTCAACCCTGGTCTTCCCAAGATAGCGTTGTAAGCCAGTGGGACCCGGACCACCAGGAAATTTATAACCACAGTGCTCTGACATGGAGGGGTTCCAGCCGTGACCGGGAGGGCAATTTCCCCCTTGACACTCACTGAATCTCCCGTGAAACCCATTAGCGGTGTGGCAACGGGCCGGAGTAAAGACCTTGACAAGTTCATCTGAACAAAAGCCTCATAGCTCAAGACATCCACAGAGCTCCCACTATCAATTAAAATTCTTTTTACAGGATGTTTGGCTATAGTCATGGACACCACGATGCTGTCGTCATGTTTATTAACTACCCCATCTAGATCCTTTCCGAAGAAAGGAATTACAGAGTCTATTCCCTCTCGCGGCCTCTTTGAACCACCATCCGCTCCCCAGGAAATCATAGCTATAGTCTTTTCAGTTGGAGCATTATCCACGCCAGCCGGCGACTCGGAGGCACCGGGGGCCCAACGCGGGGAGATTTCCCCGTCGAACAAATTTGCTTAGGTGGCCTTGCTGAACCAGCTCCTCGATGGCCTTTTTTAGATGGCGGCAGTCCTCGGTGTCGTGACCGTAGTCTCGATGGTACCGGCAGTAAAACTTCTTGTTGCGGGGGGCCCCAGACTTCAAAGGAGTTGGACGCTTGAAATAAGGTTCCTCCTCTATCTCCAGCAGGATGTGAGAGATGGGAGCCATGAGGGGGGTGAATTATTCCTTAGGAACCAGTGTCTGTGGTCGACGATCTGGACGGCGTGGAGGCTCGGGCTTACGAGGTCGTGCACCGGCGTGTTCAGTAGGCGGTGGTTTATTATCGATGTTCTTGTCAACTTCCCTCCTAGAAGAATCTGCCTCGTCGGCACGGATGTACTTTTGGGCTCGGCTCAGAAGCCCAGCATAGGAACTCGGAGGCTTCTTATCCAGGGAATACGCGAACCTGGATGGGCGAAGTCCTCGTTTCAGGGCCAAAGTGGCCACGGAATCTTCCAGGTTGTACACCTCCAACGCCGCCTCCTTAAATCGAGCGACGAAATCCTTCAAGGTCTCGCCACTCCTCTGCTGAACAGCAAAGAGGCTATCTGCCACTCGCGGAATCTTTCGACAGGCATCAAAGTGAGCCAGAAAAGATCGCTCGAGCTGCCGAAATGAGTTGATGCTGCGCGGGGGCAAGCGGGAGTACCACGCGCGCGCCGCTTTCCGAAGAGTGGCCGGAAAGGCGACACATAAAAGGGAGTCCGTCACTCCCTGGACCTGCATAAGGACCTTGTAGCTCTCCAGGTGGTCAAGGGGATCCGCCGTCCCATCGTACGGATCCAGTTGGAGGAGACGGAACCGGGGCGGGACCGGCTCCTCCATGATATGATGGAAAAGCGGGGGACGGCGCTCATAAGCCGTTCCGTAAGGGTCGGTGATCCGGCGGCTGAGCTCGTCAACCGTCGGTGATACTCGTCGAGCCTTGCTCGGCCCGACGGGTGGTTTTCCGGAGAGTGCCATCTTGGGATGAGTCAGAGGAGGAATCTGAAGAAGATCTCCGGCGCAAAGAACGCGCCCGCCTAGACTCTCTTTCCTCCGGCCGGTGGTGGGAGCGACCGAAGTGGCGAGAAGGGGACCGCCGTCGCTTCGAGGTCCCTCGGTGATGAGGTTCGGGGGTGAGCGGTGGGAGATTTCAGGCGGGGTCCCACCTTGGTGAGACTGGACTGTTCCCCGCATTCCTTCGTCAAGCATAGGGGGCTGAGTTGCAGCAGCCAAATGATGCTCTTGCAGCCCCGGACCATTGTCGTCAGATCCTGGACCTTGTGGGCCAGAGCTTCGAGCGGTCCAGTTGGCTCATCTGCGCAGGGGGCGGAACATGGAGATTGGCCTCCGAATGCTCGGCCCGTGGAAGGCGCCCGGCTGCTTGACTGGAGGAAGCCTCCTGTGCTCGCGTGGTCACCATCGTTCCCCTTGCAAAATTGGTGGGGTCACGGGGAGAACTTTCGTCTTCCTCCCCTGTGAACTGCCCCCTTCCTGGCGCGCCAATCTGTTGCCGCCAACTCACTTACGATGAACGTCGAATGGGCTAGGATCGTGGTGAGTGTAGAAGAGTCGCCGTCTTCCTTCTAGAGCCTGCAAAAAAGTTCCGGACCGGTATTTTCGGCGGGGACCCTCCGATGCCCAAGTCAGCGAGTCGTGGAACAGGAAGATTATGTCTAAGTGGAATTTTTAAAGAGGAAGCCAGAGAGAGTCCCCTCGCATGGAGCTAGGGTCCTCTTTTTATACCTGCCTGGGACCCCGTTTACCTCGTTCTGTTGGAACCGTCGAATCTTTCCTGTTGTGATATTTCCTCGAACGGCAAGTCGTTGGGCTGTTGCTGGATAGAGGCCGCTTATAGCGTAACTGCCGATCGAGCTACCACTTGCCCGTGATTTCGGCGAACGAGGTGCTCGGCAGTAACCTTAGATCACGGGATCCGTTGTATAAGACTGGTCATTGAAGGCCGACGCTGGGAGTCGGAGCTGGAGGCCGGCGCTGGAGGCCGATGCTGGAGGCCGGCGCTAGAGGCCGAGCCAAAGTCTTAGCGCTGGGCCGACACTGGTGGCCGACGCTGGTGGCCAACGCTGAAGGCCGTCGCTGGATGCCGGCGCTAGAGGTCGGAGCCAAAGTCAGCGCTGGTCTGACGCTGGTGGCCGACGCTGAAGGCCGTCGCTGGATGCCGGCGCTAGAGGCCGGAGCCAAAGTCAGCGCTGGTCTGATGCTGGTGGCCGATACTGAAGGCCGACGCTGGAGGACCCGCAAAAGGAATTTTGCTGTCACATCATTGCTTTCAAAAACCGTGCAAAAAATAATACTATCCGGAGGAAGTGGCCAACCGTATCACTTGGGATGGAGGCTTGGCCAAGGTTTCTGAGAGCAAGCATTGCCCCTCAAGTTTCTTCGTGTGTTACTTTAACAAAATCTTTTTTTTTTAAGTATTACCTTATAAATTTAAGGCATTAATTGCCTTTTTTAAATACTCTTTAAATGCTTTTTTTTCTTTTTTTTTTTAAATAATGATCAGAATTTATATGATTTTTTGTTAAATAATTTTAAATAAAAATGATATAAAAGAAAAAGAAAAGAGAACAATAAGAAGTAAGAAAGTCATGACGACACATGTTAATATAGGGTTATAGCTTGATAAATATTATTACTAGCAATAAGTTGCTTATCATGCATCAATGCTTTGAAGAAGTTACAAAACGGCATCTAAAAGAAATAGATCAATATTTAAAAAGGATGAATAAGCAGTCAAGAGCATTGAAGTATGTAAAACCACTATTCTTTTGTTTTTTTATTTTTTTAATATTTTAAGTAAAAAAATAAATTTTCTTTTAAATTCATTGAAAGAGTGTTTTAGATAGATTAAAACAAACTCTATTTTCTTATAATACATATTCCTTTGAAGACAAGAACCTTAAGATGGTCAAGATTTCTTTAGATTAATTTTTATTACTATTAATCTTTTAAAAGGCATTTTCATATTTATGTGGTTTGACTCTTCTTTCAAAACAATGCCCCTTTCTCATATCAAAATTAGTTTTGATTTTTGTATAAATAATTTTTTTTATTTACTCAAAATAGTGCCATCTTTTTTTATAAAGCAAGAATCATTTCTTTAGGCATTATAAATACTTGAGCTATGCTTTTTTTTATAAATTTTTTAAGATTTATTATGTATTATTGGTGTAATCTTGCCCTTCATAGATTTTAGTTTTTCTTGCAATTTTTTCTTTTTTTAATTCTTGGATTAGTACCTCATTTTTGTCATTAAAAAAAGAATCATTTTTTATTTATTTATTTTCTTCTTGCTTCACTTTTTAATGTAAAAGATTTTTATTTTATTTTATTCCTTTACTACAATTCTATCACGTTTCTACTGCAAACTTCCCCTTCCATTCCCCTTATCCTAGAAATTTTTTTTTTTTTTTCACACTAAGGCTTCTTAATTTGCGGTCTTTTAAAACAAAGATCCCATACGGCGAAATCATAGATTGCGTTGACATCTATCATCAGCCAGCCTTCGATAATCCTTTGCTTAAAAACCACACCAGGTCTGCTACTCTTCTTATCTTCCTCTTTCTTCCTTGTCTTCCTTCCAAGTTCTCTTCCCTTCCACTTAAATTTTTATTATGCTTCACGGTTTCTTTATTTCACTCGCTATAAAATCTTATAAAGAGAAGATGGTGTCAGAGAAGGGAACTGGCTCCGCATTTCAGTCTTGGCATCGATATGGGCGTGCCTTGAGAACACCGTCCCCATCTTGAGGATGACGAGGGATTGTTGTTATGAATGAGCTTAATTTTATTAAGAGAAAGTTGTTATGGATGGAGCTTAATTTCATTAAGAGAAAGCTTTAAATCAGAGTTATGAAGATGAAGCTAAAGGAGTCGATTGTTGTTTCATGTGGGGGCCCATACTTGACGCTAGAGACTTGAAGACATATGGAAGTTTCAAACGGTTTTGGAGCTGATCGTAAAAATCTAGTAGATAAGCCTTATCCAAAGGCTATCTCAACAAATCAAGAAATACCGGATGTATCCCTATCGAACTGTCTGCAACCGCTCGCACAAATCTCGTATGGAGGTTTTTGTGAGGGAGTTACGAACCTGTGAAAAAAGAAATGGAGGCTCGGTGAGGACCTCCGGGTGTTGTAGAGAGAGAAAAAAAAAAGTTCTGTAATCTCTTAGTGAGATCATAAGAATTTCTGAGAGAGTGTATTTTTGAGGGCTTGTACCTGATTCAACTCTTAGTGAAGCCTTGCAAATTCTGTGCTGCCGTGGACGTAGCCCAGTTTGGGTGAACCACGTAAAATCCTCGTCTCTCGCTGTTTTTAGATTTTGGTTCCTATTATTATTCTGTGTTTTTTTTGTTGATTATATGGCAACTACATGCTTGCCGTATTAATAGCGATCTTATTAGAGGAATATTTGTTGTATTCCCTATCAAATTGGTATCAGAGCCTAGTTTTCTTCATATTATTATGGTCGGACAAATCAACAAAGAGATGTCAGAAGACAAGATCAAAATCGAGAAATTCAATGGTCACAATTTTGGATGGTGGAGGATGCAAATTGAGGACTACCTATATCAGAAGGATCTTTACCCTCCATTAGAGGGAAAGAAGCCGGATTCAATGAGTGACTCAGATTGGATGATTCTGGATAGGAAAGCCCTGGCCACGATCAGATTATCGTTGGCACCTCAAGTGACGTATAATATTGCAAAGAAAAAGACCATCGTGGATATGATGACCGCTTTAGTAAAGCTGTATGAAAAACCTTTCACCTCAAACAAGATATTTCTCATGAAAAAGCTCTTCAATTTGAAGATGGCTGAGAATAGTTCAGTGATGGAGCATATGAATGAGTTCAACACAATGAGTAATCAATTGGAGCTGGTCTCTGTTGTTTTTGATGATTCATTCAGGGCGCTTCTTTTCTTATGTTCCTTGCCAGAGAGTTGGGACAATCTTGTGATGACAGTCAGCAACTCGGTATCAGGTATCCTTACATTCAATGATGCAGTTAGTTGTATATTGAATGATGAAATGAGAAGAAAGGCTGTGCATGGGACTTCTACAAGTACTGCACTCATGGTGGATACCAGAGGAAGATCACAGAAGATGAAGAAGTCAGAGAAAGGCCGGTCCAAGAGCAGAGGAAAGTCCAAAGGGAGATTTCCCATGAAGTGTTGGAACTGCGTGAAGAAAGGTCACATGAGCAAGGATTGTTGGGGTAAGAAGAAGGAAAAAGGTGCAGAGAGCAAGATAGAAGGTCAAGAAGCAAATGTTGTGAGTACTATTGAGCGAATTTTGAGGATGTGTGCCTGTCAGCCGGCGATGTGGCAAACTCAGATCTATGGTTTGTAGACTCAGGGACTTCTTACCATTGCAGCTCAAAGAGACACCTATTTTTGGATTTTGTCCAAGGAGATTTTGGTCATGTCACAGTTGGCAATGGACAGTAGTGCAGAATTATTGGTAGAGGAACAATTGTACTGAAGCCAGTGACAGATGGAGAATTGAGACTTGCACAAGCCAGATACATCCTAGAGTTAAAGAAAAACCTAATTTCTACCAGTCAGCTTGATGTTGAGGGTTATGTATCCATTTTTGGTAATTCTCAGTGGAAAATTACTAAAGGATCTATGGTTGTTGTCAAAGGGAAGTGGACAGATACTCTCTACTTCTTGGTAGACAGTGAGAGTTCAGTTTCAGTGGCAGCAGGAGATACGAGTACAGTGACTACATTATGGCACAGGAGGCTCAGTCATCTTAGTGAGAAGAACTTGAATATTCTACACAGGAGAGAGCTTCTACCTGGGCTAAAGAAGGTGAATCTAGAGTTTTGTGAAGAGTGTTTCTATGGTAAGCAGAAAGCAGTGAGTTTTCAGTTAGCAAGAACTCAGAAGAAGACTGAAAGGCTGGAGTTGGTTCATTCAGATGTCTGGGGTCCAGCACCAGTGGCATCATATGCGGGCAATAAGTACTTTGTCACGTTTATAGATGATTTCAGCAGGAAAGTCTGGGTGTTTGCTATAAAGGAAAAGTCTGAGGTCTTTGGCATCTTCAAGAGATGGAGAGTATGTGTGAAAGTCAGACTGGAGCAAGTCTCAAGTGTCTCAAGACAGATAACGATGGTGAATACTGCAGTAGAGAGTTTGATGCCTACTGCGTAGAGCATGGAATCAGAAGGATCAAGACCGTCCCAGGGACACCAGAGCAGAATGATGTGGCAGAAAGAATGAACAGGACCATTCTTGAGAGAGAGAGGAGTATGAGGTTTGACCCAAGTCTACCTACATATTTTTGGGTGGCAGCACTAGACACCGCAGTGTATTTGATCAACAGAAGTCTATCTAGTGCATTGAATGGTGGGATTCCAGAGGAGATTTGGACTGAAAACCGGTAAAACTTTCTTTTCTTAAAGTATTTGACTGCATTACTTATTCTCTGATTGAGAAAGAGAAGAGGAGTAAGTTAGACTCCAAGTCTACAAAGTGTGTTTTCATTGGATATGATGGCGATGAGTATGGCTACAAGCTCTGGGATTTCCAGAACAATAAGATCATTCGGAGCAGGAATGTGGTATTTGATGAAGAGCATACTTACAAAGACAGGAAGGATGCAGTGGAAGAAAAGAAACATGAGTTTATAGAACTCGATCCTATCAGAGATGGAGAAATTCCCCGAGTGCAAACTAAAGATGGAAACTCCGAGGATGTGGAGGAGGAAGATGTGGTTGAAACAGACAACCACATGCATACACCGGTACCTCAGCCAGTGTCCCCACAGTTGAGGAAGACCACGAAGGTTATCAGGCCATCACAGAGGTATTCTGCTAATGATTATGTTTTGTACACAGATTCTGGAGAGCCAGAATGTTTTGTTGAAGCCATGCAGGATGAAGCTAAGGTCAAGTGGGAGTTAACTATAAAAGAGGAGATTGACTCTTTAAAGCAAAACAAGACTTGGGATCTTGTGAAGTTACCCGCTGGCAAGAAAGCTCTGTTCAACAAATGGGTGTACAAGATGAAGAATGAGGCAAATGGTACCAAGAGATACAAGGCAAGGTTAGTTGTCAAGGGTTATGCACAGAAAGAGGGAATTGACTTTCAGAAGATCTTTTCCCCAGTAGTCAAGATGACATCCATCAGGGTAATTCTGAGCATGGTAGCAGTGGAGGATCTTTATCTAGAGTAGCTAGATGTGAAGACAACATTTCTTCATGGAGATTTGGAGGAGCTGTACATGCACCAGCCAGAAGGTTTCCAGGTCAAGGAAAGGATGACATGGTCTGCAGATTGAAGAAAAGTTTGTATGGTTTGAAGCAGGCTCCGCGGCAATGGTACCTCAAGTTTGATAGTTTCATGCTAGAGAAAGGCTTCACCAGATGCCAGTCAGATCATTGTGTGTACTTTTAGAGGTACGTTACAAATGAGTTTATTATTTTATCCTTGTATGTGGACGATATGCTTATAGCAGGTTCCAATATAAGGAAGATAGAAGAGCTTAAGAAACTGATGGCAAAGAAGTTCTCAATGAAGGATTTGGGAGAGGCAAAGCAGATTCTTGGCATGAGGATCAACAGAGATAGGAAGCAACGGAAGCTGTGGCTATCTCAGAAGGACTATGTATAGAAGGTACTGAAGAGGTTCCATATGGAGAATGCAAAGGCAGTGTCAACACCTTTGGTAGCACACTTCAAGCTCAGCAAGCAGTTGTGTCCAACAACTCAGAAGGCAAGGGATGAGATAATTAGAGTCTCATATGCCTCAGCCATGGGAAGTCTAATGTATGCAATGGTTTGCACAAGACCGGATATCGCACAAGCAGTGGGAAAAGTCAGCAGGTACATACAGAATCCAGGCAAGGAGCACTGGAATGCAGTGAAGTGGATCTTGAGATATCTCAGGGGTACATCAACTTACAGTTTGTGCTATGGAGGTGATAGTCTTCAAGTACAGGGATTTGTAGATGTCGATCACTCTGGTGACAGAGACAGTGGAGGAGCACCACTAGTTATGTTTTCACTGTCGGTGATACAGCAGTGAGCTGGGTATCTCAGTTGCAGAAGATAGTGGCATTGTCAAGTACAGAAGCTGAGTATGTGGCGATCACTGAAGCTAGTAAAGAGATGATCTGGTTACAGAGGTTGATGGAGGAGCTCGGCAAGGAGCACGAGTGTAATACATTATGGAGCGACAGCCAGAGCACAGTTCACTTGGCAAGGAATCCAGCATTTCATGCAAGAACCAAGCATATTCAGCTTAGGTATCATTTCATACGCAGTGTGTTGGATGAGGAGCAGTTGAAGTTGGAGAAAATTGATGGAGCTAAAAACCCTGCAGATATGTTCACCAAGGTTGTGAGCAGAGACAAATTGAGTCTCTGTTGCAACTTGGTGAAGCTTTCCAAGAGATATATCAGGAGAGCGCGGCATAGAGAAAGAAGGTAGATTTAAGATTGATGTCATTAATCTTCAAGTGGGAGATTGTTATGGATGGAGCTTAATTTCATCAAGAGGAAGCCCCAAATCAGAGTTCACGAAGGTGAAGCTCGAGGAAGGAGTCGGTTGCTATTTCGTGTGGGGACCCACGCCTGGACGTTAGAGACTTGAAGACACGTGGAAGTTTCAAACGGTTTTGAAGCCGATAGTAAAAATCTAGTAGATAAGCCTTATCCAAAGGCTATCTCAATAAATCTAGAAATACCGAATGTATCCTTGCCGAACTGTCTGCAACCGTCCGCCACAAATCTCGTGTGGAGGTTTTTTGTGAGGGAGTTACGAACCTGTGAAAAAAAAATGGAGGCTCGGTGAGGACCTTCGAGTGCTGTAAAGAGGACAAAAAAATGTTATAATCTTTTAGTAAGATCATAAGAGTTTCTGAGAGAGAATATTTTTGAGGGCTTGTACCTGATTCAACTCTTAGTGAAGCCTTACAGATTCTGTGCCGCCATAGACATAGCCCAGTTTGGGTGAACCATGTAAAATCCTCGTCTCTCGCTGTTTTTAAATTTTGGTTCATTATTATTCTATATTTTTTTACTGATTATATCGCAACTATATGCTTGACCATATTAATAGTGATTTTGTTAGAGAAATATTTGTTATATTCTCTATCAATTTGTTGAGGCATCCCTCTGCTAGAAGATTTTTGAGGTTAAGCCGCCCTTATTCCATTCTTGCACACAATGATTATGGACCTGAGGTATATAGTTTTTAAAATAAAATATATGGATAATAATAATAATAATAATTTCATTTCCTTCCTCCCCATGAGTAGTCCGCTCGTGCTCAATTACATGGAGAGGGGTATCGTGGAGCGAATGCGATCGCATTGCGGTGGGAGAGGAACGGATGGGGGATTATAAATTTGGGAAGGGGAGGAGGGAGAGGAAATTTCTCGGAAGGTGAGGGGAAGGAAAGCGCATGAAAACGTCAAGAGAAAGTGATCAAATGCGCTTCTGCAGACCAATAATTTAGCAGAAGTGGGAGTGACGGGCTCCGGAATTTTGTCGGTGGTCAGTCCCATAATTTTCTCAAATCTCATGGGCAATTTGGGAACGACAGCCTTAGCGGCCGAACCTCTAGGGATGGGTCTGGGGATGCCCGGGGCAATTTATACCGGTCCGTTTTCGTTAAAAAAAAATTTCAGTTCCTTGCTCCGTTAAACACGTCCCGTCAGACATGAAATATTCATTTATCTATTTATATATAAAAAATAAAATTATTTTATTAAATTTATAATTTATTAAATTTAAAAAATAAATTTTTTTAGATAAAGATAGATCAATCGCCAACAACCAATCTTTGATAGATACATCTAACACATTAATATAGTAACAAACAAGATAGAAATGATCTATCAAATTTTAATTGCATTTCAAACGTATATATTATTTTTTAATTTTTAATTTTTTATATATATATATATATTTAAAATTTAAATATATTATATAAAGCTAACGGGAATGGGGATGAAGCGGAGAATACCATCCCGAGCCATTTATCCGTTTAGCCGTTACCTATTAAGCCGTTTAAATCAGGAATTTTTCGATCCGTTAAAAATGGTACCGATCGGATAAACAGGAAACGAGAAAAATTACCATCCCTGATAATATATCAATTATTCTATTAATCTTAATTAATTTTATAAAACAAAATAATAAAAAAATAAATTATTTTTAAAATATAATAAATAAATTATGATAATTAAAAGTTTAAAAATAAAAAATTGAATAAATGTTTAAAGTTTAAAAATATATTTTAATCTTAAATAAATAATTAAATCTAATATATTTTACTTATATATATACTTTGATTTAGAAGTATTTTGAGGTATTTTAAAATTTTTAATAGATTTAATTTAGTATTTAAATTTAATTTTGAAATATTTTAAAATTTTGATGTTATATGACTGATAACCTATTTGTTATATCAAATATAGTAATCAATATTTTTTTAACATTATCTATGTATATCAAATACAATAATCAATATTACTAGCAACTCGTTATATTATCATTCAAGTTTACTGGTAATGCACTAAAGTCATCATTAAGTTAACGAGCTAAAAGCCAAAGCCCGGTCTTAAACAAATCGTTTAGAAAAAAATAGAATGAAACAAACTTAAAAAAAAAAAAATCATAATATATATATATATAAGATGGAGATCACAGCCGTCCGTTCCTCCGCACGCGCACTCGGCTGTCTATATACGCTCCTGGCCGGCATCGTCTGCTTCCAAGTATCCTAATCGGCAATTGGAAACCCTAGAGTCCTCTCAGCGCCGCGATGCCCGACCTCCATCCACATCCCAAACGCTCTCGCCTCTTCTTCCATTCCACCCCATCTCTTTCTTTGTCTCGTCTTGCCTCTCTGAGTAGCCGTACGGTGATATTTGAGAGCCGTTCGGGATCTCAAAATATCATCATGCCGTCTGGCTTAGTTATGAGGCGCACAGTGATAGGTTTCCATCTCATCTCAGGCCCTTTTAAGGGGACGCCATTTCCATTCCCATTTGGTTTCCTCCAAGCAGCCTTGGACATCATCATCATCTTCTTCTTCTTTTTATTTCCTTTTTATTTAAAATAATTTTTTGGTTGACTCAATTTCACTTTTATTTAGATCTAAATCTATTCTTCTTCTACTTCTGGGTTCTTGCTCTTTCCTTAATAATTTTGTTTCGTTCTTGTTCTCCTGAGAAAAGGAAGAACAGCCTCCCGAATAACTGGATGCTGGAAAACAATGGTCTGCATCCGGCTCAGACGGGGGCTAACAGCGACCCGAATCCTTTTTGAGGGAAAGGAATCGATTTTATCCTCGCTATTCCTTTCTTAAATGGCTTCGGATATTTATGCAATCAATTCGTGTCTTTTAATATTCGTTTGGAGATTATGATAGTTTAGTAGGGGATCTCTAATGCTGCGTTTGGATGTTAAAAATATGAATTTTTAAGAATAATTTATTTCTTTTGATATTATAGATTTTTGTTTGAGATGAAAATTTTTTCTGAAATTTAAAGTATCCCTTTCAATAAAAATAATTTATTAATTTTTATTTTTTAAAATAACTTAAATAAATTATTATTTATTAATAAATAAGGTAATAAATTAATTATTATTCATAAAATAATATAAGAACATATTTAATAAATTTTTTTATATTAATAAAAAAATAACATACTTAATTTATTATTTTTAATTAATAAATTTATTTAATTTTAAATTATATTATAAATAAATTTATTTAATTTATTTAAATGATATAATAAATTTATTTAATTTAATTTCATCGATGCTCTTGGAATAGCTGCAGTGGGAATGGAATAGGAGCTATTCCATAGGATACCATGAAATAAGGAATAGGAATAAAGAGGGTTGACTGAAATAGCCAGTCTTATGGGACTCACTCTCCTTTTCCAAGGGAGTCGTTTTTCAAACCGGTGCCAAAAGGCACCGGTGGGATGGAATTCGTTGTTATTATGGAAATGGTATTAAAGGGAAAAATGTTATTTCAAATGCTCAGCCACATCATCCCCCCAAGGTTTGGCCCTGTCAGCTGGGTTGCTGACAGGGACCGAGCAGAAATCGCCACATGGTGTGGCGATTTCAATGACAGTGGGAATCGCCACTTCAGGTGGCGATTCCTACTGGGATTGAAATCGTCATATGGTGTGGCGATTTCAACAGCGTCCCCCCGATCGAGAGGCTGCGATCGAGGGGATTCTTTTTAAGGGCTTGGGTGCCCTTTTTTTCTCCTCCGCTCGCCACACACACCGACTCCTCCACTCGCCGATTCTTCGTTGCTCGCCGGAGATCCCCGCCGCGGCTTGCCTACTACCGGAGATCCATCTTTTTTGTAGACTTTATAAGGTACACAAAGTCCCTTGTAGGTGATTTTCTCAATGTCAAAGTGCACCAAACTTCAGAGATCCTGAGTTTAATCCTAGACAACTAGATCCGATAATCGATATGGCACTGATAGTAATAATGGGTTTAGAGATATCTAGCATACCCCATGCTCTATATAAACAAATTATTTTTGCTTTGTTGTATGAATGCGAACGTCCCACCTTTGATCTAGAATTCGGCCCATATATATCATGGTACAACTGTACATTTTAAAGCAAACCTTAAATGTATGTAAAACCTGCTAAATTTTAGTATATGCAAAGCATAAAATATATTTGCGGAAGCTAAGCTTTAACATATGCTTGGAGAAAATCATAATATTTAAAAATAAGATCCATTGTATTTAGATCTAAATAATAGCGGCTGATATGCCGTAGATGTGACATAACATCACTTTTAGGTCTTCTTTGTTGTAAATGATGCTTTTATGTTTATTGATTGCTTGTAAATGTTGATTTTGTCAGATTATCAAGACATGGCTCATAATGTCTTAGATTCAGGGCCTCGTGATCCTACTGTTCTCACTTTGTAAGAGTTGCATAGATCAACGAACATATTTCAGGGCGAGGTATGTATGTATTATTGATCGACGATCCTTAATTAATTTACATGTGTTTATGTTTATGCGGATGTATCAATTTTTTTATTTTAGGAGTTACCGGTTCTTAGATGCCATCGGCATGACGCACATATATGGAAAGAGACACCGGGAATGTTACACCCACGAGTGCAGTACTACCTAGATCATGTCGGCATGTTTGGCATATATCGGATTGGCCAGATTCGACTGGATGTCGGCCTTATTTCTACACTGGTTGAGAGATGACGATAAGAGACCCACACATTTCATCTATCTTTTGGTGAGGCGACCATTACACTACATGATGTAAGTATTTTGAGTGGCCTCCAGATTGATGGTTCTGCTGTTACTGGGTTAGATCCACGCCATACAATTCCGGAGTGGCAGGCTATATTTGGAGGTTATTTAGTGTTATACCTCCCGTCGAAGCATTTCCGAAAGGTCGTTTTCGTTTAGCATTCTTCGATCAATTCTATCGCGACCTTCACTTGGATGAAGATGTGGATGATGAGGTTGTCCAGCAGTTCGTAAGGGGATAACTTCTTCGAATCATTGGTGGAGTGATTCTTCCGGATACCTCTGTAATTTAGTTAATTTGATGTACGTGTCATTTCTAGAAGACTTAGGCATTTGCTGCTCTAAGTTGGGGATCGGCTACGCTGGCTGGTTTATATAGAGCACTATGTCGTGCAACGAGCCCTACCCAGTCTGACATCGGAGGATACCTCCCATTGCTACAAGTAAACACTTTATTCTTATGTCTGAGATCGAGGTAATTTTTATTGTTAATTAACATTTTGAATTATCCGAACATGCAGATTTGGACATGGGAACGATTTCTTATTTTCCATCCCACGAGACTCGAGATTCCGGAGGCTAGACCTTTGGATGCCGATGATGATTGGCACTTAGGTACCGTGGGGGTATAGATGGCACGTAAGATACAAGATGAAAAATATTTCAACCCATATACTACGTGCGTATAGGGACCAGTTGGATCTGTTGGATGATAGTGAACAACGGGTATGTCATGTTGTATATGGAATTCAATTAGATCGATTCGTTATGTTGACTAATGATTAATTAAATTTTTTCTATGCAGTTCTTATGGTGTCCTTACTCGCCGACAGTTATCTCTATTTTACCTCCAAGCTGCTTGGTTAGTTCGGATATTTGGATGACACGGATCTCGCTGATATGTTTTGATGTAGTTGAATTGCATTTGCCGGATCGGGTGCTTCGTCAATTTGGATGTCGCCAGTGCATACCATGTCCATGCGATACGTCGCTACATCTTCATCAGATTGATCGACGGGGGAGGTCAAATGCTGCATGGGATGCCGTGCACAGGATTTATGTTGCAACATGGAATGCACGGCGCCCGCATCTGATTGTGGGAGAGCCTATAGTAGCAGGATTCCCATGCACACCTGATTATATGGCCTGGTTTAGGAGCATCACTCGAATATGTGTAGGCCGCTCTGAGTATAGTACAAGGGGTTATGAAGGAGAAGGCACTTCATATGAGTTTCTGGTACTGTTTTGAAATTTTTTTGGTATCTTTTTCTTTCAACTTCATAAGCTATCATATGAATTTTTGTTGTCATATTATATGCAGCATCAGAGGTTTCAACAGTTGACTATGGAGCTCGAGCGGACATTAGCCGCCCCAGTGGACGATGAGCGGCTACAGATTTTGAGAAGCGCAACGTCGATGGCGCATGGTACATTGTCTGTCGTCCGGCATTAGCATGTTCGGAGCACATCTCCTTCAACACTCTATCCGGAGGTGCCGGAGTCCACACGAGCCGACGTTGATCCGATGATGGAGACATTTCATTATACTCCATTGCCCTTTTGCATGCGGTCCCCATTAGCGCACGAGTATTCGCAGAGGAGAGATGCCGAGGAGGGTACATCTGCCTGTCAAGATCACAATGCATATCGCATTGATGACATTGCCGATGCGGACATCGTCGAGATATGTGAGGATGCTGATGCCTCCGGTCACATTTGGACGCTGCTATGCATTATGTTTTCAATGCTAGCGCGATCCCCACGCAGGAGGGGGTATCTCAGGTGATTGATGAGGATCCTATACCATTGGCGACCTATAGGCGACGGACTGGACGTATTCGCCGACCTCCTCGACGAGGATGTGGAACATAGGTTTTCTAGATTGTTGTACTTAAACCTTCTGATGTAAATTTTTTTTTTCATGTATAAGAAAAATCTAATTTCTATGAGATTGTGTTCTTCTAATGCATTTACTTTTTGTCATGATTGGCATTTTTGGTTGAGTTTCGTTGAGTTTCGAGTCTCGGTCCAGTTTCGGTTCAATTTCGATCGATTTTTGGGTTGAATTTGCCACCGCCGCTTAAAGTTGGAAATTTTATCTAAGGAGATCGCCCCATGAATGAGGCTGTTCAGCATTTGCTTAATGCCTTAATGCCTTACTTGCTTCCAAGAGGAAATTTAGTTAAAGTTTGAAACTTTTAAGCATCACGATCAGTTTGCCACTCAACAACTCACCTTTTGGATGCCTGAGGAAATCGCCATTTGAAGTGGCGATTTCAGGATTGAAATCGCCACTTCATTTGGCGATTTCAGGATTGAAATCGCCACTTCATTTGGCGATTTCAGGCCAGGCATTGTACAAGATGAAATCGCCACATGAAGTGGTGATTTCAGGGTTGAAATCGCCACTTCATATGGCGATTTTAGGCCAACCTTTTGGGTGCTTTCTTGGATGAAATTGCCACATGAAGTGGCGATTTCAGGGATGAAATCGCCACTTCATGTGGCGATTTCCGGACCAGTTATGAAATCGCCACTTGAAGTGGCAATTTTAACCCTGAAATCGCCACTCCAAGTGGTAATTTTCTTAGCCTCCCAGGCCGACGGCTCTGTCACGGGGGACTTAAAATTCAGTAGAAATCCCCCCCCCCCATCTGGAAACTCATTTAAGTCTGAAATTTTTTTTTGCATTTGCTTGAGTGCCAAATGCAAAATAGAAAGATATCAATTGCCGAAACTCAATCAAAGCTCGACCAAAACTCAATCGAAACTTCACCGAAACTCAATCGAAACTCACGTCATCAAATGCCAATCATGACAAAAAGTAAATGCATCCATAAATTATGAAAGTCATAGGCCCAAGTACGTCATAAATGCATCAATATATAATTTTGTTCCTAAGACAAGTACATCATAGGCACAAGAATGGCCAGTTTACTTAAAGAGTACATAAATTTAAGATCCCGAAGGTCCACCGGTTACATTAGGACAACGGCGTCTGGAATGACCCGTTTGCTTGCAAATAGAACGACTTGTTCTTCTAGGCTGAACCTCATCCATCTCGTTATGGATCTGAATTGACTTTGGCTTTCTCTTTTCTTCGGCCTAAGACGATCCGATCAGGTATGCACGTGATCGGTGTTTGCAACCAGTAGTCTTCATGTGGTACCGGGTTGAACTCCCCACCCCAGGCAGTAATGTAGGAGCGAATACTACATACTTCATCAACAAAAGCCGCTGAGTCCATGCCAATCTCCTGGCACACTGCTAACACATGTGTACATGGATATTTATATATTGTCCACTTCCCACATGAACAAATACGGTCACTAAGAGAAACAGTCTGAACGTTGCCTCCATCCCTAAGAGCTTCACTGAACCTCCTTGTCACTACTTCATAAGTAGCTCTTTGCATGTTGTATCTAGTTACTCTGTGCTCATTAGCTTTGGCCTGACCTTCAGCAACCTTAATCGAAATATGAGGAGTGGAAAGGTTGTTAGGGTTCTCCTGTACATACCTTAAGGCTTCTGCGCGTCTCGTGTTGAAGTATTTAACGAGACGATGAAATGTCATCTGCACACACGCAGTAATTGGAACATTTCTAGCTCCCCTCAACACGCAATTAAAAACTTCCGAGAGATTGGTTGTCAATGTAACATAGCGAAAGCCCCCGTCATGTACCAATGTCCACTTCTCGGATCTAACTTCGATAGCCAAGTCCAAGCTTCTGCATTGATTGTTTTAATCCTTTCCATCAGAAAGTTAAACTTCCGAAGCTGATGTTCGCTCCCTGCTTTCCATACTGCTCTTTTCAACTGAACATTTGAGAATCTCGAGTTGAAATTACTGCAAACATGTCTCAAACAATATCGATGATAAGCTCTTGGTGGAGCCCATCCAATTTCATTATCAGCTATGGCACTTAGTATACCAGGATGTCGGTCAGATATAAGACAAACTGGGAAGGCCCCTACCAAGTAGCGGAGATCATCGGACCCGGGACCTACAAGCTGCAAGATCTAAGCGGAAGATCCATCCCTCGGACGTGGAATTCGGATAACCTCCGCAAGTATCATCAGTAGGGTACGCCCTCTATAGGCTCGCCTTCTTAAATTTTTGTCAGCACATTGTTTCATGATTCATGACATAAATCACCATAAATTATATTGCCAAAAATCATGAAAAGAAACAGATGCTGCTTAGTAATCCTCGGCACGACCGAGTTACCTATTTAAGCAGAAAATCTCCAAACCTCGGCTGGGCCGAGCAACAAATCTCCGAACCTCGGCTGGACTAAGCAACAAGTCTCCGAACCTCGACTGGGCCGAGCAACTAATCCGAACCTCAGCCGGGCTGAGCAACTAGTCTCCGAACCTCGGTCGGGCCGAGCAACTAGTCTCCGAACCTCGGCCAAGCCGAGCAACTAATCTCCGAACCTTGGCTGGGCCGAGCAACAAGTCTTCGAACCTCGGTTGGGCCTAGTGATGAATTCTAAAGCCCCAGCTAAAACCGGAGTGCATAAAGCCCCGGTAAAAACCAAAGCACGCAAACCTTGATTGAAGCCGAAGGACTTCCGAACAGTCCCCAGAACTTCGGCCAGTTTGAAAAATGCACACCATGCAAAACCGTCAGCAGACACAAAGTCTGCCCCTTTAGCAAATCCCTAAAGGCCTCGACAGGCCCTACACGGCCGCCCACGAACCCCAGACAAAGTCGAGGAATCCCCCCTACTGATAAACCCCCGAGCAAGATCCCCACACCTTATCGTCCAAGCGCCTGTCTCGCTCCGCAAATGAGACCACGACTTATCGCGTAAGCCCACAGGACCGCCCAGGTCCCCCTTTGGCTCAAATAGGAGCAAGCGGTTTTTCCTTTTTTATGAACCAAACAACGGTCTCAAGCAGAGAGCAAAAGATTGCCAAAGAAAGGACTTTTCTCTTTATTTATTATAAGGAAAAGTACAAAAAGAAAGAGTAAAAAATGGCCTTCGCAGAGGCCTAATGTCTCCCCCCAGGAGCTGCCAGGTCTTCCACACGCCGAGTCAGCTCAGCAACTTGTTGACGGAGGGATGCTATCACCCCCTCCTGCTGATCAATGACCCGACGAAGGACCTCGGCCTCCCTTACAGAAACGTCGAGGAACTCCTCGACCGATCTCTCAAGCTGTTCGTGGCTTGCCAGGGCTAACGCTAGGGCCACGCCATCAACGGACACGGAGGAACGGCTCCCTTGGAAGCCCCCGCGGCCGCTGCTAACTACGCCTGATTCTTCGGACGATTGCCCTTCACCCTAAGAAGCCATATCGGGAGCTGTTGAGAGGCTAACCGGAAGGATGGTAAACGCTGGCATCCATCTCATCCATATTTATACCTCCCAGGTGAGTATCTCGATCAGTCGGGTCATGAATCCTGACCCATCAGAATCTGCCATGTGTCACCACTTTGGCTGGCGCCCACAGGACGCGAGGGGTCGTGCCCCCTCCCGAGGGAAATCGGTAAACGTCGATGAATTACTCGGGAACCCCCCTCCTTCTCTAGAAGCTGGGTTCCTCCCGATCTGCCGGGCCCTCGCGGAGTAAATGCCCTCGAAACTCCTCTGAATTGCCTTAAATCGGCCGCCCTTTGGGAAGTGCAAAAGAGAAAGAGCGTCAGCAGCTGACACTGACTCGCTTTTCTCGGAAATAAACAAATCATAAATGTCAGGCGTACCCATGCGCCGCCAGTTCTGTGCTAAATCTCGCAGGAACCAAATATCCGGAGTCTCGGCGACAACTGAATTACCCCTCCGAGCAATGAATCTCCGAACCTCGGCAGGGCCGAGCTATAAGTCTCCGAACCTCGGCAGGGCCGAGCTATAAGTCTCCGAACCCCAGCAGGGCCGAGCTATAAGTCTTCGAACCTCGGCAGGGCTGGGCTATAAGTCTCTGAACCCCGGCAGGGCCGAGCTATAAGTCTTCGAACCTCGGCCAGAGTCATGTAATACGTTCTACCGCTAAGCATCCCGGCAAAAGCCAAGGAATTCTTCCCACCATCAAGGCCCCAGCATAAGGCCAAGACGCATGTCTCATTATCGCAAGACCCGACCAGACCAAACGATCTCCAAAGTTTCGTTTGAATTCGGGCAGCTTATGAGCCCCGACTAGGTCGGATAGCGTGGAATCCTTGGCCAAGAATGAGCGATATCCATGCGCCTCATTTCATTGACAACAACAACTTTCGGCACAAAAGAAACAGAAACTAGGAGAAAGAACAAAACTTTCTTTATTCCATTACCATCAAAATGAATTACAACCGCCTGAGAGGCATTACAAGCGCATTGAAATGCATGAAATAAAAATGAGTACATAACTCGGGTAAACTGCTCCAAAGCAGCTTCGGGTGACTTTGATGTTTTGGCATCCGGTCCAACAAATCAGGCAAGCCACGAACCAATCAGCTCGCGCTGATAATGAGCAGATGACTCCGCCCAACCGTTGCGACCAGCTTTGGTCAATAATGATATCTCGGCATCCCAACCGAGATATCAGAGAAATTAGAAAGGGTGGACGAGTTTTTGCCCCAAACCATCCAACCGAAGGGCCCTCCGACGAGCAGGAAGAAAGCTCACGGACCCCGATACCGGGGCACTCCCCCAAATCTAGTGTGTACCACTAGCCATTGCCCAAGTCAAAAGGCAACGTACTAGCGGGCGACACACCATCACCCCCTCCTCACGTGGAAAAAGATTCCCCGGCGGACGAGCCCAGGAATCTGAACCAGGGGAGGAGGAGAAGTTCATGCAAGCCATGGGGAGCACACGTACACTTCCTACCATGCGCCCCCAAGGGTGAACCGCAAAGGTCACACAGGAAGCGTATATGTGCGCTCTTCATGCGATCTCTGCGAACCTCCTATGCGCTCTCCATACGATCTTCGAAGCTCCTTTCTTGAGGGCAAGCCACCTCCCGGTGGCTCCTTCGTCACCCCAACTGTCCGGAGGACGACGACGACTCACATAGGGAAAGCTCGGCCCTCCCGCTCTAAGCCCCAGAGAGACAGGCATTGTGTGTACCTTCATAATTTATAAAAAGGAAAACTTTGGGATGGCCCAACACAGCCCTCTTCCCCATTTTTATAGGCGGAGACGAACTGGGAACAGCTATCAAAACAGAAAGTTTATCCAATGAGTTTTCCTTGCCAAAACCTCACGTAGACGTTCGCTTCTCTCTCTGAATTCGGCCAGGTAGGGTGTCGCGGGGATTCTCTCTGTTTTCCTATCATTACTTTCGAAGATCAAATGGGAGTCTCGAGAAACATGACTAGTTTTATAATTTGGCATAACCGGTTGGATCATCCCGATTCAATTATGATGCGAAGAATTATAGAGAATTCATTTGGGCATTCATTGAAGATTCAAAAAATATTATGACCAAATTAATTCTCATATGCTGCTTGCTCTCAAGGCAAATTAATTATTAGGCATCAAATTAATTATTAGGCACTGGTAAAATCAAGACTGAATCTCTTGGATTTCTAAAACGCATGCATGATGATATTTGTGGGCCTATTCAGCGACCATTTAGATATTTTATGATTTCAATTAATGCTTTAACTAGATGGTTATATGTATGCTTATTATCGACTCGTAACCTGGCGTTTGTGAGACTACTAGTTCAATTAATTCGACTATGCCCTCATTTTTTAGATAATCATATTAAGACAATACGTGAGACTACTAGTTCAATTAATTCGACTATGCCCTCATTTTTTAGATAATCATATTAAGACAATACGTCTTGATAATACTGGTGAATTTATTTCTTAAGCATTCAATGATTATTGTATTGCTATTGGAATCACTGTTGATAGCATATATCCATACTCAAAATGGTCTTGCGGAATCGCTTATCAAACGGATCCAACCGATTGCAAGACCATTACTTATGAGAGCAAAACTTTCTTTGTCTACATGGGGACTTGCTATTTTACATGGCATTTATTTGCATCAGGCCAATAAATTATCATGAATTCTTTCCGTTACAATTGGTTTACGGTTAGGAACCAAATATTTCTCATCTAAAATTTTTTGGATGTGTAATTTATGTTCCAATTGCTCCACCACAATGCACTAAGATGGGACCTCAAAGGAGGTTAGGGATATATGTTGGGTATGAATCTCCATCTATAATTAAATATCTTGAGTCATCTATAGGAGATTTATTTACGGCATATTTTGCTGATTATCATTTTGATGAGTCTAATTTTCCAACATTAGGGGAAAAAAATAAGAAGCTGATAAAAGAAATTAGTTGGAATGAATTATCATTGTCCCATTGCGATCCTCGTACAAAACAATATATATGAACATGAAGTTCAGAAGATAATTCACATGCAAAAACTAGCAAATCAACTGTCAGACGCGATTACTAACCTTAAAAGAGTGACAAAGTCACATATACCAGCTGTAAATGCTTCAATCAGAATTGTTATCCCCGAAGGATAACCTACCACCACTAATAAGATAAAGAGACAAGTAAAGCATTGTAGACTTGGTTCCAAAGATAAAAACCCTCGTAAAAGAAAAAGAGCAAAGAATTTAGATGACTAGATTGAAGATACTATGACTCAAGAAAAAATCCTCAGTATATAACAGAAGTAATTGAGACTCCAGATGAGTCTGTTCTAAAAGAGAATAAGGTACGTAAAATTAAAGAAAATAAAAAGATCTCTATCAATTATGTTATGACTAGGGAAAGATGGAACCGATATAAGATGATCGTCGATAATAAGTTTGCATATTATGTTACACAAAATATTGAAAATAAAAATAAGGATCATGAGCCAACATCTATAGAAGAATGTAGACATCGACAAGATTGGCCAAAATGAAAGGATGCAATCGATTCTGAATTAAAATTGCTAGCGAAATGTAAAGTTTTTGGACCGGTTGTCTAAACACCCGCTGGTGTAAAATCTATAGGATATAAATGGGTATTCGTGCGAAAGCGAAATAAGGATAATTAAATTATGAGGTATAAAGCACGATTAGTTGCCCAAGGGTTCTCACAAAGATCTATTATTGATTATGAAGAGACGTATTCTGCTGTCGTGGATGCAACAACTTTTTGGTATTTGATTAGTCTGGCAGCGCATGAAAAACATGAATTGTGTCTTATGATTGTAGTGATAGCCTATCTATATGGCTCACTTAACAATGATATCTATATGAAAATCCTAGAAGGATTACAATTGCCTGGAAAGTATAACTCTAATTCGAGAGAACTTTATTCGATAAAATTGCAGAAGTCTCTCTATGGGTTAAAACAAGCAGGGCATATATGGTTCAATCATTTGACTGAATACCTATTGAAACAAGGCTATAACAATGATCTCATATGTCCTTGTGTCTTTATAAATATGGATCACAATTTGTGATCATTGCAATATATATTGATGATTTGAACATAATTGAAACTCCTGAAGAGCTTCAAAGGGCAGTAGATTGCCTAAAACAGGAAATTTGAAATGAAAGATCTTGGAAGAACAAAATTTTGCTTTGCCTTGTAGCTTGAGCATCTTAAGAATGAAATTTTTGTGCACCAATCTGCTTATATAACAAAGATATTTAAAAGGTTTTATATGGATAAAGCATACCCATTGAGTACTCCGATGGTCGTAAGGTCACTTGAAATTAATAAAGATCCTTTCCGACCTAAGAAAGATGACGAAGAACTACTTGGTCCTAAATTACCATATCTTAGCGCAATAGGTGCATTAATGTATCTTGCGACTCACACTCAACCTGATATATCTTTTTCAGTAAACTTGTTAGAAAGATATAATTCTTTGCCTACAAGAAGGCATTAGATAGGTGTTAAGCACATATTTCGATACCTCAGAGGTACAATGGATATGGGTTTGTATTATTCAAATTTGTCCAAATCCGAGTTGGTAGGTTTTGCGATATTTGTCTGATCCTTATAATGATTGATCACAAATGGGTTATGTTTTTACATATGGTGGCACTGTTATTTTATGGCAATCTACAAAGCAAACAATTATGGCTACATCATCTAATTATGCTAAAATTCTGGCAATTCATGAAGCAAACCGAGAATGTGTTTGGCTTAGATCGGTAATCCAACACATTCAGAAGATATGCGGATTATCCTCTCAAAAGAAAATACCAACTATTTTATATGAGAATAATATAGCTTGCATAGCCCAACTGAAAGAAGGATATATCAAAGGTGACAGAACAAAACATATATCTCCAAAGTTCTTTTTTACTCATGACATTCAGAAGAGTGATTCTATTAATGTTCAACAAGTTCAATCCAAGGATAATCTTGCTGATTTATTTACGAAAGCACTATCTACAATGAGATTTGAGGAGTTAGTCCAAAAAAATTGGATTACGACGACTCAAGGATCTCGAATGATAATTTTAAGGGAAGTATATTAAGAGATGTAGTCAAAAAAGGGAGCAAAATACTGTACTCTTTTTTTCTTAGCTATGGTTTTGTCTCATTGGGTTTTCGTAGTAAGGTTTTTTACGAGACAATATCTTCTTTCAATAAAAGACATGAATGATGTACTCTTTTTCCTTCACTAAAAATTTTTCATGGGTAAGGTTTTAATGAGGTACATTCTTGGTCAAATAAATGAACATCCAAGGGGAGGGTTATAATACTACCAATAAAATGAATGTCCATTGGTATTCCAAAAGAAGGGGAGGGTTATAATATTACCAATAAAATGAATGTCCATTCGTATTCAAGAGGAGGTTATTTCAAGTTATTTCTACCAATAAAGATAGTGTCCATTGGTATTTTAAGGAAAGGTTATGTTTATTTATATTACTTATGTAAATTCTTATTAGTTTTGATGAATGTAACATCTTTTTAAATAGATTGCATAGAGTTGTATTTGAGATATCCCGATGGAATAAGAGAAAATACATTCCAATACTTTCTAATCTCTTTGTTCTATTATTGCTCTTTTGAAATTAAATTTTATTTCATATTTAAATAATCTATTTAATAATAATTTAATTCTAAAAATAATTATATATTTATTTAATATAATTTAAATTATACATCGATCTATTTTTATCCATTAGATTTTATGATAAAATAATAAACCTAATAGTTAAAAATTAAAAAATAATATAAAATTGAATAAATTGAATAAATTTAATAGAATATACTTAGATTTATTTATTGTATTTTATGAATTAAATTATTTAATAATCTATTTAATTATAAATTAATTTTGAGTTAATGAGTCAGTTGGAGATACGGCTCATCAATTAATAGAAACAATCTGGTTTTAATCTGAACCTCCATCCTTCGCCCGAGGTTCGAGCTGGTCAAAAAAGGTGTCCAAAATTACAAGCCCTTATTGGCCCGGCCCGTTAGCTAAAGATGAGGCCGGGCTCGGAGGTACGGCCCACGAGCTCTGGTATGGTACTACTATCTCTCAAGCAGCCGCGTTCCGCAAGTTCTACGTGACTTCTACTGGATCGAACCGGGCGAATCGATAGCGCGCAAATGAACCGAAAGAGCGGCAGTCGCAGTACCGCCGAAGGAAAAGAGCAAGAGAGAGATAGAGAGAGAGAGAGCGTCGGAATGGCGTCGTTGTCTTTTTTTTCTCAATCCCCACCACAACTGGTTCACCGCCCAGCACAAGAAGGCCCTCTCCAGACGCCTCAAGAACTAGGGTAGTCCCCGGCGATCTCCATCTTTCTCTCTTAGGGTTTCTGATCCGGAATTTTAGATCCATTTTTTGATGGATTCTCTTTTGTTTAATTTTTTTCCTTTTGCGATCTAGGGCTTTGTTACGATGATCTCTACGATCCGATGTACGATCTGGACATCAAGGAGCCGCCCCGCGCGAGGTGGTAGACGCGAGGAACCAGCGCCTCAAGCGTGCCATGGATCTCTCAATGAAGCACGAGTACGTCTTAAGATATTTTGATGCTCTCTTTTTACCATTTCTCCTTTTCTTTGTTAGTAAGGTGAACAAGATAGAGATGTGATGCAGTACCTTATTCGTGTTAATCGTGCAAATGATTGAAGTGTAGAGAGTTTGTTCGGAATTCGTTCGTTTGTTTTAGATGAGATAGGATATCCGGAAGATAAATTTTTGATGATTTTTGAATGATGTATATTACTATAAAAAAATCTGATTCTTGTTTTTATGGTATGGGTATGATTTTGTTAATTTATGGCTTACGAGCAAGGGTAAAAGTAACAACTGAAATCGCTTGGACAATGACCATTGCATAAAAGAAGATATTAGAAAGGAATGGTTGGACTTTTGGAAAACGTGAACTTTGTTTTCCAGAAGTTTTGATTTAAGAAAAATACTACAAAAATGATTGATTAAAATATATAAAAGCTATATGAAAAGGAACAGTCAGAAGATCAGGTTATGAATATTGTTAAGATTCTTACACTTTCTCTCTTAATTTCTTTGTAGTGGAATAGATATCCAACAATACTCCCAACTCGATCAATGCATCCATGGAGGCATTTTATCTATTTGCCCATTGCATCTTGTGCAAGAAAAATTGACACTAGGGTATGACACCATTCACAGGGTATAGGAGAGTTTGGCGGGTTATCTTCTGATAGGCTTAGTAGCACCATTAAAAGGAATTGCTAAAAAGAAAACAAAATATTAAATCGAAGAGAGGACTGTAGATTTACAGGCAAAAAAGCTTAATTCTACATCAAAATTGAGACTTGGCTGCCACAAATTTCTCTCTAGTTTTATGAAGGGTAAGGGCAACTTTGTTTGAGATGCTTCAATAAAATGCTTACCTTGGTCAATAGTTTGGCAAAGCGAGTATCCATTTTACCTTTTGGCTAGAGATGATAATTTTAGAGATGGCTCATGAATACGATTTGAACCTGATACAAATTTAGCAGATTTGAATTGAACATAAATAGTTTCAGATTAAAATCAAATTGATTCATTAGATATGATTAATGAGTAACAAATTGATCTGCTAATCCAAAATTGATTCGGAATTGATTCAATTATTAAATAAATCAGTTCGTATAACCTCCCAGACCTATTTATCTAAGGTATTATTATCCTTTAATTAATTATTATTTTATGATGATAATTATATACTTATACAATAATTTTATGCTTATCTCTCTTTTTTTCTTCTTAAATAAACAAATTTTTATCTAAGC
>UESW01001746.1:268567-313574 GCA_900491605.1 Calamus simplicifolius | reverse complement strand
TACTACAAAGGTAAAAATGGGTGATGGTAATGTTCGAGAAGCTCATGGGAAAAGTACTGTGAAACTTGATTTCTATGGCTTGAAATCAATTGAAAATGTTTTATATGTTCCTGACTTGAAGTCTAATTTGTTGAGTGTTGGGCAATTTTTGACTGAAGGTTATTCACTTATTTTTGAAGATTTAAGATGTCGTGTTATGATAATTCTAAGAGTTCACTTATTATTGAGATACCTATGATTGAAAATAAACTTTTCTCTCTACGTCTTGATCATGCCTTGAATGTCTCATTAGCAAATGATAATGTGTTATGGCATCATAGATATGGATATTTGGGTTATCACAATTTGGAGCTTTTATCAAAAAGGAATATAGTGTATGGGTTGCCTAGAATTAAGAATAATGATCATATATGTGAGTTGTGTGCTTGGAAAGCATCACATGGATGTTTTATAAAAGGAAAGGCTTGGCGGACCTCAAAACCACTTGAACTAGTGCATACAGATTTATGTGGACCAATGCAATCTCCATCCTTAGACAATAGCAAGTATTTTATTGTTTTTGTTGATGATTTTAGCAGAATCACATGGGTATATTTTGTTAAAGAAAAGTCAGATAGCTTCTCTATATTCAAAAGGTTTAAATGCTTTGTTGAAAAGAATAGTGACCATGCATTAAGGTATTGCGAACCGATAGGGATGGAGAATTTCTTTCAAAAGAATTCACTCTTTTTTGTGAAGATAATGGCATTCACAGGCAATTGACTGCAAACTTCACACCACAACAAAATGGAGTAGCAGAACGCAAGAATAGGAGTCTTATTGAGATGGCAAAAAGCATGATTAAAGCAAAAGGGCTTCCTAACAATTTTTGGGCCGAAGCAGTTCATACCGCTGCCTATATACTCAATCGTAGCCCCACATCTTCACTTCAAGGCATAACACCATTTGAAGCTTGGCATGGATGGAGACCAAAGAATACAGCAATAGGTGGAGTTCAAGCTGAAGAAACATCAGTGGCCTTTGATGATGAAAGTGAAGATTTAATTGATCCAAATCAATCTTCACCAAGGACAACACCTGTGCAGTCTACACTTGCGAGTTCTCCTTATTTATCATCTTCTGAATCTTCTCCAAGAAAGATAAAATCCTTGATTGATATATATGAAAGATGTCAGTTTACTTCTATTGATGAACCAAGTTGTTTTGAAGAAGCAATAAAGCACAAAGAATGGTGCAAAGCTATGGATGATTAAATTTCAGCATTAATAAAAATGGTACTTGGGAGCTCATGGATCTACCACCTAACCATGAAGCTATTGGTTTAAAATGGATATACAAAATCAAATACAAAGCAGATGGATCAATCCAAAAATTTAAAGCAAGGATTGTTGCAAAGGGCTATATGCAGCAAGAAGGTATTGATTTTGCAGAAACTTATGCTCCAGTAGCTAGATTTGATACAATTAGAACAGTTTATCTATAGCTGCTCATTATCAATGGAATGTTTTTCAACTTGATGTCAAATCAGCCTTTTTGAATGGTTTTTGGATGAAGAAGTATATATCGATTACGGAAGGCACTTTATGGACTTAAGCAGGCACCTAGAGCATGGTATGAAAGGATTGATCGGTACTTTGTACAGAATGGCTTTCAAAGGAGCAAAAACGAGCCCACTTATATGTCAAGTCAAAAGGTACAAATATTCTTATGGTTTATTATATGTTGATGACTTGGTATATACTGGCAGTAGTGATGAATTGATTGCAGAATTTAAAAATAGTATGATTAAAAATTTTAAGATGTCAGATCTTGGCTTGATGAATTACTTTCTTGGTTTGGAAGTAAAATAATTTGGTAATGAAATTTTTGTCTCCCAAGAGAAGTATGTAAAAGATCTTCTTCAGAAATTTACAATGTCTGATTGCAAGCCAACGAAGACTCCAATAAACACTGGTGAGAAATTTAGCCAAAATGATGGAGAACAGATTGATGCACATATGTACAAAAGTCTAATTGGAAGTTTGCTATATCTCACAAATACTCATTCAGACATTATGTATGCAACAAGTTTGCTATCAAGGTTCATGCAAAGTCCAAGCAAAATTCACTTTGTGGCAGCGAAAAGAGTGTTGAGATAGGAACTATTACCTATGGTATTTCATACACTAATGCTAATAAGTTATCTTTGTGTGGTTTTTCTGATAGTGATTGGGTAGGTTCAGTTGATGATCGAAAAAGCACTTCTGGTTACATCTTCACCCTTGGATCTGGAGCAATATCTTAGTATTGGAGGATTTAAAACTATCACAAAAGGGCCCAACTACTATCAACTATGACAATCAATCCACAATTGCAATGACAAAGAATCCAGTGTTTCATCAGCGAACAAAGCACATTGAACTTCGACATTATTTTGTTCGTGAACTAGTGACTAATGGAAGTATTGAAATGCAATTTTGCAACACCAAAGAACAATTAGTAGATATTTTCACAAAAGCATTGCCATTGGAAAGCTTTTATATTTAAGAGAAAAATTGGAAGTATCTGCATTAAGGGGAGTGTTGAGATAATGCAGAATTAAGGTGTCCCATGTTCTCCTACTTTGCAGTTGGATAACGCAGAGTCTCACGTTCTCCTACTTAGACCAAGTCACTCTACGTGTCCCATGTTTATCTGTTCGTGGGTTTTATTTTTTAAGTTTATCTATACGTGGGCTAGTTAGTTTGCACGTTATTAGATAGTGGATAACGTGCCTCTAATTTCTTACTGCACGATGTTTCTTTCATCTCTATTTAAACCTCTGTAAATGACATCATTCGAGATAATGAAGAGCAAGTTTATCCTTTACTTTTATCTTCTTTCAAAATTATTCTTAGTAATTTTATTTTCCTTCTCAACTTTCTAATCATCATTGAACCAGTTCCTACTTTCAAAATCTACTAATCCCGTATCTCTTTTGTTATCAGGTAGCGGCTGGAAGATAAATCCTTGTCCGGGGGCGTGGCATCGGCAGGGACAAAGGACGGAAGCCCCTAGGTCTCGACCACCTGGAATGGGAGTCGGGAGCCTCCGTGGCTGAAAGCGGAGATGCATTAGAGAACAGGGGAGCTGAGGTTTGGAGCTGTGCACGTGTGCCATCCCTCATTCACATCACCAGCTCACGGAGGTTTTAACCATTCACGCCACCAGCTCACAGAGGCCTGGTTAAGAGTACCTGGGTTCTTAATCCCTCTTTTTATTCTAAGGATTCCAGACCCTTTGACATGATGGGGACGAGATGGCCATAATAAATTAGGCTAGGCATTTCTCCTGAAGAAGGTCCTCTGTGAGTGTTGCACAAGGTTCGACTCGAAAGTGGACTGGTTGGCGAACCTGATGCCAGCACGGAGGAGGCAAAAAAAAAAAAATTTATTTATCCCGCACATTTTTCTTAGTAGTCCCCTCATCCCACTTTAAAAAAAATATATATTTGTTCTTAAAAAATTTAAACCAAAATATCTCCATCTTAATTTTTTTTTCTTCATTCGTGAGTTATTCGGTCCTATATGATCGAACAAATTAAATTTGTTCAATAATACAGAACCAAACTGAGTCAACATGTTCGATCCTAAGGCCGCCGCCTAGGGAGAAGACAAAGATGCGGTCCATGCTTTCTGAGGCTGCCGAGGAGTAGAAACCGAGTAGAAAAAGGCAAAAACCGACTTGAAGAAGAGATAAAGATAGCGAATTTGAAAAGGTCATCTTGGACTTGCTGAGCCTGTCGAAAACTTACCGAAACTGAGGAGGAAAAGCCGATTTACCGAGGCCGCCTAGATGCGGTTATTGTGGGCCATGGGATCCACTCATCCATCAATTACCGTACGTATCTCTTAAGGATATAAAGCACTTCGGATATATACCGTCATTATGCTCTAAATTACAAAGGCATTGCTACTATATATTTATATTTTGTTTAAGAAATGCTGGAATTTCAGCCAGTTCTTTTTATAGTAGATGATCTGTTACTACCGATACTGACCAAATCATAAGGAAGCTATTGGATCCAACGGCTAATTTTTTTTTAAAAAAAAGAATATTCTAATTATCCAATTTGAGCCATCTTTAATTTTTGGATTGCTCTTCTCATTTGCCCTTGGTTTATTAATTTGCGGTACCAACCATCATCAAATAGGTGCACCAAACGTCCTTGAAGTTCATCTTATTTATGGAACCATGAATATACACCATTCTCACCTTCAACCAATTGGGGTAGCATTATCTGGACCGTCCATTTGCAATCCGGCGGTTCATATTTTTTAATTTTTTTATTTAAGGAGCATTGTAGAATTTTTCTCTAAAGTATTATATATTTGATCAAAATTTCTTTCTTATTCAACCAACCATTGTTCTCTTTTTTTCAAGATAAATATAAGATGCTTGAGGACAAAGTCAGATCATCTAATTGCAGACTCCAATTTGCTTCCTAACGCATCCCTAGAATAATTTTTTCTCAAAGCGACTTGACAACTTTTATTGATATATTCTTATCACCAGTAATTATTTGATAGAGGCTGCAATAATTTGCCCCTTAATCATATTGCATTATAACTAACATAATTTCAATAATTATAAGTTTTTTCTCAAAGCAAATATCATGTAGAAACATAGATCTTTTGCCATATAAATTTTGTTTTATCTGAGACATATAGTTGTAATATATTTAGAAAATGAATAAGCATTTATTAGATGGCGACGGAATATGAATAAAAGCTAGTCATTTTTATTTAATTATTTAATTATAATCTTTAATTTGCTTCTTGATGTATCATTATAATGATTTTTTTTCTCGAAATGACTTTGACAACTTTTGTTGATATATTCTTATACATTCTTATCACCATACTTATTTAATTGATAGAGGCTACAATAATTTACTTTTTAATTAAATTGCATTATAACTAATGTAATTTTGATAATTATAAGTTTTTTTCACAAAGCAAATACTATGTAAAAGCATAGATCTTTTGCCATATAAACTTCGTTCTATCTGAGACAGATAGTTGTAATATATTTAGAAAATGAATAAGCATTTATTAGATGGAAATGGAACATAAATAACACTTTGCCTTTTTTGTTGATATATTCTTATCACTACAAATTGTTTGATGAAGACTACAATAATTTGCTTCTTAATCATATTATATATAATTTTCAATAATGAGTTTTTTCCTTAATTAGGTTGACAAAGATAAACATAAAATATAGAACACAAATCTTTTATAAACAACATTTATACTATAAATGTTGTACGAATTTAAATGTTACCATGTGTTCTATTTAAGATAGAGGCAGCTATGATATATTTAAGAAATAGAAAAATATTTATTAGATATAATACAAATGATGGAATATGAATGAACGATCATAGTTCATGTTTGAAACAAGATTCATAGAAGCCATCCAAACATTTATAGTACCCTATGATATAAAATTTGTGCTGCATTATTTTGTTTCAATATGTAAGCCCATATGGAAAGGCCAGGCTCCAAAAATTAATTGCAAACTATAATATGCATTGCAATTGGATCCTTATTTAAACAAGCTAGCTCTAGAAACATAAATGTCCTAGTCGCAGGTGTGATGTATTGAAATTTGTACTATGATAAAAGTTTCATCAATCCAATTATCTTAAAAATGTTGTTGAGCCATTGTTTGCCTAATCAATATATTATAAATCTAGTTACGGGTCATTGAGAAAGGAGTCTGGCATTATCGTAGCATAGAACCTGTGCGACACATAGGTTATGCATGGTTTTTTCTCTCATTATATGAAATAAGAATTTTTCTTATTTTCTAATGCTTTTAAAAAATAATGTATATATTAATATAATATATATAATGAATAAAATATTTTATCGACTTCATGTAGTTGAAAAAAAAGGTTTAGTTGAATTGAGTTGAGTTGAAAAATATTTTGATAATCAATTTTTTATTATATATTAAATAATAAACTTTAATAATAATAAAGTAAAAAACTTGCATCATTAATATTAACGTCAGGCATAATTTCCCTTTTTAAGAAAGCAAAATTTTATTATATATAAAAAATAAATTTTAATAATAGTAGAGCATATTAATGAAGGCTTCTAAGAGTAAGATAAGCGAAGAATAGTGCAGCTTGCCGAAGTTCTCTTTTTGCCTGGATCTTGCTTTAAGATTAGCGCTCCGGTCTCTTTCCAGCTGATCTTTGGCGTTTCTCTTCGTTCCGACTGTTCGTGAGTTCTGGTCAGAGGCTCCCCTGTTTCCCCTTTTGTCCCATGGCTTCGGATGGAGGATTCGTCGGTCGGACCTCAAGGAACCAGACGACAAATGCTAGCTTCCAATGGGTGTCTTCTTCTCCGTCGTCGGCGGAGGTGACGGTGCTGGAGGACTTCTTCCCCGACGTAGTCCAACTGCCGGTGGAGAAGCTGGAAGATGAGTCCCAGGTATGGATGCAGCATGCAGTCTTGATGAGAACTTTCCACCGTTGGGTTCCAGTCGAAGCTTTCATCTGGGAGTTCCGGTGAGGTGGAATCTCCGGTGAAATCTTCCCCATTAGCCTGGCATATCAGAGCTATATCTTCCGGTTTGCGGATGCTGAAGCCCGGGATTTAGTGTTGCAGAGACCTTGGGTTATCAATGGTCAGCCAGCAGCGGCAGAAGCTTGGAAACTGGACTTCGTCCCTGCGGCGGATGCCATCACCACTGCGCTGCTGTGGATCAGGTTACCCAACCTCCCGATTGAGTATTGGAGGGAGGAGTTTCTCAAAGAAGTCATCTCGCCAGCGGGTCAGTTTATCTGTGCTGACTCGGCTACTGTGGCGATGAACTGGGGAGGTTATGCCCGGGTATGTGCCAGAGTTGAGCTGAGTTCTCCTCTCCGGCCAGGCTCTCATGTGAGGGGGGCGAATGGCCCATTCTGGCAATCGTTCGTCTATGAGCAGCTCGAAGGAATTTTTTCGAGATGTGGCTCGCTTCACCTCTCGGGCAAATGTTTCTCTCCGGCCAGGCACGCTTTTGATTCGTCTTCGGAGCCTCTCCTCTTTGGTGCGTGGATGTCGGCGGTCCGGCAACAGAAAGTGTTGAAGGGGTCTCAATAGGAGGGTAGTAGGAAGGTGCAGCCGGAGGTAAGCCCCGTTAACTCTGCTCCTCATCCTTCCTCAGCTGCTGAAGCCTCTGCCCTGGGGACGGAAGCAAATGGCTGGTCTGCTCAGTTGAAGTCTGTTCGCCAGAGGAGAGCTAGAGGACTTAAGGAGGTTTCTTCCAAGGCGGAGAGCTCAGGCCTTTCTTCTGGGTCTAAGGCCAGGGAAGCTTCAGTGCTTGTGTTTGGGTTGAAGGCCTCAGAGCATGCCGGTTTCAGTGTAGGTGTGCCGGTTTCAGCTAAGTTTCAGAAGCCAGATGATTCTCTCCCCCAATCAGTGCAGACTAAAAATCCCTTTGCTTCTTTGGATTTGGATTCGGGTGAAGTTAATCAAATGGGGAGTAGGGATGCTTGCCCTGGTCCCCTAAAGCGGGCCCATCCTGCGGAGTATCAGGCCCCCCGGATAAAATCTAAATGTGATAAAAAGAAAGGTAAAGGTGGAGTTTCTGTCTCCAAAGATCAACATGTTAAAGTTCATGAGGTACAACATTCCAATGTTGTCCAGGGATCCTCAGAGGACTATCAGCCTATGGGCTCGGGGGGGGGGGGAGGGGAAGAAGGCCCAGTCCATAATGGCAACTGATTCTTCCCGTGACCCCTTGTCGCCGGTTATTCAGTGCCAAGGTCCAGGACTGAGGTCCTCTATTATCTCTCCTCGGACTACTGAGAACTAGGATAGAATGACTTGCTCATCTCTGAGTCCTGTGGAAGACATTCGATCCTTTGAGTGTCTCCTTGACAACGTTATGGCAGAAGTGCAGGGGGGATCCCTGCTTCCTCCTCCTCCTAAATGAAGATCCTTTTACGGAATGTCAGAGGAGCTCGGAAGCCATCATTTCGATCCTCTTTTTATAGAATGCTGCAAATCCATAATTTTGATATCTGTGTTATTTTAGAAACCAGGCTGGTGGGGGACAGTCTGGCCTGGTTTCATAGACAGATAGTAAGAAAAAGGTCCTTGCATGCGGTTGAGGCTGTGGGTCTATTTGGAGGCATTATAGCCATCTAGCATTCCTCAGCGGTGAAGGTTGATGTTGTTCACCAAAGTAATCAGCACTTAGGCCTTCTTGTTAAAGAGGGCTCTACCAATCCTTGGCTTTTATTGGCTGTTTATGGCAGTACTAATTTCCGAGAGAGATGACTTCTATGGTCTGATCTTCATTTCCTTCTAGCTAGAGGGATCCCTTCTATTGTAGCTGGTGATTTCAATTGTATCACTGAAGCTAAAGAAAAGAGAGGGGAAAGAAGGGTCACTACCACTGCTAGCATCACTGAATTTAGGGATTTCATCAGTTCGGCTGGCCTTCTGGATTTGGGGTTTTCGGGGCCCCAATTCACTTGGTGTAATAATCATCAGGGTTTTGCTCGGATTTTGGAGAGGCTGGATAGAGCTATGGCTTTATAACAGTGGCTTCAGAAGTTCCCTTTAGCTTCTGTTGCTCATCTTCCGAGGATAGCTTCTGATCACTGCCCCATTCTTATATCTACGATGGTAGATCAATATCATAGGAGGCAGTTCAGATTTGAGCAGTTCTGGACATCATACACGGCGGCTCGATCTATCATTTCCCAGGTCTGGCATATTCCAATTCGGGGCAATGCTATATATCGTCTTTCTCGCCGTCTTTTGCTGGTTAAACGAAGATTGGCCAGAAGGAATAGACTGGAGGTTGGTGATCTGGTTAGGAAGGTGGAACAACTTGAAGCTAATATTAGTTTCTTACATGCTAAGGAGGATTAGGAGGGGTTTCTGGTGACCTCAGATCTCTCTGCTCTTCGGGCCAAACTAGCGTTACTCCACTCTTTGCTTATCCAGCAGGAGATTTACTAGAGGCAACGGTCTAGGATCCAATGGATTCGTGAAGGGGACCGTAATACGAGATTCTTCCACCAGGCCACTCTGAAACGGCGGGCTGCTAACAGGATTCGTAGACTAGCTAATGATTCAGGGGGCTATCATGAGGATTTTCCTTCTATTCGGGACCAGCTCCTTCACTTCTTTCAAGCCAGATGGTCGGAGTCCTCTGGTCTCGGCTCTCCGGTTACCCAGGTCCCTGCCTCTAGGAAGGTTTCTTCCCTGGAAAATGAAAAGCTGATCAGTCCTATCACAGGGGATGAGATTTGTATGGCTCTATGGGAGCTTGGGCAGGATAAGGCCCCTAGGCCAGATGGCTTTCCTCCGTTCTTCTATCGTCACTATTGGGACATTGTTGGTCAGGAGGTGATCCAGGCGATACTTCTAGTTTTTCAAGCCAAGGACATCCCGATGGAGTGGAATCGGACTCTTATTTCCTTGGTGCCTAAATGTAATAATGCTACTCTCCCTTAGCATTTTAGGCCTATCAGCCTTTGCACCACTTTGTATAAAGTATGCGCTCGTCTGCTTGCTGACCGCCTCCGCCTGGTGATGCCTCGTATTATAGCTCTGGAGCAGGGAGTGTTTATTAGAGGGCGTAGCATCTCCGACAATGTCCTTATTGCTCAGAAGGTTATGTATGATCTTTAGAGAGCCCCGGCCAGGCAGTCCCTTATGGCTATCAAGTTAGATATGGAGAGAGCCTATGATAGACTTAGCAGGTCTTTTCTCTACCACTCTTTGCTGGAGTTTGGGTTTGCTGATCTGTTCATTGATTGGATTATGGCTTGCATTCTGAGGCCCTCCTTCTCGTTGATCATTAATGGAAGCATGACTGAATTCTTTCATTCTTCAGTTGGGCTGTGTCAGGGATGTCCTTCATCCCCTATGCTATTTATTTTGGCGGCAGATGATCTTTCTCGTGCCCTCTATTAGGCTCAGGCTGATCGCCGTATTGTCCCTTTTATGTCTTGCCCTACGGGTCCTATGATCTCTCATCTATTATTTGCCGATGATTGTATCTTGATGAGGAGGGCTACCTCAGCCAACGCTTCTTCTTTTGCAGACATCATTCAGCACCATTGTCAGGCCTCTTGTTAGAAGGTTAATGTATCCAAGTCTTCTATCAGCTTTAGTCTGAAGACCTCTAGAGCTACCAGGGAAGCTATTGTCCACACGCTGGGTATCTCATCTCAGACTGACCATTTTCAGTACCTAGGTGTTCCTATGACTGGTAGATATCCCCGTTGTGCTGACTATTATGATCTTGAACTGAGAGTTCGGCAGCGTATTGAGGGGTGGCAGGTTACGGGTTTGTCTATGATGGCTAGGGTCATTATAATCCATGCGGTTCTTTCCTCCTTCCGATGTACTATCTTCTTTCCAATGCAGCCATCCCGATTTCTTGCCTCAGGAGAATTGAGAGATGCTTTAGGGACTTCTTATGGGCCTCAATGCAGGATGGGCATGGTGTTCATTTACTGTCTTGGGAAAGGGTTTGCACTCCGATCCATGAGGGCGGGCTTGGGATTCAGTCTTTGACTGTTAGAAGGGAGGCTCTTTTGGCCAAGCATGCCTCACGGTTCATTCTGGAGCCGCAGAGTTTATGGAGCTCTTTTATGCGAGCGAGATATGGAGATTGACTTCCTCCTCGATTGGGCAGACCTTGCGTCGGCATTCTTTCTTCTGGAAGGAGGTTTGTCGGTATGGTAGCTCCATTATGGAAAACACTTCATGGATGATTGGAGATGGCTCTTCTATTGAGATTATTCAGGATACCTGGATCTCTGACATACCACTATCTCGCTGGCCTTCCTTCTATAGTATTGATGTCCCTACCAGTATGAAAGTGCAGGAGTTGCTCTCCTCTGATCCTTTCTCTTGGCATGGTCCGATGGTGTCCCGATTCTTTGGTGAGGAGCTTGCTCGTTGGATTATGTCTATTCCGCTTACCCAGGGTATTTCCTCAGACTGTAGACTTTGGCGGAGATCTTGTTTTCCTAAGGCCCCCATGAAGGATCTGGTTAAGATCTTTAGGCCTCAGTCTTCGGAGCCGGTTAATGCTGGATGGATCTGGAAGCTCCCTATCCTTCCCAGGGTTCAACTCTTTATATGGAAGATTTTATGGGAATGTCTTTCCACTTGTGCTTTGCTTGTGAGGAGGGGCTTGCCTATCCAGCCTATTTGTCCGATATGTGGTTTGGAGGAGGAGTCTACTTATCATGTCATCTTCTCTTGTCCCAGAGTTGTTAGGATATGATAGTTAGTAGGCTATTACTGTAGAGCGGATCAGACTGACTCTTTGTGTTCCCTCTTCTTAGATGATCTCTGGAAGGCCTCTCAGTATAAATGTGCCCTTTGGGCGGCTACGGCTTATCAGATCTGGTTGTCTAGGAACCTGAGTGTCTTTACAGATGACAGTACTTCTTTTCACATGATTATTAGGAAAATTAGATCCCTGGTGATAGATTGTGCTCGTGGATCCCATTCAGGTGGTTTTGACTTTTCTGGCCTCTGGGGTTCCCCTGCTACTTTGGCAGCGAACCGGCACTCGGTTTTCATTTCTTGGGAGCCCCTCTCCAGGGTTTATCAAAATCAACTTTGATGGTCGTGTCCGCGGGAGATCAGCAGGATCAGCCTTTGTCATCCGTGGCCCGCAGGGTGATTTATTGGCCGCTGGTGGGCTTGGTACTCTGGATTCCTCGTTTCGATATCTGAGCTCTATGCTGCTTGGGATGGAATCAAATATGTGGTTCGGTCTCTTCATGCTCATAACCTTATTATTGAGGGCGATTCCTTGATTGTGATTCGATGGCTGTGGAGGGACCATGGCTCCCTTGCCCCTGTCATTCCGATCTTACAGGACATCTGGATCTTACAGACATCCCGATAAGTATGCAGTCCCGACTCCTCCAAATCGACCGAGGCGGCTTCTCCAAGTCGGTCCCCTATGGTCCCGACTCCTCCAAGTCGGCCGAGGTGGCCCCACTTCTCCAAGTCGGCCCCATGCGGCCCCGACTCCTCCAAGTCGGCCGAGGCGGCCCCGACTTCTCCAAGTCGGCCCCATGCGGCCCCGACTCCTCTAAGTCGACCGAAGCGGCCCCGACTTCTCCAAGTCGGCCTCCTGCGGTCCTGACTCCTCCAAGTAGACCGAGGCAGCCCCGACTTCTCCAAGTCGACCTCTTGCGACCTCTGCCAGGCCCACCTACCGCCTGACACGACCAGGCCCACCTACCATCTGACCATCGCCAGGCCCACCTACTATCTGACATGTGCAGCTTGACATAGCCAGGCCCACCTACTGCCTAACCCATGCAGTTGATGGGACCAAGCCCACCAATCGTCAGGCCCATGTCTTCGATGGGACAGAGCCCATCGACCAGCCCCTACTCACGTAATTACCACGTGCCCCACAGACATTCCTTTTCACAAAACTTCACGTGGATGATCCCTAAATGGATATCAAAGGCCTATAAAAGGTAAGAGAATTCAGAATCAAGATACGTAGCATAAGTATCCACACATTCACACGCATATTCCTTTACACTCCTAAACCCTGGAAGGTACTTTGATCCCCAGGGAACTTTTCTTTTTCTCTCTTCGGGGGCTTCTTCAAGCTCCCTCCGTGCTGTGACTGTTGGTTTTCAATATATATATATATATATATATATATCATATATATGTATAGTGGAAGCATGCAGACCGTTTAACATGAATAATATTAACATTGTCATATGAAAAGGAAAAATTATCATATAATTTTTCTAAACATAAAAAACATACCGATATGTTGAGGTCTCGAAGGAATAGACGCCCTACTACCGGATTCGAAGCTAAAGAATCCCACGGTAGAGTTTACGGGCCAAGGTACTTCATAAAATACCTTCATAAAATACCTATAAAATTAAAATGAAACCAAAGCCATGAAACCAAGCCTTCCTCACCTTTCTCAGGATCGGTATCGAATTATGAGAGTAAGCTCACTCTTGATTTTCTATATTTCTCATAATTCTGGTGCACATGAAATAAGAAAGAATAAGGAGGAAAGATACTTTTCTTTCATTTTTCCTTGCAATCTGAAAGTCCACCTTATGCCATATTTATAGGCTCTAGGTGAATTAGAAATTTAATTTATATAACATTTATCTGTTGCAACATTTAAGTTAGATAATGTTTATCTGTTACAACATTTGATGTAGATAATATTTATCTGTTACAACTTTTAATTTAGATAACGTTTATCTGTTATAACATTTAGATAACGTTTATCTGTTACAACATTTAATTTTGAACAATTCTCAACGTCAACTCCTTGATCATATCAAAGAAAAAGTTGTTTTCTTATTTGCAACTAATTTACAAATAATATCTAAATTAAATATAATAATATCTAATAAATCAAATTTATTATTTATTTTTAAAATTCTTAATAATCACATTATCAAAAATATCAAAAACAAATAAAATTTCTCTCTCTCATCAACTCATAATATGCGTCACTTACAAGAGCAAAATTCTCTTATGTGATGTTCCATAATAACACTTATGTGCAACCATTCATATTAATTATTATATGAACAATGTGTCTAAATACATTTTTATTTTGTCCAATAACTAAAGACGGTGTGGGGACCATGGACCCATAATTTCAAGCTCCAATAAACTTGAATAAACTCAATTAAAATTTTTTAATTATTTATTCAGTTTATTAATCTCGAAGTTATTCCACTAAAAACTTGATACTGCACTCTTGAAATTTACAAATTAATTTTACTCGAAAACTTGAGTTGTCAATTAATCATATATGTAATTCAACCCTCCATAATTAGTTCGCAATTAGAGCTAGGTGTAATAACCGTTATGCCCCTCTAATTTTCTCTTATTCCTTAAGTACCATTGATTCACTAGTTAAATAGTTAATTTATTATTGAATCATAAATTTGCATAACTGTTTAGCCCAAGGGAACTAATTTTAAGCCATGGATTCCATATCTTTAAACCACATTCCCATCCCAATGTGTTATTAAACCTCCAAGATGTAAATATTGGGCCCAATATCAAATGAGCTTTAACAAACAAATCAAAAGACCAATAGCATAATCAAGGAGTCTGTGATTAAATCAGGATTAAGGTTGATTTACATATGATCATCTTGTGATATAAATTGAATTCTTTATAACGGTCTTAAATAAAGATTCAAATTATGTCGGTCCAAGCCCTATACAATCTTATTATATATAATACCTCCACTAAGTGTACTCTCTACACAACAATCCGGATAAGATTATCACATTCAGAATGTTCATGGACCGTATTAGTGATTAGCGATAGAAGATCCTTACTTCTATCAATCATGAATATATTTAAATATATTAGCTGTAATTTTAATCCTCTTGTATACATTATACTAAAATTATAGCCTCATAATATATTTTAAATTTTCATATAAACATTCATTTTTCATATAAATGAGGCAAGATTGAAGAAAAATGCTTCTTTTATTAATTCAAAAATTAAAAAGTATAAATACATCTGATTTTAAGGGCACTATTCCTAACAATCTCCCATTTGCCCTAAAGCAGATGTGACATATTTTTTAATCCCATTCCCATAAGATGTTTCTTGAACGTCTTCTCAGACAGCGTCTTTGTGAACAGATCAGCCAGATTTTGTTCCGATGCTATCTTCATAACATTGACATCACATCGATGCACGATCTCTCTGATGAGATGGTATTTCCTCTCGATATGCTTGCCCCTTTTATGGCTTCTGGGTTCTCTTGAATTAGCCACAGCACCACTATTATCACGAAATAATGTTAATGGCATATCCATTCCTGGAACAACTTCTAAGTCAGTATAGAACTTTTTAAGCCAAACTGATTCTTTAGCTGCTTCACAAGCCGCTATGTACTCAGCTTCCATGGTAGAATCAGCAATGTTAGGTTGTTTGATAGTTCTCCAAACAACTGCTGCACCACCAAGTGTAAACATTGATCCAGATGTTGACCTTCGAGAATCTTTATTTGATTAAAATTAGAATCAGTGTATCCTAAGGGGTTCAGGTCTCCACCTGAATACACAAGCATATAATTTCTCGTTCTCCGAAGATACTTGAGAATGTGCTTTACTGCCACCCAGTGCTCTATCCCAGGGTTTAACTGGAACCGACTAACAACTCTCACTGCATAGTAGATGTCTGGTCTAGTGCATAGCATAGCATACATTAGACTTCCAACTGCTGATGCATATGGAATCCATCTCATGTCCTCTTCTTCTTGTGGTGTCTTAGGACACTGTTCTTTAGAGAGAACAATTCTATGTCGAGTTGGAAGAAGACCCTTCTTGGAATTTTGCATCAAAAATGAGCTAGCACCTTATCGATATAAGATGCCTGAGACAGTTCTAGGAGTCTGTTCTTCATATCCCTAATGATTTGGATACCAAGAACATAACTCGCCTCTCCCAAATCTTTCATTTAGAATTGTACGGCCAGCCATCTCTTTACGTTAGATAATATTTACATCATTAGCAATGAGTAAGATATCATCTACATAAAGTACTAAGAAAACCATACTTTTTTCATTAATGAGCTTGTATACACAAGGTTCATCAATATTTTGCTTGAAGCCATAGGTTTTGATTGTTTCATCAAACCTAATGTTCCAAGACCTGGAGGCTTGTTTGAGTCCATAGATGGCTCTATTAAGCTTACAGACTTTCTGCTCCTGATCTTTAACAATGAACCCCTCTAGTTGTTCCATATATATGGACTCCTCTAGATAGCCATTCAGATAGGCTGTCTTGATATCCATCTGCCATATTTCATAATCAAAACATGCAGCTATGGATAAGAGAATGCGGATGGACTTTAACATGGCAACTAGGGAGAAAGTCTCTTCATAATCAACTTCCTCCTTTTGGGTATAACCCTTTGCCACAAGTCTAGCTTTGAAGGTCTCTACCTTCCCATCTGCTCCTCCTTTATTCTTGAAGATTCATTTACATCCAATGGGCCTGACATCTTCAGGTGGATCTACAAGTTCCCAGACAGTATTGGAGTACATAGACTCCATTTCTTGGTTCATGGCTTCTAGTCATTTGTCCTTATCAGGATCATCCATCACATGCTGGTATGATGATGGATCATCATCATTGGTATCAGCTACCACAACATTTGCTTCGCTATCCTGTCTATAGCAGGCTGGGGTTCTGATAACCCTCCCACTACGTCTAGGCACCATAATATCCTGACTAGGAGCTGTGGTTTCTACTTCCCTAATTTCAACAACTCTTGTTGATGGAGTGGTAATCTGATCTTTGAGCAACTCTTCAAGTACCACTTTACTCCGAGGTTTGAATTTATGTATATAATCATTTTCAAGAAAAGTGGTATTTATCGATACAAATACCTTCTTTTCTTGTGGACTATAAAACAAACCTCCTCTAGTGCCCTTTGGGTAGCCAACGAATAGACACACTTTTGTTCATGGTTCTAGCTTCCCAGATTTGCCCTTAAGAACATGAACTGGACACCCCCATATGCGAAATGACGTAAACTTGGTTTTTGCCCGTTCCATATCTCTAAGAGTGTCTTGGATACAGAATTAGATGGTACAACATTCAAAATGTGCATTGCCATCTGTAAGGCGTATCCCCAAAATAATATCGGTAGTGAGGAATAACTAATCATTGATCTAATCATATCTAATAATGTCCGGTTCCTTCTTTCTGCAACACCATTTTGTTGTGGAGTTCTCGGAGCTGTGAGTTGTAAAATAATTCCATGCTCAATAAGGTAATCCTTGAATTCTATATCAAGGTATTCTTCACCTCGATCTGATCGCAGTGTTTTCAGTGATTTACCTAATTGTTTTTCAACTTCTGCTCGAAATTCCCGAAACTTTCCAAAAGTCTCAGACTTCTTTGCATTAGGTAAATGAAACCATATCTTGAGTAATCATCAATGAAAGTGACAAAGTACTCATAACCATCTCTAGCTTGTACATTGAATGGTCTACACACATCCGAATATACCAGCTCTAGTGGTTCATTAGTCCTTCGGTCCTTTGCAGAGAAAGGTCTTTTAGTCATTTTACCTTCTAAACAAGGCTCACAGACAGGAAGAGTGCCAACACTTAGCTCTCTCAAAGGACTATCCTTCACAAGTCTATTTATCCTATCTAGGTTAATGTGACCAAGCCTAAGGTGCCAGAGATATGTTTCATTATCACTGTTTATTACCTTTTGTCTTTTGTTAGTCTTAGGATTAGCTACTTTAAACAGTTCGGTATTATAAGAAACATTTTCATAAGGCGATAAAACATATAACCCATCAACTAAACATCCATGACAAATTTCAAGACCATTTCTTGAAACTGAAATAACATTTTCATTAAATGAAATTCCATAACATTATTCATGAAGTTTAGAAACTGAAATCAAATTTCTAAAAAGTTTGGAATGAAATAAACATTATTCAGAATAAGAAATTTCTCTCCAAACAAAAGACGGGCTGTTCCAACTGCCTTGGCCGATACCGTAGCCCCATTGCCAGCCCTCATTATCAACTCACCGTTAAAAGCTCTCTTGAAGAACTAAGGAGTTGCATAGAAGAACAAACATGATTTGTTGCCCCTGAATCAATTATCGAGGAGGTATCAACCTCAACTAGACAAGCTTCAAGTATAAGTAAATCACATTTACTATTTTTCTTCTCTTTCATTTGGTTGGTGGCAACTTGCCACTTGTCATAATGTTCTCTAACATTACGATCAGCAGCAAGGGTTGGCTCAGTGATACCAAATTTGATGTTCTCATTAGTCAAAATATTGTCAAGATCAGATTTTTATTTGGGATAGTTTTCTTTAGTTAGGGTATTACTAGAAAGCAGAGAAGTAATGGGATTGTTCAAAGCCATTTTCTGAAAAATTAGTCAAAATGAATGTTTATAAGTTTTTGGAATAGAGATTTCAAAAAACAATTGAACAATTTAGGGAAAATACAAGAAAAAACCCATATTCTATTCCCTCGATAATTCAACTAGCCATGTACAAGTCTGCCGCCGTAGGGTAGGTCAACTTGCCCACTTAGTTAAACCAAGACTCTTCTCGATTAATAAGTATGTTTCTAAAATAACTCTTATTTCCATACTTATTAACTACCGAATTAGAAAAGGTTTGGTCAAAGATATAATCAACACATTTGATCTCATATCTTTATGAGTAAGACCCACCATTTCAAATTTTTAGACTAACCCAAGCGTGCCGCAGTAGGGTAGGTCAGGCTTGAAATACATCTATAAATTCTATCCTAAGAGATCTAGCCTTGTTATTGAATTGAACGGACACCACCCGTAAGGGGTAAAATCAAAGCGCCTCGAGGCGCCGTTCAACTCTCACGGTGCTAAACCAATGGTGAGACCAACAAATTTATTAATTACTCATTATTAAAGTGGAATTATATTTTATTATATAAAGATAACCTTTTATCTTTATGAATTAAATTCAATAACCTTTAAATCTTGTCATCTCATGTAGATTTAATCTATGAATTTAATTCTCTCAAGAATCGAATTCTTGTAAATATTTTAAGATAACTATTATCTTTTTAGAAATTAATATTAAAAATTTTAATAATCATATTATTAAAATTTAATATCACATATTAACTTTTGAAATTAATTTCTATATAAAGAATCATATTCTTGTTATTTATGAAATTAAATAGATTAGTCTTAGATTTAATAATCTCATTATTAAATTAATATCATATATTAACTTAACCTAAGACTATTTTTAATTTCATAATTTTATTTAAGAATCAAATTCTTAATATTATAATTCCAAACCATCCATTTAAAAATCTTTTTAAATATATTTAGAATTATAATAATATTATCTTTGTTCATTAACTAAGACCCTATAATAGGCATAATCATGATTAGTCAAATAGTCCTAATCAATAATTTTATGATTCATAGGATGGATATTTTTAATTTCTATATGGCATGATAAAATTAACTCATCAAATAAATTATTTTATTTTAATGATCGTGGGCCATCTTATGGCCAAACTGTTTGGAGTGGGCTTAGGCCCAATTTGCTTCAAAAACAAGTTTGGGATTTTTATAATGATTTTCTTCATGTACAACACAAACCAATTTGGATTTTGACGTGATAAAATTTGTGATCAAATCGCAGATCCTTTTGGTTTCAAAAATTAATTCCCAATGTGGTAATTAATTAAATCACAAATATTTCTTAGCAGCCTATTGTGCTCTTCGGATGGCAGATAGTTGGGTCAAATGCACCAAGGTACTACCATCAGCCTTTCTTGTAGTGCATTCCTAATATCCCTACCATACGTCCGTTGGGAAAGAGATCCGAGGTACTATCAGTTGCCTCCCTCTTGGATCACCCCTGGGTTGAACAGGATAGAAACCAAGAACATGATAAATCCCATGCCCACAATTCTTGGGATCTATATCCCATGCTCAACTTTACCCTCTGTTTGGATGGAGAGAAAACTAGGGAGAAAAGAAAACTAGGAGAAAAAATAGGAGAGAAAATGAAATTTATCTTATTTGGATGGAGAAAAAGTCGGGAGGAAAGAAAACTAGAGAAAAAATAGAGGAAAAAAAGTGGTGGGCCACACATAAAAGTTTTCTCTCCGAAACTGAAGAGATTTTGGAGAGAAAACTTAAAAGTGCTATTCATTTTTTTTTCATTCCAATATTGATCCTTCCAAAAAACAACCGATGCATTTTTTAATCATCTATAATAAGGATATTATTGTCAATGTAAATTATCAACTTTTCTTTCCTTTCTATTTTCCTCCCACTCATCCAAACAGAAGGAGAGAAAATATTTTCTCTTCAATTTTCTTTCCTTCCACTTTTCTCTCCTTCTAGTTTTCTTTCCTCCCACTTTTCTCTCCATCCAAACAGAGCATTAAGCAAACAGTTCACGGTAAAAATAAATGTCAAATATCAAATATTTATGCATACCAAATATCAAATATTTATACATACTCATCCATAACATGCATGCCTAATGTCAAATATTATAAAACATGTCAAATTATCACATATTGACATCATGATAATACTAATATTAGTGCATGACTGCTCTGATACCAGTTGTTGGTTTTTTTTAAAAAAATATATATATATATATATATATATATATATATATATATATATATATATATATATATATGTGTGTGTGTGTGTGTGTGTGTGTGTAGCGGAAGCATGCGGACCGTTTAACATGCATAATATTAACATTGTCATATGAAAAGAAAAAATTATCATATAATTTTTTTAAACATAAAAAACATACCGATATGTTGAGGTCTCGAAGGAACATGTGCGCTACTACCGAATTCGAAGCTATGGATAAAGAATCCCATGGTAGAGTTTACGAGCCAAGGTACTTTATAAAATACCTACAAAATTAAAACGAAACCAGAGCCTTCCTCACCTTTCTCAGGATCGGTATTGAATTATGAGAGTGGGCTCACTCTTGATTTTCTATATTTTTCACAATTCTAGCGCACATGAAATAAGAGAGAATAAGGAAGAAAGATACTTTTCTTTTATTTTTCCTTGCAATCTAAAAGTCCACCTTATGCCATATTTATAGGCTCTAGGTGAATCAGAAATTTAATTTAGATAATGTTTATATGTTACAACATTTAATTTAGATAACGTTTATCTGTTACAACATTTGATGTAGATAACATTTATCTGTTACAACTTTTAATTTAGATAATGTTTATCTGTTACAACATTTAGATAACATTTATTGTTACAACATTTAATTTTAAACAATTCTCAACGTCAACTCCTTGATCATATCAAAGAAAAAGTTGTTTTCTTATTTGCAACTAATTTACAAATAATATCTAAATTAAATATAATAATCTAATAAATCAAATTTATTATTTATTTTTAATATTCTTAATAATAACATTATCAAAAAAAATAAAATTTCTCTCTCTTCATCAACTCATAATATGCGCCACTTATAAGAGCAAAATTCTCTTGTGTGATGTTCCACAATAACACTTATGTGCAACCATTCATATCAATTATTATATGAACAATGTGTCTAAATAAATTTTTATTTTATCCAATAACTAATTTATTGTATCAAAATAAATGTAAAAAAAATAATCAATCAAATTGATTATTTATCTTCATAATAAACTCTTTATTATAAAGTGAGAAAAATAAATAATTAATCATATTAATCATTCAATCCAAAAGTATTCGATGCGATTAACCTAAGACGGTGTGGGGACCATGGACCCATAATTTTAAGCTCCAATAAACTTGAATAAACTCAATTAAAACTCTTTAATTATTTATTTAGTTTATTAATCTTGAAGTTATTCTACTAACAACTTGAGACTGCACTCTTGAAAATTACATATTAATTTTATTTGAAAACTTGAGTTGTCCACTTATATAATTATTACATGTAATTCAACCCTCTATAATTAGTTCATAATTAGAGCTAGATGTAATAACCCCCTCTAATTTTCTCTTATTCCTTAAGTACCATTGATTCACTAGTTAAACAGTTAATTTATGATCGAATCATAAATTGCCCAATTTTAAGTTTTTTTTTCAAAAGCCATGGATTCCATATCTTTAAATCACATTCCCAGCCCAATGTATTATTAAACCTCCAAGATGTAAGTATTGGCCCAATATCAAATGAGCTTTAACAAACAAATCAAAAGATCAATCAAGGAGTCTGTGATTAAATCAGGATTAAGATTGATTTACATATGATCATCTTGTGACATAAATTGAATTCTTTATAACGGTCTTAAATAAAGATTCAAATTATGTCGGTCCAAGCCCTCTATAATCTTATTATATATAATACCTCCACTAAGTGTTCTACACAACAATCCGGATAATATTATCACATTCAGAATGTTCATGGACCGTATTAGTGATTAGCGATAGAAGATCCTTACTTCTATCAATCACGAACATATTTAAATATATTAGCTGTAATTTTAATCCTCTTGCATACATTATACTAAAATTACAGCCTCATAATATATTTTGGATTTTCATATAAACATTCATCTTTCATATAAACAAGGCAAGATTGAAGAAAAATACTTCTTTTATTAATTTAAAAAATTAAAAAATATAAATACATCTGATTTCAAGGGCACTGTTCCTAACAGTAACCTCGGTTGCTGACTTGATGGGTCCCTACCGGAGCTTTTCCTGGAATTGGGACTTCTTGCAGGTCTCTCTTCCCTGGAGAAGATACCACCAGCTAACGAAGTCTCTTCCCAACATCTCGTTTCAGTGATCGAGCATCAACAACTCCAACAAGCATATATTAGTCATGAGTATATTATTGATACATACACGCCATTTTTCTAAAAAGAAGAAAATATTGTTGCCTTTATTGTTTCTTCTTTAAAAATCAAATTAGCACAGATGGAAAAGGAAAAGAAAAAACAAATTAATTAAAGAGCAAAATGAAAAACTTCTTGCTATCACTTTGAGAACAACGAGATTTTAGCTAGCTAGCTTTATGGCAGGCTAAAACAAGGAAATATTCTCTAGATTTCCTCCCCTGTTACTTCATCGTTAATCTATTTGTCTCTTGTTATTACGAAGAAACCCTCAAATGCTTAGTGAGACTTAATTTGCACCGAAGACACGCTAGCTGTCATTTAGTGCAAAATTAATTAAGCATATATATATATATATATATATATATATATATATATATATATATATATATATATATATATATATATATATATATATATATATATATATATATAAAGTTAGGAATGATCGCTCATCAATCACCTCTCTATTGCCACGTCAGAGTGGTTAAATATGGATTAATTAAAGGACGCGGGTGATTCAAAGTACTCCTTTTATGGTGAAAATATACTAAAAGGGTCGTTGGCTCCAGCCAGACCAGGTGCTGTTCACATGCTTAATTTGCATGTGGCCTTATATGGTTTCCAACGAACCATATACGAAAACTATAAAAGAGGCTAGGAATCGGATTTGACCTTTGGCAATAGCATAAGCTAAGATCCCCGGAAGGGGCATCGGAACGGGACAGCTATATATAGAGATACGGTGGATGCACGCCTTGTATGGCCTCGTTGTGAGGAATTCCGTGCTGCGTTCAGCTTCCATCAAAACTTTTCCTCATGGCAGGATTCAACTTCGAGGAACACAAGCCGGCCTTAGCCATGGTGCTGGTGCAGTTCATCTACGCAGCCAAAGCTGCCTTCGAAGAAGGCTTGAAGCCCATGGTCTTCGTTGTTTATAGGCAGGCCATAGCCACTGTTGCCTTGGTTCCTACAGCCATTATAGCAAAATTGTATTCTCCCTCCCTTCCTCTCTCTTTCTCTCTCGCTCGCTCGCTCGCTCACTGTTTTCACCTATGGTTGTCCATGGGAAATTTGAGGGAAATGGGACTGGGATGGAGAGCCATTTGTTTGGCGTTTCTCGCCTCTCTTGTTGGGTAAGTGCTTTGGTTTCTGTTTGTGTCCTTGTCGAGTATAAAAGAATTGGAGATGGGCTGTGTTTCTTTTCTTTTCCTTTCTTTTACATTTTTTTTTGTCCATTAACAGTGCCACTGTCAACCGATACTTCTATTATGAAGGACTGGACTTGGCAACTTCATCAGTAGCCACGGCCATCGTCAATCTAATCCCAGCAGTTATGTTTATGATGGCAGCAGCTGTTGGGATATTGAATCGATTTGGGAGCGTCTTCAAGTCAGATCGAGTGGTGAACCGTTAGTCGCAATACCATCAAGCTCCTTTAGAACCATCTCGAGGATTTGTGTACTGACCCGAAGGGCGACTTGAGCATGTACGAAGCTGTCAGGGACTTGAACCGGTTTGAGGGCATCTTCAAGCTAGACCGAGTGATAACCCATTAGCCGTAATGCCGCCGAGCTCCTTTAGAACCATATCGGAGGTTTGTGTACCGGCCCGAGGAACGACGAGTGGGTACGAGCTGCTAGGGTATTGAACTGACTTGGGAGCATCTCCAAATCGGACCGAGTGGTGACCTATTAGCCACGATGCCATCCAGCTCCTTTAGAACCACCTCGGGGGTTTGTGTGTCGGCCCGAGGGGCGACTCGAGCGGGTATTAAACTATCAGGGTTTTGAACAGACTCGAGGGCAACTCCAAGCCAGACCGAGTGGTGACCCATTAGCTGCGATGCCGCCAAACTCTTTTAGAACTGCCTCGGGGGTTTGTGTGCCAGCCCAAAGGGCAACAAGAGCGGGTACAGAGCTACTGGGTATTGAACCGACTCAGGGGCATCTTCAAGCCGAACCGAGTGGTGACCCGTTAGCCGCAATGCCGCCGAGCTCCTTTAGAACCGTCTCGGGGTTTATGTGCCAACCCGAGGGATGACTCAAGCGGGTACGGAGCTGTTAGGGTCTTGAACCAACTCGGGGGCATCTCTAAGGCAGATTGAGTGGTGACCCGTTAGCCGCGATACCATCGAGCTCCTTTAGAATCACCTCGGAGGTTTATGTGCTAGCCCGAGGAGCGATTCGAGCGGGTACAGAGCTGCTAGGGTATTGAACCGACTTGGGGGTGACTCTAAGCCGAACCGAGTGGTGACCCGTTAGCCGCAATGCCACCGAGCTCCTTTAGAACCACATCGGGGGTTTCTGTCCTGGCCCAAGTGGCAACTCGAGCGGGTATGGAGCGGTCAGGGTCTTGAACCGACTCGAGGGCGTCTCCAAGCCGGACCAAGTAGTGACCCGTTAGCCACGATGTCATTGAGCTCCTTTAGACCCGCCTCGGGGGTTTGTGTGCCGGCCCGAGGGGCAACTCGAGCGGGTACGAAGCTGTTAGGGTCTTGAACCAACTCGGGGGCATCTCCAAGCCGGACCGAGTGGTGACCCATTAGTCCATGATGCCGCCGAGATCCTTTAGAACCGCCTTGGAGGTTTGTGTGCCGGCCCGAGGGGCGACTCGAGCGGGTATGGTGCTGTCAGGGTCTTGAACCGACTCGGGGGCGTCTCCAAGCCAGACTGAGTGGTGACCCGTTAGCTGCGATGCCACCGAGCTCCTTTAGATGATAGGTCCTCAGCCTCAGAGATAAGTTGAATGTAAAGGTTGGGAACTTCTTTTATTATCATCAGCCAAGAGGGTACATCATTGATAGTATCGGTGGAGATTGTCCGCATTCCAGGTACGTGGGATGGGCCATCCGTCGAGTTCTTTGATCCGATATGCTCCTCGTGAAGCACATCGGTGATACGGTAAGAACCCTCCTAATTTGGAGATAATTTACCCCCCTCCATTGGCTTGGACATCTGGACATCTCAGCCTTTCTAAGGACCAGATCTCCGGGGCGGAATGTTTTGGGACGGACCCGGGTATTGTAGTACTTGGTTGCTCGCTGGTGGAACGTTGCCATTTTGAGCTACGCTCAGTCACGTGCCTCGTCAATGAAATCGAGATTGGCCCTTAGCTGTGTGGGGTTGTCCTTTTCACAATAGGACTCCACTCGAGGGCTTGGTAGGCCGATCTCGACAGGGATGACCACCTCGGATCCGAAGACAAGACTAAAGGGGGTCTCTCCTGTCGGGGTTCGTGGGGTCGTGTGATATGCCCACAGCATGCTTGGGAGTTCCTCCATCCATCTACCTTTAGACTCATCCAGCCGGGTTCTAAGTCCATAGAGGATGGTCCGGTTCATGACCTCAACCTCCCTATTGGATTGTGGGTGGCCGATAGAGGTGAACCGGTGGCAGATGTTCAGCTCAATGCAGAAGGTCTTGAACTTGGTGTTGTTGAATTGCTGGCCAGATTCTGAGTCCCCAAAGGATGGTCTGGTTCATGACCTCAGCCTCCCCATTGGATTGTGGGTGGTCGATAGAGGTGAACTGGTGGCAGATGTTCAGCTCGACGTAGAAGGTCTTGAATGTAGCGTTGTCGAATTGCTGGCCGTTATCAGTGATGATAGTGTGAGGTAACCTGAACCGGCATATGATAGACCTTCAGAAGAAAGCTTGACTTTGCTTTCAGTGATCTTAGCCAGTTCCTCGACTTCAACCCACATGGTGAAGTAGTCAATAGCGACGAGCAATAACCTCCATTGACCCAAAGCCAAAGGGAATGGTCTGAGGATGTCTGTTGGTCCAGATAGCAACCCAAGAGGGGGGGTAAATTGGGTTTTTCAAAAAATTAAACTCTTTTTAAAAACAATCCCCAGCGGAAGTGAAAGCTTAGATGTACACGAATTAAAATAGAGTATGCACAGATAGAGAGTTAGAGACAGGAAACAATCACTGCAAACATAAGAATTTTATAGTGGTTCGGTGTACCTACACCTACATCCACTCCCAAGTACCTCTTGGGTCCACACTATAATCAATCTGATTACAGCAGAGTTGTTTTACAAGCTCACAACTCGAACTTATTGTTTTTCCGAGTGCACAACGAACCCAGCTGGTTTTCAAGGCTCACCAGCACACAACCTTACAACACAAGCAACTGCTTGCACAAGGCTAACAACCTCAACTGAATCAATCCCCTGATTGACCCAGCAAACAATAATGTTTTACAAATCAAGAGCTCCTCCAATGAGCAAATATACAATGATAGAACAAAGATAAAGAGATAGGAATCAAAGCCTGATTTGCAGATCTTGGTGGCTTGCTTCTTCTCTTCTCTTGAGTGGATCTTCCTTTAGTATGCTTTGAAGCTCAGAAGATCAGAAAACTAGGGCTTGCTTCTTCTTTTGAGATTTCTTCAAAATGGAACTAAGAAAGCTAGGAATCTCTCTCTTTTCTATTGGAAAATCAGTATAATCTTTCCTTTCGAATCTTCCCTCTTTTCTCTTTTAATTTTCTGATGAATTTCACTCTTGTTTTTCCTCTCTCTCTTGTCTTCCTTCTCTCTCTTTTACGGATACAACAAAAACCCCTTCTTATAGACCCTTCTTAATCCATAAATAGCTGAAAACTATCCATTAGAAACAAGTGTAAGAAGGATTAGAACCAAATAGGATAATAGCCGTTGGGATTAAAAAGGATAAAAATAAAGTTTAGAGACGTTCTGACAGTTTTGGAGTCTTTTCTGACAATCTGGAGTCGACTCTAACTTTTTGGAGTCGGCTCTAAATCGAGAATCCCCAATCCGCTCGATCTAGAGTCATCTCTAACTTTTCTGGGATCGACACAAAAATCCTCTGGAGTCGACTCTAACAGTCCAGGTGTTGACTCTAAGTCGTGACCAGAAAGACCATCGTTCTGTCTTTCTGTTGGAGTCGGCTCTAACAGTCCAGGTGTCGACTCTAAAGTCTGTGCCGATTTCCGGAGTCGACTCTGCGATTCCATGTGTCGACTCTAATGTCTGCAATCTTACCTTGACATTAGATTCGAACTAGAACTTGATTTGCCTTATGATTTTGATTAATAAATCAAATCATAAAATGAAAAACTTAACCAAAATCATTAGTAACTTCAAATGTTATACTCAAATAGTTTTGTTAATCATCAAAATCAATAATTGGGTCAACAATGTCCAATCCCCATTGGGCGAAGGGCCATGGGGCTGAGAGCGACTCAGCAGAGAAGATGGTTGTCGTTGGATGTGCGCATGTCATTGGCAGCCGTCATACCTATGGACTAGCTTGCAGCGTCCTCCTTCATGGTGAGCTAGTAATGGCCCTGGCGAAGGGCCTTCTGTGCTAGTGATCTGCCCCCCAAGTGATCCCTACAGATGCCTTCATGTATCTCTCTGAGGATATAGTCGGCGTCTGTAGGACCAACATACTTGAGAAGAGGATAGGAGAATGACCTTCTGTATAGCCGTCCGTTTAGTAAGATGAACTTGGAGGCTCTCCATTTGAGTAGTTTGGCCTCCTCATAATTCGTCAAGAGGGTGTCATCCATGAGGTAACGGATGTAGACATCCAACCATATCGGCTCTTGCGCGACCAGAAAAACTTCCTCCTTATCTTCAACGCTGAGCTTTTCCAAGTGTTCAATGTAAGCGCTCCACAGGACGTTGTCCGTCGAGGTGGCCAGACGGGAAAGGGTGCCTTCCTTGGCATTCTCACTTTGAGGGATGTAGATGATATTGAAGTATGTAAGTGAGGAGGTTAGGAGTTGAACCTTCTCGAGGTACTGTGCCATGGTGGGATCCCATGCCTCGTACTCTCTATGATTTGTCCATAGACGAGTTGGGAGTTGGTGAAGGTCCTGAGGCGTTTGACCCCAAGCTCTCGGGCAAGCCTTACCCCGGCCAGCATGGCCTCGTACTCGGCCTGGTTGTTGGTAGCTTTGAAGAGGAGCCGGAGGGCGTATTCCTCCTTCTTGCCCTCTGGACCTATCAGGATGAGGCCGGCGCCACTTTCTTGGGAATTCAAGGCACCGTCCACATGAAGGATCCAAGATTCTCCCATGTCCCCGAGCTTGCCGTCTTGTTGCTCCGCGGGAGGCTCTTTCGCTTGTTCCTCTGTCCAGGTGCACTCGATCAAGAAGTCGGCCAAGATTTGAGACTTTAGAGCCGTCCTTGCCTAAAACGAGAGGTCGAACTCTCCTAACTTGACTGCCTATTTAGCTAGCCATCTTGAGGTATCAGGACGGGCTAGAATAGCCTTGAGGGGCTGGTCCGTGAGCACCACGATGGGATGAGCTTGAAAATACGGCCTGAGACTTTGGGCGGAAATAATTAGAGCAAAAATGATTTTCTTTCTTGGAGTACCTGACCTCAGCATCATGGAGTAATTTGCTCACATAGTAGATGGGCTTCTAGGTTCTGTCAGCATCGAGGCGTACCAAGACAGAGCTGACAGCCTTCGTGGAGGTGACGAGGAAGAGGAAGATGTTCTCTCCATCTTTCGGCTGAGACAGCAATGGTGGGGTAGATAAAAATGCCTTTAGTTCTTCAAAGGCTTGTTAGTAGTCTTTCGTCCACTCGAACCCATTCACTTTGCGTAGGGCTTTGAAGAAAGGCATGCAAGCACCTCTCAGCCGACTTAGAAAGAAAACATTTCGGTGAGCCGTTGCACTTTCTTCTTGCTGGCTGGCAGCCTCATGTCGAGGATAGCTTTGATTTTCTCTGGATTCACCTCAATTCCTCACTGAGTCACCATGAAGCCCAAAAACTTTCCCGCCGTGACCCCGAAAGCACATTTCTGCAGATTCAGCTTTACCTAGTAGCGGCGGAGATTATTAAAGGTCTCCCCCAGGTTGGAGACATGGTTGGAGGCACGGATGCTCTTTATCAGCATGTCATCCATGTAGACTTCCATGTTCCACTCGAGTTGGTCTTTAAAGATCTTATTCATTAGCCTCTGGTAGGTTACTCCTGTAAGGCCGAAAAGTATTACCTTGTAACAATAGATGCCCTTCTCGGTCATGAAGGATGTGTGCTCTTTGTCGTCGGGTTTATTTTTATTTGATTGTACCCAGAGAAGGCATCCATGAAGCGGAGGAGCTCGTGACCGGATGTGGAGTCCACCAGTTGGTCAATTCGAGGTAATGAAAAACTGTCCTTTGGGCATGCCTTGTTGAGGTCGTAAAGTTGATGCAGATCCTCCAGCTCCCGTTTGCCTTATGGACCATCACCACATTAGCTAACCAATCTGGGTAATGTGCCTCCTGGATGTGGCCAGCGGTAAGCAGCTTGCTGACCTCCTCGTCAATAGCCCTTTGTCTCTTCGGGGCGAAGCTCCTTTTTTGCTGGCGGATTAGGTGATGTTTTGGGTCGATGTTGAGCCGCTGCATAATTACCTTTGATGGTATGCTGGGCATGTCGGACGCCGATCAGGTGAAGATGTCTGAGTTGATCCGCAAGAACCCCAAGAGACGGTCTCGGTCCTTCAGAGAGAAGCTCACCGACCCGCACCATCCTTGTTGGGTCGTCCCCCAATGGAAAGGTTAACAGCCGCTCAGCTGGCTCTCCTCCTTTACTAGATTCTCTGGGATCCGTACCTCTGAGGCCGGCGCGACCTCCTGAGGGCTTGAAGCTGTGTGGTAGCAGGGCAGGATCGGACTGGTCTCTCCTTGCATTTCGCGATTCCATTGTTAGTTAGGAATCTGACGAGTAATTGCTTGGTGGAAATAACCGCATCGAGGAGATTCAGGCCGGGTCGATCGAGGATGGCGTTGTATGCCAAAGGCACTCGGACAACCAGGAACGTTATCATAACTGTGCTTTGACACGACGACGTCCCGACCATAACTGGGAGGGTGATCTTGCCTTCCACTCTCACCGAGTCTCTCATGAAGCCGACTAAAGGTGCCGCCACTAGCTTGAGAGAGTCAAGAGACAGATTCATTCTAACAAAGACGTCGTAGGTAATGATATCAGCTGAGCTTCTACTGTCAACTAGGATTCGCTTTACAAGATGTTTGGCGACCATCATTGAAACAACGACGCCATCATTACTTACATTTTCAATCCTAGCTGACTCCCTCCTAGGAAAAGAAATTATATCATCTACCCCTCCATTGTCCCTCGATCGTTTGGATGAAGAGCCCACCCCCCAGGAGACCATTCCCACCATCTTCTCTGTCGGGGCATTGTCGACGTTGGCCCAAGCTGACGAAGGCCCCATGAGCACCGAAATAGCTAGGGTCCCTTCTGGACATACTTCCCAAGGTAATCCCATTGGATGAGTCCTCGATGCCGCGCTTTAGGCTGTAGCAGTTCTCGGTATCGTGGCCATAGTCCCGGTGGAAATGACAGTAGTGGCTCTTGTCGCGAGGGACTTCTTTCTTCATTGGAGGAGGGCGCTGGAGGTACAGCTCGCCCTCAATCTCCATAAGGATATGAGAGCGAGGAGCAAGGAGGGGGATGATATCGGCCTCTCAAGGGGTGAGAGTCTGACGCCTGTCGTTCGAGCGACGTGATGGCTTGGGCTTCTTGGAGCGGGAGGGCCCGCTGGACTCTGCTCGGGCAGACTTCTTACCAAAGGCTCTATCGGACTTTCGACGAGTGGAGTCAGCTTCATTGGTGTGGATGTACTTCTGCGCGCAAAGCAGAAGGTCAGATGGTGCAGATACCAAAGTTCGAAAGAGGCTTCGATCTAATTCAGTATGGCTTTAATTCTTTTATGTGTCCTGTAAATAGAGTAATAATTTTACTTCTTTGAATTTAAATCATATAATTAAAGTTGATTTATTTCAATTTGGGTTTTTGAGTCCAAGTAGGGTCAAATTAGTTTGTATTTAGTGAGTTTAGTAGTTGAGTCCAATAGAGGTATAGAATTGGGTTCAAGGTAAGCAAGTGAGCTTGAAGATTGGATGTATTCAACCACTTCAACAAATTAATCCAAGCTGGACACTACTTCAGCAAGCATTGTTGGGTGCCATGTCAACCTCTTGGTGTACACCTCATCAAGCCACATCACCACATGCACATCACCAAGGAGAATTCAAATTCAAAGGAGCCGCCTACTTTTCTTTCCTCTTTTTAAGCTTAGTTATAAATTGTTTCAACCTTCCACCCATATAGCTAGCTTAGGTTGCAACTTTCCATGAAAAAGCTTCATGTAATTTAAATTTTCAAAGTCCCTTGGAGGCTTATAAATACTACTCCAAGCTCTCTTATAAAGATAATTTTATGATAAATGAAAGTTGAGTTTATTTTTTCCATTTGTGTTGGCAAATGTCCTTCGAGAGGGACTGGGTGAGAGGCCCTTAGCTACTTCAAGAAAGTCATTTCCACACCAAAATCTATTAGCCATTCTCCATCCCATCCCATCTTCCAAGGTGCAAGAAGACTCCACAAAGAAGGCCGACCAAGCTACCTCAAATCCGTCAAGATCTCCGAGAATTCTAGGTTCCAAAGAAAAAGGTCTTCCATGACAAGAAACAGATACAAGAAGTCTTGCAACTAGAGGAATCTCTTGTCATCCAAGAACATCATCCTTGAGTGTAAACCTTTCAACTTCTGATATATTAATAGCCGGATACCCCTCTTTAAATATTTTTCGATCTAAAATATTAGAATAACTAAGCCCTAGCCTGTGTGGTTTTTTAACCACAAAGATCCTTTCTCTTTACTATTTTGAAAGATTATTCTCCAAGTCTAGTTTAACATACAAATCCCTTCATAAAAATTTCTGCTCTTTTATATGAAAATATAGCCTATCTTCACTTCATTTTTTATTTAGTTATTACTATCTCCTCCTAGATTGCATCATTCCAGTTCATCCCTCATCATCAGAGTAGGAACTGGGTGGCTTCTTGTCCAGCGAGAAGGTGAAACGGGAAGGACGGAGTCCCCGTTTCAAAGCTAAAGTGGCGACTGCATCATCCAGATGGTAAACTTCGAGGGCTATCACTTTAAAATGGGCCACGAAGTCTCTGAGGGATTCCCCCTACTTCTGTCGGATAGCAAAAAGACTGTCTGCCATCCGAGGAATCCTTCGATAGACGTCGAAGTGGGCCAGAAAGGTCCTCTCCAACTATTGGAAAGAATCGATGCTGTGTGGGGGCAGACGGGAGTGCCAGGCACGGGCGACCTTCTGTAGGGTAGCTGGAAAGGACTTGTAGAGGAGGGCATCGGTAGCACCTTGAACTAGCATGAGAGCCTTATAGCTCTCAAGGTGGTCAAGTGGAACCATAGTACCGTCGTACAGATCCAGTTGAGGGAGATGGAACTTGGAGGGGACAGGCTCCTCCAGAATACGGCGAGTATAAGGAGGATTGGTGTCGTAGTTCTCCTCCGACTGGTTGTTGATTTTTTTTGCTAAGCTCCTCCAACCACCGGTTGTACTCGTCCAGACGTTCCTTCGCCTGGCGGTTGACGGTCAACATCTTTCTTGATGATTCGGAAGATGAAGAAGAAGAATGGGAGGAGCGTGGGTGGTAGTGCCTCTGCTTGGACTTATCCCGGCGTCGTCGCTCCGAGGAGGAGTTGCCTAAACCGCGGATGGGGAAACACGACCTCTTGAGGGTCTCCCGGCGGTGTCCTCTGGGCGAGGTACGACGGCGACGAGTCTCTCGTTGGAAAGATCTTCCTCGAGAGGATTGCTAACTAAGCGGTGCGTCTACCATAGGCGGTGGAGGAGGCCTAGGCTGGTGCTGAGTGGCTACAGATAGTTGCTCCTGTGGTCCGTGCACCATCGCCTTCAAGTTCTGGACTTGCTAGGCAAGTGCGGCCAGCTGATCCACCTGGTTGGCTGCAATTGGCGGGGTGGAAGTAACCATAGGGTTAGCAGTGCGGGGATTGACCTCTGGCCACTGCTCCGCCAGTTGGGGATGCCCCCTAGCGTGGCTGATGGAGGCCTCCTGAGCTCGTGTTACCACCATTGTTATTGTTGGGAAGGAGGAGGAGGAAAAAGGGGCTCACAGCTTGGAATTACAGAGCTCTGCTCTTCATTCACCCATCTTCCTGGCGCGCTAATCTGATGACGCCCGATCACCGGCTTTTACTGTCAGGAAGCTCTGTGAGGGTTGTCGATGATGCTCTCGCTCCGAGAGGGCATGCAAGAAGTCCCAGGGTTGGAGGTTGCTTCGGCGGGGACCCTCTGACGGGCAAGTTAGTGACCGGGGTCACAGCTGTAAACTTGAAGAAGTTTGGAAAGAGAGCTTGGAGAACCCAAGTGCTCTCCGAGTATGAGTGTATTTTTCTCTTAGCTTAGAGCTTAGAGCTTAGAGCTTACCTTGCCCTTTTATGGATCTCAGGTTTCAGTCTGGGGATCAGCCACGTGGAGTTCCGTGGAAGTGAATGGTAGCTAAACTCATGGCGATTACATGAGCTTAGAGATAGTTGGCGGGCTGGATCTTGTCGGACACACGGGCTAGTTGGTGAGCTTGATCCCATCAGGCGCGTAGGATAGGTGATAGGTGGGCCTGGTCTCATCGAGCATGTGGAACAGGGGTAGGTGGATCTGGTCCCATCGGGCATGTGGGAGAGGCGGCGAGTGCGGCTAACCCATGCGAGGGCCATGTAGGCACCGTAGCCCGTCCGAGAGCTAACACATGTGTTGGTGTCGTGGCTAATGTTGGGGCAGCCTTGGAGAGACGAAGTTACCGAGGATCACCTTGGAGGGATGGGATCATCAAGGGCCGCTTTTGGAGAGACGGGGCCGTTGAGGGCCGCCTTAAGAGACAAGACCGCCGAGGATCATGTTAAAGGAACGGAATTACCAAGGATCGCCTTGGAGGATCGAGGACATCACTAATTATTTAAAATTATAGTGGCAATCCTATGTGAGTTAGCAAATGCCCCAGTGCATTAACAAATGCAGCCAAGCTCTCAGAATAAATGCTTGATTTATAAAGATAGTTTCACGTGGAAGTCAATGGGAGGCCTTGAAAACCAAAGAATAACGTAAATAAAAGCAAATGCTGAGTGCTTTCGAAGGAAATTAAAATGTTTAAAACACACTTCTTGCAAGCTTAGCTAGTAGATTATTTATTTATTTTTTTTAATAAAAAAAGGGACAAAGCCCCTAAGTTTTTGATAACTCTCCCCTGTTTAGCTGAGCGTAATGGGTAGGGCTCGGTTAGTATTTTTTCGAACGAAAATGCGACATTTCAAAACCTCAAACCCAAGATATCAAGAAGAAACCACTTTTTAATAAATCCACGACAAACCTCATCAGATATACCCAGAAATCCCTAACATCCCACCACAATCCAACCCAAAACCCAAATCAGTTCCCTGAATTCATCAATCAGTTGAAAAATGAAATAAAAATATAAAAGAGATGGTAATCAGATCTTCAGGCGTAAAAAGATGGAATTTTTCTGGGGAAGAAAACACAAAGATCGGGATTTTATCGATCAAAAATATACACCTGAATGCTTGATATCGTTAAACCGTTGAAATCGTCCAGGCTCTGCGGGTCGTCCTCCTGCAGAATCAGGCATTCGGGGCTCCCCCCGGACGCAGCTCAGGGTCTTGGCCCAGTTCCCGTCGCCGGCGAGCCTTTCCTGGCGCCACTGGGACTAGTCGTCACCTGCAAGGACGAAGCCGAAGACGGCTATACCGAAGAGGGCGAGGATGAGGACGAGCATGACAAGCCAGAGGAGGCGGGGCGCGCGGTAGCAGGCAGCGGCCGTGGCGCCCAGGCAGGCGGCCGTGAGGACGGCGGCGATGGCGATAACGGGGCGCTGGACGAGGTTGTCGCAGTCGGAGAGGCCGATTGAGAAAGGAGTCTGGCTCTATCATATATAGCATGGAACCTGTGTGACGTAGGATATGCATGGTTTTTTTTTTTTTGTTGAATTTTTAATTTAATATTAAACTTATATGTAAAATAAGTATGTATTACCCATCGTTCAATTAAAAATGATCAGTTAAAAGATATTTCAATGATTTAGACTTTAATATATCAATGATTTGAGCTTTAATATGATAAATTTTAAAAAATTCTAGGAATACGTGTCAACTTTAGAGAGCAATCAAGCTCTAAAAATTAATCAAACAATATGGTTTATAGATTCTTGATAGATTCTTATGATTGAATATAAATGATTCATAAATTCTGGATGATTGATATGAATGATTTTTGGGCATTATTTTATTAAGATTTAAGTTTTATTTTTAAAAATTAGTATCAAAGCCCATATTCATATTGAATCATTAATAATAAATTTAATTTAGTTTTTTATGGATTAAGATCCATATGCTTTTATTCATGGAGGAAACAGGCCGGAAATCGAACGCATTGCTTAGAATTTTAATTTTTTTTTTGAAAATCCGGTTGCTAGTGGTGGATTCCATTAGTGAGGGGTACTGAAGTGAAGATTCTCTTCCACTTGTATCGGTGGAGTTTTCAAGATAATGCTCTTCAGGATATGCTTAAATTGGATTCAATCAAGAAGGGGTTATTGAAGTAGAGATTCTCTTTCTCTCATACTGGTAAAGTTTTCGAGACAATGCTCTTGAGGATCTGCTCAAAATATCTTAGATATTGTAAGCATTGGGATATGGTGCTGAGAGAAGAGAGAGGCCTCTTCTCCGGTTGAACGTACATAATTAAAAAAACCTCATGGATATGGCTTCATTGGGACATGGCAGGTCCTTCGCTTAGAAGTATTAAATTCCAGTGGGAATTTGACCCGTGGCCGTTAGAAATTTTTTCCCATTCTGTCGCGGGTAGAATCGGCTGGGAATAATTTATCGCATGGAAAATCTCTTCCGTTTCAAGTTGAATAGAATTTATTGCAGGGCATTAATGCAGAAATTTTGGACCTCTGGCAACATTTTTAGATTTTTATTAAAAATTATTATTTTAATTTTTTTTGGAATATGAGTAACTTCCTCTGTATGATTTAATTGGTTCATAAAGCAAAACTTTATTCATTAAAAATTATTAATTTTAATATAAAGATAGCTTTGAAATAGATAAGAATTTTTTTTATACAGATCGAAACCAATTTATAAACAGATTTCATTCAAATTCAAATTAATAGTATTTTTATGCCTAATAAATTTATCTATCATTTTAAATTAAACTAATTAAAAGTAAAGCGACCTTTATTGTGTAGATGGTTCATGAAGGATGTTAAATGTTGTATATGTGTATGTTTCATGCCATATTAGTCAGCCCAAAGGAAGGTTAATGCTTGACCGATATATGCGATTGTGAAAATGTAACGATTATAAGGATTTACATATGAATAATAAATCGATCCAAAAATAGATTTATTATTTGACTTGCATTATTATTAGTGTTTGATGATTCAACAAGAGTACCACAAGCAGTTAATATTATTGTCCAAAAACTTGATATTAAGGCTGCTAAGGGTCTAGCAAAGAAGAAACAAAATCAGGATAATGACAGTTGTTTCTTCTTCAATAAGCCTGGACATATTAAGAAGGATGTTATATTGCATGGCATGAAAAGAAAGGTACACTTCTTAATTTGATCTCTTCTGAAGTGAATATAGCTTCAGTACCTAGAAACACTTAGATTCTGGTGCTACTACTAACATCAGTGTTTCAATGGAGGGTTGCCTGAGCTACCTAAGGCCAACTGATGCTTAAAGATGCATTTATATGGGAGATGACAAGTCGGTAGATGTGGAGGCAATTAGGCATTTTAGATTGTTATTAAGTTCTAGTTATTATTTGGATTTGAAAGGCAATTTGGTTTCTATTTCAGCTTTGAACAAATTAGGATATTATTATTCATTTGGAAATAGTCAGTTTAATCTTTCTTTAAATTCAAATATTATTGAAACTGGTTCCCTTATAGTGTATGATAATCTATATTTGCTTGATACTGTTGCTTCTTATAATGAAACCCTGAATATGGAATCACGAGGTATTAAGCGTAAAATTTGCAATGAAAATTTAGGAACATTATGACATAAGCGCTTACGTTACATCTCTAGAAATAGAGTTGAATGACTTGTGTCGGATGAAATTTTACAGACTTTAATGTCGGTGTTGATTGCATTAAAGGCAAACAGACCAAAATAAAGAAATTGGATGCATATAGAACTATGAAGTCTTAGAGTTGATACATACTGATGTTTGTGGACCATTTCCTACACTTTCATGGAATGGTTAACAATATTTGTATCATTCATAGATGATTATTCTAGATATGCATACCTATTTCTTATTCATGAAAAGTCTCAAGTTTTGGACGTGTTCAAATCATTTAAAGCTGAAGTTGAGCTTCAACTCAACAGAAGGATTAAAGGAGGTAGATATGATGGTTTAGGTGAACAACGTCAGGTACCTTTTGCTAAATACCTAAAGGAATGTGAAATTATCCCATAATATACCATGCCAGGGTCACCTAGCATGAATGGTGCAGCAGAAAGATGTAATCGTACTCTTAAAGATATGGTAAGGAGTATGATTAGTCATTGAATCTTACCAGAGTCACTCTGGGAAGAAGCACTAAAGATAGCAGCCTATATTCTGAACAGAGTACCAACTAAAGCAGATATCAAAACACCTTATGAGCTTTGGATAGGACGAAAGCTTAGTTTAAAGCATTTTCATGTTTGGGAATGTCCAGCTGAGGCAAGGCCTTATGGGCCACATGAAAAGAAATTAGACTCCAGGACAGTGAGTAGCTATTTTGTTGGGTATTCTGAGCAATCCAGAGGTTATAAGTTTTATGATCCCAAATCAAGGATAATTTTTGAGACGCGAACTGCAACGTTCTTTGAGGATATTGAGTTTGAGGGAAGAAATAAGGTTAGAGACTTTGTCTTTGAGGAGGAATTGGATCCTACTACTCTTGTTGAAGAGGAGTTAGTTCCTATTCTTATAATTGCTTCTGACAATGATTAGGTTTCTTTTCTTTCATTGATCAAGTTGCAATTCCAGAACAACAAGAAATTATTGTTCAACCTTCAGAGGTACAAACTAAACAACCTCAAGAACAAGTGCATCAAGAATAAGTGCCTTTGCGACGATCCACTAGAGAAAGGAAGAATGCTATTTTAGATGACTATATAGTGTTTCTTTAGGAACATAAGGAAAACAATGGCATGATGGAAGATGATCCTGTCAACTTCCTTTAAGCCATACAAAGTTCTAATTCAGAAAAGTGGATTGAAGCAATGAAAGAAGAGTATAAGTCTATGCAAGATAATAAAGTTTGGAAACTTGTTCCATTACCAAAAGGTGTGAAACCCATTGGTTGCAAATGGATTTTTAAGACCAATTAAAGGGTAATGTGGAAAGGTATAAAGCTTGTCTTGTGGCTAAAGGCTATACTCAAAAGGAAGGGATTAACTTTAAAGAGACATTCTCTTTAGTTTTATCGAAGGACTCTTTTAGGACAATCGTGGCTCTTGTTGCACAGTATGATATGTAACTCCATTAAATGGATGTTAAGATGGCGTTTCTCAATGGAGACATTGATAAGACAATTTATATGGTGCAACCAAAAAACTTTGTATCAGGAGACCCAAAGAAAATGGTTTGCAAATTGACAAAATCCATTTATGGGTTAAAGCAAGCTTCTCGTTAATGGTACTACAAATTTCATCAAGTAATTCTCTCATTTGATTTTAAAGTGAATGTAGTTGATGATTGTGTGTATCACAAGTTCAGTGGGAGTAAGTACATTTTTTTGGTTTTATATGTGGATGACATTTTGCTTACCACAAATGATATAGGCATATTGCACGAAACCAAAAGATTCTATCAAGCAATTTTCAAATGAAAGATCTTGGTGATGCCTCCTTTGTATTGAAATCTAGATACATCAAGATCGTTCTCGAGGTATCCTTATATTATCATAAATGAGCTATATTGATAAAGTACTTAAGAAATCTGGCATGCAAAATTGCAAACCATGTGACACCTCGGTTGCTAAAGGAGATAAATTTAGTATTAATCAGTGCCGAAAAGAAAATCTTGAAGTTGAAGAGATGCAAAAGATTCCTTATGTTTCGATAGTATGGAGTCTAATGTATGCTCAAGTTTGTACACATCCGGATATTGCGTATATTGTTAGAGTGTTAGGCAGATATTTAAGCAACCCAAGTATGGATCATTGAAAAGCAGCCAAAAGGGTTATGAGATATCTGAAAAGAATAAAAGATTACATGCTCACATATAGGAGATCGGATCATTTTAAGATCATTAGGTATTCTAACTTCGACTTTGCGGGATACTAAGATTGTAAAAGATCCACTTCGGGCTATGTATATCTGTTAGGTTGTGGGGCTATTTCTTGAAGAAGTGCAAAACAGACACTTATAGCTTCCTCTACCATGGCAGCAGAATTTATAGCATGTTATGAAGCATCCAATCATGGGATATGACTGAAAAATTTTGTCACTAGGCTGCGCATATTGAAAGGAATTGAAAGACAGCTAAAGTTATTTTGTAACAACAGATCAGCCATGTTGTATTCCAACAACAACAGGAGCTCGACCAAGTCAAAGCATATTGACATCAAATTCTTAGTTGTAAAGAAAAGAGTACAGAGTAATCAGATTTGTATAGTGCATATAGGGACAAACTCCATGATTGCAGATCCCGTTACAAAGGGTGTGCCACCCAAGATCTTTCATGAGCATACTGCTCACATGGATGTTATAGAGCATGATGATGCTTAGATTCAGTAGGAGTTTGTATTGTTTCTATTTTATGTTTTATGTTTGGTTTGTGCCACTTATGTGTTTGAATATTTTCTGATCAGAAATAGAGTATTTTATTCAGTTCAGTACACTATGTACAATTATGTTAAAGTTTTGATTTCACTCAAGTTTAAGGAGGATCAGTTGAAAATAAGCATGCTAAGATCACATTACAAAAATTTTTATGCTACACATCCACATCATGATCCATGTCATTCAGTTGTATCAATATACGTGACCATTGATGGGTCGAGTTACGATGGATGTAACAAAGGCCGCTTTGATCCTATGTTGGTATAGTTAATAGACCGGATTGTTTATAGATACATTTCAGTAATGATAGTAAAATTGAGCTCATTTGGTTATTTTTTTGCAAAACATAATTATAAGGTTACACATATAGCCCAGTGAGAGATTATTGGATTTTTAATCAAACATTGGGCTTATATGTAAAATAATTATATGTTGCGGACTATTAAATAAGGTTAAGGCCAATTAAAGGTGATCAGCTAAGGTTTCATTGATTTGGGCTTTAATGTATATGATAAGGTGTGGCCCTTTAATGTGTAGAGACCTAAGGGGTTATTTCTATTTTTATGATGGACTAAAATGAAAATACCAAAAGATAATGATAAAGTTATCTATATATAGCGGTTATGATCTCTGTATCGAAGGTACGACTTCTTCTCTGAATCTCATCATCAGAAAGAAAAGCCTAGAGAAAATTCTAAAAGGCTCTCTCGGAGTATGTGTTGATCTGGAAGGCCAACCGCAGGACTCTGAAGAGCAATCAAGTAATATAGATTCAGGTACGCTTTCGTTTATCATTCATAGATTCTCGATGATTGAACATGGATGATTCCTGAGCTTCTGATGATGATTTTTACAAAAGGTTTAAGTTTTATTTCCAACATTTTTCTCTCATTATATGAAATAATGATTTTTCTCATTTTTTAATGCTCTTAAAAAATAATGTATATATTAATATAATAAATTATAATGAATAAAACATTTTGCCGACTCCATGTAGTCGAAAAAAGGTTTAGTCATATTGAGTTGAATTGAGTTGAGTTGAAAAATATTTTGATAATTAATTTTTTATTATATATCAAATAATAAACTTTAATAATAATAAAGTAAAAAACTTGCACCAATAATATTGACGTCAGGCATAATTTCTCTTTTTAATAAAGTAAAATTTTTATTATATATAAACAATAAATTTTAATAATAGTAGAGCATATTAACGAAGGCTTTTATAACTCAACATAAATTAAATATTAATATATAAGCCAAATCTCGTCTCTAGCTAGATATATAATAAATAGGATAGATGCCGGCCGGAAAGGTATCAATTTATCATAAACGATAGCACGTAGGTGATGCTTGATTTCCGTGCTAGGTGGCCAAGGAACGCCTTTCTCGTGCTGGAAATCTTTAAAAAATTAAAAAGAAAACATTTTTCAACAAAATTAAAAATGAGAGCCCTATATCACATGACATTGAGATGGTTCCACCTAGCTAGGGACATGAGTTAATGGCACGGCTCAAATCAAAAAAAATCAAAGATTAAGGTAGTGTTTGGTAGAAAAACACTACTAGAAAAGTATGATTTACCGAGGGATTTTATCGAGGGAAACAATCCCTCGCAATTCCGAGGGATTTTCCGACAAAAAATATAAAATATAAAATTTTTCGACAAAACAAATTTTCTCGAAAATCCGTCGCAAAAATAATTTTGCGAGGGATTTTCCGAGGGATATTTCTAACATAAAAGAGTTCTTTGCAAACAATTCCGGTAAAAATAATCCCTCGCAAAATCCCTCGGAAATTAATTTTCCGAGGGATTTTCCGAGAGATTTATTTTTCATTAATGAGTTATTAATAAAATTTTTTTGATGAAAAAAATTCCTCGGACAATCCTTCGCAAATTTAATTTTTCGAGGGATATTCCGAGGGATTTTCCGAGGGATTTCCAATAATCAATGGCTTATTTTTTAAAAAAATATTTGATGAAAAAAATCCCTCGGAAAATCCCTCGCAAATTAAATTTCCGAGGGATTTACCGAGGGATTTATGCATTATTAATAAAATTTTTTGATGAAACAAATCCCTCGGAACATCCCTCGAAATTATTAATTTCCGAGGGATTTTCCGAGGGATTTGTTTCATCAAATTTCCGAGGGATTTTTCGAGGGATTTCCTATAATCGATGGCTTATTTGTTAAAAAATATTTGATAAAATAAATCCCTCGGAAAATCCCTCGGAAATTAACTTTGCGAGAGATTTTCTGAGGGATTTATTTTTAATTAATGAGTTATTAATAAAATTTTTTGATAAAAAAATCCCTCGAAAATCCCTCGGAATTAATAATTTCCGAGGGATTTTCCGAGGGATTTTTTTCATCAAATTTCTGAGGGATTTTCCGAGGGATTTCCTATAATCAATAGCTTATTTGTTAAAAATTATTTGATAAAAAATTCCCTCGGAACATCCCTCGGAAATTAAATTTCCGAGGGATTTTCCGAGGGATTTATTTTTCATTAATGCGTTATTAATTAAATTTTTTGATGAAACAAATCCCTCAGAAAATCCCTCGCAAATTTAATTACCGAGGGACTTTCCGAGGGAATTTTTTCATCAAATTGCCGAGGGATTTTCCGAGGGATTTCCAATAATCAATGGCTTATTTTTTAAAAAAAATTTGATGAAAAAAATCCCTCGGAAAATCCCTCGTAAATTTAATTTCCGAGGGATTGTCCGAGGGATTTATTTCATCAAATTTCCGAGGGATTTGCCGAGGGATTTCTAATAATCAATGGCTTATTTTTTAAAAAATATTTGATGAAAAAAATCCCTCGGAAAATCCCTCGCAAATTATATTTCGAGGGATTTACCGAGGGATTTATGCGTTATTAATAAAATTTTTTGATGAAAAAATCCCTCGGAAAATCCCTCGGAAATTAATAATTTCCGAGGGATTTTCCGAGGGATTTTTTTCATCAAATTTCCGAGGGATTTTCCGAGGGATTTTTTTCATGAAATTTCCGAGGGATTTTCCGAGGGATTTCCTATAATCGATGGCTTATTTGTTAAAAAATATTTGTTAAAATAAATCCCTCGGCAAATCCCTCGGAAATTAACTTTGCGAGGGATTTTCCGAGGGATTTATTTTTCATTAATGCGTTATTAATTAAATTTTTTGATGAAACAAATCCCTCGGAAAATCCCTCGCAAATTTAATTTCCGAGGGACTTTCCGAGGGAATTTTTTCATCAAATTTCCGAGGGATTTTCCGAGGGATTTTCCGAGGGAATTCCGAGTGATTTTTTTTCATCAAAAAATTTTATTAATAACTCATTAATGGAAAACAAATCCCTCGAAAAATCCCTCAGAAATTAATAATTTCCGAGGGATTTTCCGAGGGATTGTTTTATCCAATTTTTTTATCAAATAAGCCATTTATTATAGAAAATTCTAAAAAAATAATTTTGCGAGGGATTTTTCTAGGGATTATTTTTATCAAAAAAATTTATTAATAACTCATTAATGAAAAATAAGAAAGGCCTTGCCGAAGGGTGGTGGAGGGGATGAAGGGGACCGGAGGGATTATGGAGGGGGGCGGAGGCGAGCCAAGGAAGGCAAAGGTGAGGGAGGAGGCCGGAGGGGAGGGAGGGGGCGGAGGCGTGGGAGGCAGAGGCGGTGGGTTTAATTAGGAAACTCACTGCCGCTGGTTGCTGCCGGTGCCGGGGACGCCGCTCGGTGCCGAGGAAGGAGATCGCCGGGACGCCGCTCTACTGGTGCCGTGGAAGGAGCAGGGAGAGGGGGAAGAATGGATCGGGCGGTGCGTTAGGGAGGGGGTGTGCAGAATTCTTGTGATAAATTAAATTTATTTTAAATTGCATGGAAATAAAAAGTAAAAAAGAAATTATATATAAAATCATAAATATATTCTTATTATAAAAGAATTTTAAATTAATATATTAAAATAAAATTAAATTGCGATCAATCATGATCATCCAAGTCATCGTTTGATCTCGATCAGTCCCTCATCAACGTTCAACCGTCCAACGTTCATATCATCAACGACTGCAATCAATCAACCCTAAACCCTAAACCCTAAACCCTAAACCCTAAACCCTTAACCCTTAAACCCTTAAACCCTTAAACCCTAAAACCCTTAAACCGGTCATCGCCGATATTTGGGATCATGCAGTCCTTGATTGATCGCAACCATCGGATCGTCGCCGATCGGATTGATCGCAACCGTCGGATTGATCATCGCCGATCGGGATCATGGATCCGATTGATCGCAACCGTCGGATCGTCGCCGATCGGATTAACGAAGCCGTTAAATATTTTAAAAAATAATTTATTTAGCGACGCAGCTAAATGCGTCGCTAGTTTGCAACTCATTAGCGACGCATTTTGTTAGAAAAATTTAAAAATTCGCTGTTATTTTAGCACTGGAAGCTGAAATTTAAAAAGACATACCTTCTTTTTACCTGGTGTTTGTACTTGGCTTGCAAGTTGGTTTTAACCAACAGCGTCACCCTTTGGGAACTCACTCAAGATGCCATCAAATCAAAGATAATTCAACAAGTTTATTTCTTAAAGATGATTTAAATCTTTTTATATGCTTTTCAACATTATAATAAAAATCAGGGCATCACTCATTTAATTTTGCTTATTGGAAAGATTATACAGTCATGTAAAATCTAAATTTTTATAATTACATAGAGAAAAAAAATAATGGATGGTATGCATTGCAGCTAACATATAACAAGAGTGAAACTTTTTTTCTCCTCACTTTATATATATATATATATACACACACACTTTTGAGAATCTGTTCAAGCTATATTGTCTAAATTAAAATTCTTCAAACATCATCTAAAACTTGAACCTAGCTAAAGTCTTTGATAACCC
>UESW01001746.1:0-260822 GCA_900491605.1 Calamus simplicifolius | reverse complement strand
AGGCATTGCCTACTTCTAATCTATAAAAGAAAAAAAAAATTCAAGCCAACTATTTCTATTCCTGAGGTTGGTTGTACATTATAAGCTTGCATCAAGGTGAAAAGCAGATAAAACCATTTACAAATGAAACAATTCAAAATGACTTGGATAAACTAAAGTAAATTTGACATAGCAGCCAATCCCAAAAGACCCCTCACCTCGTGACCGGACATTCATGCTAAAAATGCTCCACACGTTAAAATAGGGTAAGAATCACAATGGAACAGGCTGATAGCAACTAGTACAGTAGCATCCTGTGCTGTAACTCTACGTTTCGTGTCTCATAGTTGAGAGTTTTATTATTAAAAAAAAAAATTCTACGGGCTGGAATTAGAATTAGAATTAGAATTAGAAGCAGACCCTCGGCTGCTTGGACGGTACGCGCTCGTTAAAGAGCCCTGGAGGGGCATCCCAAGGAAATCCGGAGTCAAAGGCCGGGCCGTTCGGCGACCGCAGCGCGGTCGTTCCCCACTTTCATTAAAAAATTAAACCTTAATAATTTCAACCGACCGCGAGCGCCCATATTTCATTAAAAAATTCTCCCCGCGCGTTTGGCATTTCCTCTCTTCCCTCGCGACGACCGTCGAGCTCCCTACTCTTCTCCGTCGTCCGTCCTCTCTTCCGTCTGAGCCGAAGCTCTTCTCCGTCGAAGCTCTTCTCCGTCGAGCTTCCTCCCTCTTCTCCGTCGAAGCTCTCTTCCGTCCGAGCCGCGACCGTCGAGCTTCCCTCTTCTCCGTCCAAGCATTTCAAACCCTAGGGAAGAACAAACAAGGTAAAAATGTATTCTGAACCCTCTTAATCCCCTTTCGTAGATCCCCAAACCTCCATCCGGACCGCAACTCCCCTCCGCCAGGGCCGCCCGGCCATCCGCTCAAGTCCTCCGCCTCCGTCTTTCTTTTTCTTTCGGTCTCAATTTCTTTATTTCTTTTTCCTTTTTTTTTTCTTCTGGCAGGTGCTGGAGCTTCTCAAAAAGAACAGAGGCTCTTCGGTGAGGTAAGGTCATTTCCTAACGATTTTATCCTTTGTGGTTTTCAAAAGATAAGCTATCTGTCTAGAATTGGGCTTTTTATGCCCAGTCTTTCATGTGACTGCAGTACAATGAAGATTTCATCGTCTTTACTAGTAACAACCTTAGTTTTTTTAAGTGAAAAGGGCAGCAAGCAATATGTAATCAAATAGGATTATTGGTCATCCAAACCCAGCCCATCTGCAGCCTTACCCTAAAATTTATCATAACTCACAAAAAGGAGAAATTCTGAAACAGAGCATCCTAGTTTTCTTCCATATGATCAATGATTTAATTTTTGGGTAAGACAATTGACTTATAATTCAAAGTTATCTCCAAGGTATGAGAGACAACTAATTCAATAAGGTGCCACCTATATCAGTACAAATCATCTCAGAATTCTTCCACATTCAGAAATACAAAAAAACAAGCTATATTCAACTACCTGTTTTCCCTTAAGCTGTTTCCCCTGACCATACATCTGTTCCAACCAATATTCTTCACTCTTCCTTCTCATAAGGAAACACATCCCACAGGCCTCCTTTGCATTCCACAACATGCTCCCAATTTGAGGCACCAAGAAGGAAATGAGCCAACATCCTCATTCCCCACAATCTATGTAGTATTTTCTAAAGATGATCTCTTGACATAAATCTTCTCGCTACTGAGCTTTTATGGTCATTCAACAGTTAACACATAGGAAAACTTATATGCTCTTCTTGCCCTCATTAGACTTTCCACTTCTTTTCTGAAGAAGTTAAATTATATAGCTTGTGATCTACAAATTAGAGATACTGGGTTTGAAAAGATTTATTATAATAGAATAAAATACTCATTCAATGCTTCCAATTCTACAAAATAAGTAATTCTTTTAATTTCACTAGAAGATGCGTGGAGTTTATCTAATGGGAAGACCTCTGATAACACTTTGAGAATCAGTGGAAACTTGGCCATTTTGGGAGCACCTATGTTATGCATTTGGTTAGCTGTAACCAAATTTGAACCCTAGACACATCAATCATTCTTAGTGTAATTATCCCTTTTTTAATTAGAAGGTGAAAAGATGACATGAACTTATACTACACAATACAAATTGGGTATTTCTATATTTACTGCCTATCATTCATGTGATGTCTAGCACAAGCACCTATATTTCTTTGTAAGTGCTTCTCAAGTTTCAGTAATCCTTGCACAAACCATTTTAATCAAATTATGGAACTGTAATGTATTTGAAAATATTTATATGTTCTGCTACAACTACTTTATATCCATGAAATATATTAACCTTAGATGTTCCTATAAGAAAAAAGAACAGCCCATAGTGTTCTAGTTCCTCGCTGAAAGATTTTTATCCTATTTTTTGATGGTATATGTTTTATTTCCTGACATGAGCTAAGGCGAAATTCTCATATATCCAGGGTGACTTCTCAGTTGTTCTGGATTATCAGCACTTCTCAGGTACTAGAGTTGTTCTGGATCTAGCCGAAACACCATCAAACCTTTTTAGAGTACGTATTCTGTTCCCTCTCAGGGTCCATTTGTATTAATACCTATAAACTATTACTTATTATTTACTACAACGATGGTTAACAAGCATTTGTATAGTACATGCATACAAACTCAAAATTAACATGCCTCAATTGTTTATGGTTTTAGGCTGGTTATCAAGAAAACACTCTAAAGCTTCGTTATTATGGACATTCGTCATTATCGTAGTTGGATGTATAATAGACTTTTACCAGACCGAAAGGGTTATACAGATGAGTTTCTAATAGGGTTGGAATGGTTTATTCACTTTGCATGCCAACAACCTATATTTTTGAGTGAGAAGAAAATTAGGTGTCCTTGTTTCAAGTGCAAAAACACAAAGTACTTGACTGTAGAGGAAGTAAAGGTACATCTTTATAAAAAAGGTTTCAAACCTGACTACTGGTATTGGACAGAACATGGAGAAATTGAACCAATAGTGAATTATGGTGTTAATCAAATGCAATTTGCTGGTTCAAGTACTGCTCAATTTAGTGCTTCTAGTGGTGATCAATTGAATAATAATGAGCCAACCGATAGATACGAAGCCATGATTTTTGATGCTGCTGGTCCGAATTTTGGAGATGTTTATAATAGCAATGTGGATGCTTTTCAGAATAGAGATGCTCCAAATTATGTGGAGGAGCCTCCAAATAGAGAGGCTGAAAAGTTTTACGAGATGTTGCATGCAGCACAGCGGCCGCTCTGGTCAGGTTGTACTAATCACTCAGAGTTGTCAGTTGCTGTTAGAATGATGAGTATCAAGTCTGATAACAATATATCTCAGCATTGTTTTAATCAATTTGCGGGGCTTATGAAAGAAATATGTCCTTCCGGTAACTTAATACCTCCTGACTTCTATAAGACAAAGAGTTTAGTTTCGAAGCTTGGCCTATCTGCTAACAAAATAGACTGTTGCTCTAATGGATGTATGTTATATTACAAGGATGATGAGTCTTTAACTGATTGCAAGTTCTGTGGTCATCCTCGATACAAACCAGGTAGGATGGGAAGTGGGAATCACAGTCAAGTATCTTATAAGAGGATGCATTATTTGCCACTTATCCCTAGACTTAAGAGGCTTTACGCCTCGAACAGGTCGGCTGGGCACATGAGATGGCATTATGAGAATAGACGAGAACAGGATGTTTTGTGCCATCCATCAGATGGAGAAGCATGGAAACATTTTGATCGTACATATCCTGAGTTTGCATTAGAGCCAAGAAATGTTAGACTTGGGTTATGTGCTGATGGCTTTACTCCATACAGTCTCTCTGCTACAGCATACTCCTGTTGGCCAGTAATTGTTACGCCGTACAATCTGCCTCCTGATATGTGTATGACCACTCCATATATGTTTTTAACCTTGCTCATTCCTGGACCGCATAATCCGAAGATCAGGATAGATGTATATTTGCAACCATTGATAGATGAATTAAAAGTTATGTGGAATGAGGGTGTAGTTACTTATGACATTTCAAGAAAGCAAAATTTTCTATTAAGGGCTGCTTTAATGTGGACAATCAATGATTTTCCAGCATATGGCATGCTGTCAGGGTGGAGTACAGCTGGAAAATTAGCATGTCCGTATTGTATGGAGAGAACAAAGGCTTTTCGCTTGGAGCATGGGGGTAAAAATACATGGTTTGATTGTCATCGTCAGTTCTTGCCTTTTGATCATGTGTTCAGAAGAAATAAGAATGCCTTCCGAAAAAACAAAATTGATAGATCGGAGCCTCCTCTCAGATTAACAGGTGACCAAGTATGGAAAAAAGTTCGTGGATATCCCAAAATAACTGAAACAGGTCCTTGTAAATATAGTGGATATGGAGAAAGTCATAATTGGACAAAACATAGCATATTTTGGGAATTACCATATTGGAAAACGAATTTAATCCGACACAATTTAGATGTCATGCACATAGAAAAAAATGTGTTTGACAATATTTTCAACACTGTTATGGATGTAAAAAACAAAACAAAGGATAATGTTAAATCAAGAATGGATTTGAAAGAGCATTGTAGGCGGCGAGATTTGGAGCTCTATGAGTTACCTAATGGAAAGGTGGTGAAACCAAAAGCAAATTATAGCTTTACACTAGACCAAAAAAGAGTTGTTTGTGAATGGATAAGAGGATTGAAAATGCCCGATGGATATGCTTCAAATCTAGGTAGATGTGTAGATATGAACGAAGGCAAGTTATGTGGTATGAAGAGTCATGATTGTCATGTATTTATGGAACGTTTGTTGCCTATTGCATTTATTGCATTACCGGAACCAATATGGAAGCCTCTTACTGAGTTGAGTATATTCTTTAGAGACTTATGCTCAACTATGCTGCGGGTGAAGGATTTGGTACAAATGGAACACAATATCCCTATCATCTTATGTAAGTTGGAACGTATATTTCCACCTAGTTTCTTTGACTCAATGGAACATTTACCTATTCACCTACCATATGAAGCACGAGTAGGTGGACCCATTCAATACAGATGGATGTATCCCTTTGAGAGGTAAAGAATAATATTTCTATATTTGTTTCAAATCTTTATCCACATAATCTCTCATATATCACATGTGCTAACATACAATGCTATGTTCTTAGGTTCCTTAATAAGTTGAAAAAAATGGTCAAAAATAAAGCTCGCGTTGAGGGCTCTATATGTGAGGCATACTTATCACAAGAGACTTCTTACTTCTGTTCATATTATTTTGAGCCTCACATACATGCTATGGGCATTGGAGCTAATCGAAATGATGGTAGGGAAGAGTTTGAAAAAAGGCTCCAACCAACTCTTTCAATATTCAGTCAGTTTGGCCACCCATCTGGTCAATGTAGAACACGGTATTTGACTGATGCAGAGCTTACTGTTGCAACATTACATATATTATTAAATTGTGATGAAGTGAAGCCATATCTGGAGTAAGTGTCACATCCTCCTTAACTTTATAAAAACTTTATATTCAATCAATGAATCCAATAAAACTAATATTTTATGGTATTTTAGTATGTTTGTGCAGTTTGTGCGTGCTTCCACACCTGGATGTCTTAGTGATGCTCAGATAGATGCACTAATTGAGGCTTCATTTGTATCATGGTTCAAAGATTATGTAAGCTTTAAATTCTTATGCAAATTGAAATAATTTGTTCATATGAAACATAAGTCTAATATATTGTTTTTGTAATATATGATTAGGTGCACAATCCATGTAGTATGAAACAAAATCAACACTGGAATGACTTAGCGTGGGGTCCTATGAGAGTAGTAAAAACATGGCCCATGTATTTCATTGGTGGATTCAAATTCCACACACACGCATATAGTGAGGGCAAAAAAACAATCAATAGTGGAGTATGTGTTAAGAGCAGAGGACATGGTGATAATGAAAGTGACTTCTATGGTATTCTTAAGGAGGTGGTGGAGTTACAGTACCCAGGACAAGGTGATAAAACAGTGATGCTATTTTATTGTGAATGGTTTGATCCTATAAAAAATCGGGGGATGAAAGTGCACAAACAATATGATATTATTGAGATTCGACATCATAGAAGGTATGCAAAGTTTGATCCATTCATTCTTCCCCAACATGTGGTGCAAGTATATTATGTACCTTATCCTGGGAGGATAAGAGATAAGGTAGAGTGGTGGGTGGTGATCAAGACAAGACCGAGAGGTCGAGTAGATAAAGACCACACTTTGGAGCCTGCTTTTCAAGACGAGGAAATTTCTCGAGTCAATGCAATAGATGATAATGAGGCCATTGAAAATTTACGAGATAGTGAAGGATTATTTGAGGAGGTTGATGCATATCTTGAAGGCACCATTGATAATGAAGAAAAAGAAGATGAAGAAGAAGTTGAAGGAGAGGAAGAAGAAGAACAAGAGGAAGAAGAGGAACAAGAGGAAGAAGATGAGGAAGAAGAATATTTCACTAATGAAGATGATTCAGATCGAGAATAGATGATAACCTGTTTTGTCAATAGCTTCTACATAATTTCTTTACTTTTTTTGTCAATAGATGATAACTTGTTTATATATATGCTTATTTAATATTTTGAAATTTGTTTTGTTTTATATTTACATTATTGTGCATCTATAGATGTCATCTTCAGATCGAGTTGTGAAGGGGAAGGGAAAGTTATCTACTACTCGGTTAAAGAAGACTCACGCAAAAAAAAAACCACCACAAATTTAATAGTACCCTCAACCACCATGGCCCCCCAGATGCTTCACTCGCCACCATCTGTTACTGTCACACCATCTTCCTCTCCCATTTCACCACCCTCTTCAACCATGCCATCTCCTTTCCCTCCTATTCCACCACATCTCTCTACTATGCCATCTCCTTTCCCTTCTATTCCACCACATCTCTCTACTATGCCATCTCCTTTCCCTTCTATTCCACCACATCTCCCTACTATGATCTCAGGGACTTTTACTACTGAACCACCTGGTTCCATTCCACCTTCCATTCCCACCACTTTCACTACCCCACCCTCTTCCTCTACTATGCCACCATCACTTTATTTTTCATACCCAAATACCATACCACACACACCTAGCCCTACTTACAGCCCTTCCTCTTCTCATACTGTGGTGCCACCTGGGCAATCACCGCCAGTCCAACCTGTGCATACTTCTACCACAACTTCTAGCCAGGAGGGCTTGCACACACAAACATCAGAGAGGGCACCATTAATTCCAAGTGGCTATGGGTAAAACTATATAACATTTATACTATTTTATTCCATTAAAATGAATATATGTGATTGTTTGATTATTTTTAATATGTACAGTTTCAATGACGACCACATGGTGACCCATGCTTTGGTTGAAATCCTTAAGAGCAAGTATGACGGTCCTCACTCTTCATGGAAGAAGATTCCAAAAAGGACACGAGACATGTGGTTTCGTGAGTTTGAGGTAACAATATTTTTTTTACTTGAGTTTGGTTTCAAAACATGCTCAACAATTTTATGATACACATATTAGTAGATGATTAATTTGAATCTGAACCAAGAGAAATTTCCAAAATTCAATTCTCCAATATTTTTTCTCTTTTTTTGAGAAATCAGACCCTGGATGATCCAATCTGTACTTGACCCATGTCCAGCCCTACATAAAACTTCAATAAGTGCTGATTATTGGAGTTGAACTTAGAACCACCCTTGTGCCAAAGACAGTGCCCATTCAGAACAGAGGAACCATTTCACAGGAGAGGAGTGAAGCATGTCTGGACAAACGCATTGCCTTGGTGACCATGGCACGGGGATGCTGTCCTATAAGAATTGATGGCTTTCTTGAATGACCCAGAAGGATTATGTCATTGGTATGAGAAATAGGACCACAAGAACATCTTATATCAAAACATATTCTCTTTGACTGGCCCAATGGAAATTATGTTCGTTGGCATCTTACAGCACTTCATAGGGGTAAAAGTGAAACTCTAAATTTAGGTTTATGCAAGGTTATAAAACTCAATTTAGGTTTCAGTTTTAGCCTTTGACTAGAGTTTCAGTTTCAGCAGTTTCGATGTTCTTAGTAACAATGCGCTAAGTATCAAAGTTTCGATGTTCTTAGTTGCTACTGCTCTTCCAACTTTATTCTTTGTCTCATTGATATGAAACCTATGTTTTTCTGTCTATTGGAATCATTCTTGTATATTTATAAATCACTTGTCATACTGAAGATTTTATATCATACAAAATTGGTCTGGTGCTGAAGTGGCAGCATTAATGTAGGGATAAAATCAAAGAGTCTCCAGAATGTCATGTTTTGAGTTATTCATTATTTTTGTCGGTTGTGTATCTTGTTCAAGCATTATGCTTTCTTGATTTAAAGTATCTATGCATTTTGTTGATATTGAATTTTTTTCTTTTTTTAGAAAAAATTTCAATGGGATCCAGAGGATGAGCACTATATTCGGAGGAATTGGGAGCGTCGTGGTTCAACTCGTCTTGCAGACATTTTTAACGAAGCTCGTGAAAATCGTGACCGCAAGCCAGATTGGATTGGAGAGGGTGTATGGCACGAGCTATGGAAATATTGGGATAGTGATGAGTTCAAAGGCAGAAGTCAGAAGAACAAGAAGAATCGTGCATCCGATTGCGGTGGATTGGGCTTCCCACTTCACACTGGTGGTTCTATCAGCATTAATGACCATGCAACAAGATTGGTATGTATAATAATTTATTTTGCCTTCTTTTTTTCAACTTATGAATATGTAACAACAAAAGGGTAATCGGGTTCACTGTACCACCTCAAATTCACTGTACCACCTCAAATGTCTATTTTCATGAGTTGATGGACCAGATGCACTAGGATTGCTGATGTATGCTGCATATTGGTATTCATTAGGAAATATTTTTTTTAAGTAGTTAATTTGTTGGGAATTTAATTGAAAAGTTTGTTAGGATTAACTGACTATGACATTGCTTTTCTATAATAGCATATGAGAAGTCTTACCAATGAGAATACAATGAAACAATTGTAGCTAACATGACAAAAGAAGAATTTATGAGTTGTACAATGGGAAAACTCAAAAAGTTTGTTAGGATTAACTGACTATTTGTACATTTCATTATTATTTATGTTATTAAATTCTAATTTGGTAATATCTTTTTCTTTACATATATGATGTTCTTATTTCATATAATTTTTTTTAAAAATTGATAATGTTGTTATGAAATTCAGACAAAGAAGTTGAACCGAGCACCTACATTAGATGAGCTCTTCAGACACACCCATCAAAAGAAAAAGGATGGTAATCAGTGGGTAAATAAAAAGGCAGAGACATCACATGTAAGTATTTAAAAAACTCTACTTTAATTCATATATTTATACTTTTTGTATGTTTAACTAATTGTATCTAATATCTTTTTCAGAATAATTTTATACAGAAGTGGCAAGAGGTGGAATCAAGTCAAAGCTCAACCGGAGAGGATGGTGCAGAATCATCACAGCAGCAGCCTCAGCCTCCATGATGCATGTATGGAAAGATACAGTTGGAGTCAATAAGGGACGAATTTATGGACTTGGATCCCAGGCTTGCTTGCTGACAGGCTCCTCATCTTCTAGCCGCACATCCTCACGAGTTTCCGAGGAGTGGATTCAGGAGCGGGAGAGGATTTATAATATGTTTCAGACTGTATCTTCCAGAAATGAGGAGTTAGCTACTCGAAATGAGGAGTTAGCTAATCAAAACAGTCAATTAGCATCTCAAAACAATGAGCTATCTGCCCGGATTTCCCGTACTGAGGAGTTTATGCATCTTATGATGGAAAAGATGCAGGTTAATCCATCTACAGTTTCAGCACCATCTCCAGCTGCTACCTCTGCAAATGATGGTGATTGCGATAACGTCGATGATGATGATGATGATGATCACGAGGAGGATTTATAATTTTCCTTTTTTTCTATAATTGGAATGATACTTGTTTGTGATACTTTTTTCTTTTGTTATGAAACTTTGGATATGATGATGACACTTGTACAACTTTTTTGAACTTATTTGTTATGAGCTTGTTATGAACTTGTTATGAACTTGGATATGAGCTTGTTATGAGTTTGTCATAACTTCTTCTGTTATGAGCTTGTTATGAACTTGGATATGATAAACTTGCTATAAACTATTTTGAGCTTGTTATGAGTTTGTTATGTTATGAATCCTTGGATATGATGAAATTTGTGAATAATTTGTATATATATAATCAGGTGTATTTAAAAAAAAGCTATTTTGCAAGGGTCTCCTCGCAAAATTTTTTCTCGCAAAATACCTCGAAAATCCCTCGAAAAATCCCTCGGAAATTTTTTCTCGAAAAATCCCTCGGAAAATCCCTCGGAAATTTTCCCTCGAAAAATCCTCGGAACTTTTCCCTCGGAAAATCCCTCGGAAATTTTCCCTCGGAAAATCCCTCGGAATATCCTCAAAAATATTCCCTCGGAAAATCCCTCGGTAAATTGCCCTCGGAAACTCCCTCGGAAAGTTTCCCTCGGCAAATCCCTCGGTAAATTGTCCTCGGAAATTCCCTCGGAAAATCCCTCGAAATATTGTCCTCGGAAATTCCCTCGGAACATTTCCCTCGGAAAATCTATCGGAAAATCCCTCGGAACCTTTCCCTCGGAAAAGCCCTCGGAACTTTTCCCCCGGAAAAATCCCTCGGCAAATCCCTCGGAACGTTTCCCTCGAAAAATCCCTCGGAAAATTCCTCGAAAAATTTCCCTCGGAAAATCCGTCGGATATTTCCAAGGGATAAATTCCCTCGGCAAATCCCTCGGAAATATATTCCCTCGAAAAATTCCTCGGAAAAATTTTCCGAGGAGGGTTTTTCCGACAACCATTTATCCGTCGGAAATCCGTCGGAAATATAAATTTCCGACGGATTTTTCCCTTTTTCCCTCGCAAATTCCCTCGCAAATGACCCTTTTTCTTGTAGTGAAATATTATTCATGGATAAGTGTATGGGATAGAGTTTATCCTCTGGCTATCCCTAGGGATATCCCTTAGCTATCACATTGATGATATCAAATGCAAAAAGGTAAATTCATAGGATAACTTTTTTTTACTCTTATTTGGAGGGATAACCAGTTATTTCTGCATTTTTTAGGAAATAAATTGAGGAGATATCGCATGATTAATGGTTAATCATGAATTATTTCTTTGATTAACTTTATTTTTAACTATCTCTTATGATTATAACTTTTAAAATAAAAAAAATTTAAAAAATATTTTTTTAATCCCATATTTCAAATACTACCTAATAACAGCAGCGTAATTTTTTCGGTCATCCTCCAGTCTGGGAAGGGCCAGGTTGAAGCTGACGCATGTGGACATGAGAAAAGAAGGGGACACCACCAGACAAGGCGAATAATGAAGTAGGGGCCATGCGCTAATGTTGCATGCAGCATGCTTCACTGCGTTGCTCGGTACGTATAACGTCCGGTGATTTCATGATTGCGATGCCCATCCACCGGTCTTCTCCCATCAAATAGGAACAGAAGATCTATTGAAAAAAGTTTGTATAAAAAAAAATAAAAAAAATAAAAAAAAAGGAGAATGTTTGCTCGCGGATATTCATTGACTTAGGTGAATAATGTTTTTAACGTCATTTGGGGCTAACGGCCTTTAAGGTCATTATGGACTGAGCCATTGAAGTTTTTATGGACTAAGCCTAAAAATATACTCGGATTCAGATTAAAATAGAAATCAATCAGAATATTTTTTTATTATTATTTATTATTATTATTATTATTTCTTGAATATCTAAAGGTTTCATTGGGTGGTAACTTTATGCGCTCGTGGTAACTTTATGCGCTCGTGGTAAGATGATCGGATCGAGTTGGATCATTGTACGTTACGAACAGCAACCTGCACGAAGGGATGAAAAATTGATCCTTAGGGTAGTGGCTAACACGCCTCAACCAACAAGATTCTTTCCTATATTTCATTCATATTTTACATTTAAATTTCTAAATTAATTCTCTAGCAATTTATAGGAAGGATTTTTTACAAAGATCAAAACTATCCAATAGGTAAGGATCAGTTTTTTCTCTTTCTAGAAATTGTTAGTTTTTCCATCATATATCATGACCCTATTTTACGTAGATTTTTTTAAAAAAAATAATTAGTAATTCATGTTCATAATCTTGTATTTAAATCTTTTAAAGATATCCAATTTCTTTATAGAGAAGCATTTAAAAATAAATGGTTCAGTTTATTTTGTTTCTTAAATGACTTGGGTTATTTCGATACGGCATGGTAGCTATCATTTGAATTGATGAAAAGTATTTTATTCCACAATGCTTTTATCGAAGTTAAATTTTGCTAAAAGCTATTTAAATTTTATATAACCAAATTTTAAGTTATTTGTCAAGAGGCTAATGATACAACTTCATTTATATCGACAGCATGGTAGAATTTAGCTTTTTAATGCTCATCAATCAATTGTGCATATTTCAATCAATTATGCATGTTTAATGCTGTCAAATGTGACTAAGATGCTTGATTTGCTATATTAATAATTTTTAATCGTAATCTAGCAATAAAGCAACATTATTGAGGTACTTTAGTTTGACAAGTATAATATTTATTAGAAATTGTAGTCAAACTGCTATATGCTCCTTTTACTTGTAGTATATCCGTGTATTGTAGCATGCCAACTGATATTACTTGCTTCAGATCATATTTATGGACACCATAAATTATAAAAAATATATAACAGCACTATGCCGATAAGCCTGAAAAACCAGTATGTAGGAAAAGGACATGGAACAGTGCTTGCATATCATATTTCATGTTGCAAGTGATCCTTAGACTACAATTTCATATAACTAAGCAATGATATTCTTGGACATTTACATGATGTTGTACTAGTTATGGCATAAAGTATTCATTAGTTTGATTTGTCACAGTTATATTTAGATATTTTACTAAATAATACTTTTGAATATCATGTAGATGATGATTAATTATCTGTATTTTATGTAATTATTATTTTTTAATAGTTTGAATAAGGTCTATTTTTTATGGCTATGATAGTCCATTTTAGAAGCAAGCATATTACTGTTTAAAATGTATATTTATTTAATTCTTTGAGGTCTGTTTGTTTGACATATTCTTGAATGGAGAGAGAGTGGGATATTGAATGTAGAGGGAGAGAAGAATATTCGTGAACACGGTATGTTTGTTTGACATATGATCAATCACGTTATGAATGTTTGTTTGACATATCAATCACGTTATTATGAGCCTAACGAAGCATAATTAGAAGACAACAGCTAGCAGAAAATCCAAACGCGCCTCTAGAAATTAAAAAACTGGCCCGTTGTTGATTGTTTGGTTTTGAACAAGCTCCCACTGGCATCGCCAAGGCGGTTTGGTGGGGAAAAGTTCAATAATGTGCCACACATGCAGATCGAAAGCTTGCGGCCGTCAACCTCGATCGGCTAGCAAAGCTTCCACATATATATTTTATTGCCAGAGGATCACAACGAAATGGATGATTACAACGCGTATGGCCAGTGGATGGTGAAGCCAGTGAATCATGGACCATAAGGACCACAAGCTCTTTTCGAATTATTAGAGAGAGAGAGAGAGACTGTTAGGTTTTTGCGTGGGACTGTTAGGTTGCACCACCGGAAACGAGGCGACAGTTCTTCAGCGATGGTGATCCAAAGTGAAGGGCTGGTCCTGTGACACGAGACTTTTAGGCGGTGTTTGATATGAAAAAAGAAAAATATTTAGATCTTGTTACGAGACTTTTTTAGAAAAATATAATACTATCATCATAATATATTTTTTATTTTATTTCTGGAAAGAGGCGCGGCATTAGATTGGCTCTAGAGACATAATTTGCACCGAAGACACGCTAGCTGTTGCAAAATTAATTAGGAATGATCGCTCATCAATCACCTCTCTATTGCCACGTCAGAGTGGTTAAATAAGGATTAATTTAAGGACGCGGGTGATTCAAAGTAGTCCTTTTATGGTGAAAATATACTAGAAGGGTCGTCGTTGGCTCCAGCCAGACCAGGTGTTGTTCACATGCTTTGCATGCGGCGGCCTTATATGGTTTCCAACGAACCATATATGAAAACTAAGAGGCTTTGACCTTTGGCAATAGCATAAGCTAAGATCTCCAGAAGGGGCATCGGAACGGGCAGCACAGCTATATAGATACGGTGGATGCACGCCTTGTACGGCCTCGTTGTGAGGAATTTCGGTACTGTGTTCCCGGCCTCCGTGTGCTTCCGGCCATCATCAAAACTTCTCCTCATGGCAGGATTCAGCCTCGAGGAGCACAAGCCGACCTTAGCCATGGTGCTGGTGCAGTGCATCAACGCGGGCTTGGCCCTCACAGCCAAAGCTGCCTTCGAAGAGGGCTTGAAGCCCATGGTCTTCGTTGCTTATAGGCAGGCCATAGCCACTGTTATCTTGGTTCCTATAGCCATTATAGCAAAATGGTATTCTCCCTCCCCTCTCTCTCTCTCTCTCTCTCTCTCTCTCTCTCGCTCACTGTTTTCACCTATGGTTGTCCAGGGGAAATTTGAGGGAAATATTGGGACCGGGATGGAGAGCCTTTTGGTTGGCGTTTCTTGCCTCTTTTGTTGGGTAAGTGCTTTGATTTCTGTTTGTGTCCTTGTTGAGTATAGAAGTATTGGAGATGGGCTGTGTTTCTTTTCTTTTCTTTTCCTTTCTTTTACTTTTTTTTTGTCCATTAACAGTGCCACTGTCAACCAATACTTCTATTATGAAGGACTGGACTTGGCAACTTCATCAGTAGCCACGGCCATCGTCAATCTAATCCCAGCAGTTACGTTTGTGATGGCAGCAGCTGTTGGGTAAGTCCTCCGATCTCACAATGCCGATTCGCTAAATTAACAATGTCTACAGCGATCATTCGTTTACCAAGAAATCAATGAATTAATAGATTAGGTTTCCTTTCAAAGCACCACCTTTGCCACCAAAACGTATCCTTTCTAAATAAATGGACGACAAATCTGGGATTAGTTTACGATCGATACGGCTGAAGCATGGATTTTTTTTTGATGATGCCAACTTTTTTTTTTTTTTTTCATTTCTGTTTGAAAGAAATCATGTTTTCATGCTATAAAATTTTTTAGGAGCTATATTCTTAAAAAAAAAAAAAGCGTCGCTAACTGGATTAGCAACGCAAAAAAATTCATTGCTAAATAAATTATTACTATTGAAATTAGCACCGTCAAAGGTTGACTACGCTAATTAGCGATGTGATTAGCCATGCTATAACGGTGTTACTAATAATTATTAGCGATGCCAGAACTAGGATCTTCTGGCATGCAAGAGCCGAGGGGGGCCGATAGGAAAAGCGGAAAGCCGAGGACAAAGGAGGAGAGAAGGGGTCAGGAAGGGAGATCAAGGTGTTCTGGCACGCGAGAGAAGGACCAAGCATCAGAATTAGGAATATGATGCACGGCTTGAGAGGGCGGATGCGCACTAGTTGTTGATCAACGATACGTGTTGACATCGCTAATCAGCAACGCTTGCTCATACCAACAATGCCCGCACGGGGTCAATAACATCGGCTCTTATCGTTGATGCCTGGTGCGCATCAGTGATCCATGATGCGCATGCGCATCGTTGAGTCGCCCAACAATGTAAATTAGCAATGCTTTTTTTTTTTTTACGTTACTAAAGAGCGTTGCTAAAAAGATAAATACTTATAATGTTTGTTTATAATCAAGCAAAGCTTCTAAAATATAAGAAGTGATAAGGCCCTCAGTGTTTTTGTAAGGTGTCGGTGCTGCAAAGTTTAACGAAGAGGTACCTCTTTTTATTGCTATGAACACTTACAATTATAAAATATAATCATCCCAACATTGTTTTTTTTAAAGAAAAAAAAAAGCTTTGGCAATTATGCAAAATTTGAGAAAAATAAAAGTATATTTATACAAATACTGAAACATTTGAAGAAATAAATAAAAGACATATATAAAGGATCTTCCTCAAGCCGCTGTCCACGTCTTCTCATGATGTAATTATAATAACGAAAGCCATCCAACACCGCAATGATATATTTATAAAAGTATTAGAATTCAATATACATTAATTTTAAAAAAGAAAATAGCTGGCTCGGGTCCATTATTGAATCCAGTTTATATATTTTGTAAACTAGTTAAAAAATTAGCAGTTGAGTGGTCTTTTTTAATGGCGCCACGAAAATAATATGTATAATTTAATATGAGGATCTTTACCGGCCGTGTGCCAACTCGGCCGCACTAAGATGGTAAGTCCAACCACGTCAAGGCTGGCAAGCGAAGGACAAGTCCAAGTGAACTACGCAAGGAAGATCGCTGGGATAAGAACCAAATTTTTGAATAGATTTGTTCATATCCCTTGGCCATGAGTCATTTCTGGATAGACTTAATCAACGATATACAAGCAAGGATCATAATAATATATATATATTCATTCATTAAACTAAGTGGACAGATCTATCTAAGAATAACTTCATGGTCAGCATAACTCGGCTCAATTAGTGAAAATGGCCCAAAATCTTTTTTATACGTTAGAAATAGTTGAAAATGGGCATGCCCAAGTGCCTGTCTAATTAGCATTAATTAATATTTTCTCAGTAGAAAGCATGGTTGGAAATGGCCCATGTTGGATCTAAAATTTAATTAGAGCTTGGTACGATATTATATAACTTTTTTTTTAAAAAAAAAAGAACTGTTATAGAGTCATGTGGTTGAAGTTGACATGAAAGCTCGTATTGTGGTTGGAGATTAGCTCGACATTATAAGGAAGGATTGTTTAGAGACCCTATCTTTAAAGTTGGGTTTCAATTAAAGTTGCAGTATTGCAACTTAATTGTATTAGTTGACTTACAAAGGAGAATTTGAAGAGAAGAGGAATGCTCGCTCTAACAAACATTCTGGGCAAGCTGATGACAAGTCAGGAGTACTTGACAAATATAAAAATAATGATATTTTTTATTAATTGAGAGGCCAGCTCTAAGTCCATGAGAAGGAAAGGAGTGACTGTTCAAACTTCAAACCTTGAGAAGAAGGGCGGAACAGGGACGGACAGGGACAGGTTGGGGACCAAAGGCGAAAAGGGGTGGTCCGTAGGAAAGCGTTGGGCGAAGACGGGTGCATAACGGTGGGTAAGGACACAAAAGCTCTTACGATAAAAGCTCGAGGCAGAGGGTGTAGCCGTTAGCCTTCCGAAGGTTGAGAATCACCACGGATGACAACGCAACGACGTGGCTGAAACCAATCCCTCTCGCCCTCATCCCCCACTAAGCAAAATGACCTCCGTCCTTGAAAGTATTATTTTTAATCCCCATGCCAGTCTCATAAGGAAAAATAAATTCACACCTTCACCTCACCCTCTCTTAATAACATGAATGAACTTTTTTATTAAAACTATAAAGATAATTTTTTAAATATAAAAATATATAGATTAATTTTATAAACCAAAATGGTCTTTACATGCCAAACAAACACCAAGGCTGTGTTTAATATGGTGGATAAGGGAATATCCCCTGAATATTCTTCCTTATCCTTAAATGCTATAGCTAAAGGAAATAGTGCTAAAAAAGTTTAACAAGAGGTTATCCCCTGAACTTATTCCCTAGAAAATCTAGAAATAACTAAAGTTATCCCTTGATGGCAGAGTGGTAATTTTAAAAAGGTGCTTATCCCCTCAGCTATTTCCTGAATAAATGCTATCCTGTACATTTATCCAGGAATAACCAAAAAGCTATGAAACACAGCCTAATGTTCTGAATCATAGACAGTTCATAACCCTCGCACTATAAATGCTTAACCCACTTGTGGTGGAGATGGCAAACGTCTAACATTATCTTTAATATTATTGATTATCATAGATTAATCCTTATATTTTAAAAAGTCAATATGAAGGCCTATACTTTGTGTATCATAAACATGGAACACTCTCCAATTGTTCGTTGATCTGAGTGTTTCTTCCTCCGGTTCTCCTTCATTATCCTGTCACTGCTAGATCATGAAGTTACTAATGGAAGTCTATCATCTTGACGAAGTATTATGTTCCATATGATTCCCAGTTTAGAGAAAGTGAACCTTCGGAGTGTGAGAAGCATGGCTAAGATTATTGGGACTGTCATCTGCGTTGTTGGAGCGCTTTGCATTGCATTTTTCAAAGGTCCAAGTCTTCTGAACGTTGGATATCAAAATTTAACCGAACTCTTACACTTAGGAGCTCAAAAATGGATAATCGGTGTCCTCTTTCTCATAGGAAGCGCTTGCTGCTGGTCATTTTGGCTCATCTTGCAGGTAATAAAGCTCTCAGAAAGAACACTATTGCTTCTTAAAATGTAACAGATACTGATCTTCAATTCTTTTACTCCCAGGTGCCAATTTGCAGGTCATATCTTGACCCATTAAGCCTATCCGCTTGGATGTGCCTTTTATCGACCTGCCAATCGTTTGTTATCACGTTATGCTTTGAACCAAAGTTGAGTGCTTGGAAGATTACTTCGATTTTAGAGCTTGTGTCTTGTTTATATGCAGTAAGTATTTTCCTAATTACGCTCTGTTTCCATTTTTTCTTTAATTTAGAACTCAAAACATTCTGAAACCCACATGCAGGGAATTCTTGGATCGGGTGTCACCTTTTATCTCCAATCTTGGTCCATAACAATCAGGGGGCCTCTGTTTTCTGCAATGTTTAATCCACTCTGCACCGTTATTACTACCATTTTTGCTTTCTTACTACTTCATGAAACACTACATCTTGGAAGGTATATTTATCTTGCCTCATGAAAACTTTGAAAAATAAGTATTTGCTAGTTTAGAGTTTCAAAATAACCTTTACGTTAGTTAACAAATGGTACAAAAAAGAGTAACACAGGCCAGCACATGATTCAAGTAGTTTAATCAGTTTGACTTGTCAATGTACTGTTCATCAACTAAAAAGAGTTACATGTAGTTTTTCATCACCCCCAAAAAAATAGTTACAGATAGTTTATATATATATATATAAAGGCAATGATTGTATCACATCAACCACATTAAATTTGAACGAGTATGTTCGAATCAATGCAAAACCTGTAATGACCTTCCATGTACAGCAATACAACTCATTGCTCTGCAACCAAACACATCATCTATCCCTACCAAAGAAACACAGTATTTATTATTACAAAGACCTCTTGAGGCAAATCAAAATATGTTTAAGGTCTTCTGCTTTAAATTTAATTTCTAAATTTTTATTTTTTAAATAAATAGAGAGTATTCAGTTAAAATGCCAACAGTAAACATGGCACACTATGGCCAGCTTAATAAGAGTTCTCTGACATCTCTAAACCAAAAAAAAATACAGAAGATGACAAAAACTTGCTGTTTAGATAGATACACAAGTTAGTTTAACACTAAATTGTGATATCCTGAAATGACCTTTTCTTTTCATAGTGGCAAATTAACTAAATCATTGATCTAGAAATTCTAACAATACAACTACTTGATGACTTCATTCTTTTTTATTTTAAAAGTTTAACCGTATGAACTTTTTCCTTCAGCTTGATAGGTTCTGCTGCAGTCGTGGGTGGTTTGTATGTGGTGTTATGGGGTAAAGGTGCGGATCTCGACAAGAGCAAGATGAATACAGGAGATGATTCCACAAACACGGCAACACCTACTGATGCACAATACAACAGCGATGGAGAAGAAATCAAAGAACCTCTATTGGCTGATAAACCGGATGATCTCGAAAGCCAGATTGCAAAATGAGATAGATTTCTCGGCAAAGGACATATTTTGCAAATTCCTATAGGTCCATGGGCACCAGGAAGGTTCCATATAATGTTTAGAGGGTTGAGCAACCATCTAATAATCTGATTCCATCTGATTCTTCCTGTAACATAAAAATAATCATATTTAATTTCAGGCACTAGAGCTGTACCATGGCCCCGAGTCTCTCCATGACAGCCTCTGAACTTTTCAGGATTTGTTATTGTTGGCTTGGGTGCCAAGTAAAACGCCCACACAGAATCCCAAGAGTCCCATGAGACTCTTCATATATCTCTAGGACTCTTCATATCCCTTTGGCTGATCTGGTTGTTTCTCTTCTTTAAGAGAAGACCTAAGGTGTCTTCTGAATAAGAGACGCAAGGGTTTACGAAGACAAGCTTCCCTTCCTCCTCTTCGTTCACTGGCACCACGGCTTAGGAGTGTGGAAGCACTGGGGACTCTGATGGCCCTTGACGACCGACGATCCACTACTTCTGAAATAAGGTATGTTCCCTGTTTACGGCTTCTACAGTTATAATACCAGCTAAGTCTAGAAGCATAACTATACATCAGTTAAAATTTTTCACTATGGCATGGTGAGAAGGTAACATGGTCTTTAGAGAAGAACATGACCTATTTCACTATGGCATGTAGGATTCATCTTCGGATTGAAGCAAATTATGGATTTACTTAGATTAACTTTCTGTCCGGAGACCCGACAATAAGACTAAATTAATGTAGCAAAAATGGTAGCATTTTGGATAGTTGTCCTGCCCAATAGTATGCAATCATCAGCATATAAGAGGTGAAAAAGCGAGGGATCATGGGGGCTTGCACTATAGGGGGCAAAAAAAGAGCTCTGCTGAGCCTAAGATAGAACTCGGAATAAAGCATCAGCAGAGATGATGAACAGAAAAGGGAAAAGAGGATATCCTTGCCTTAGCCCTACAGCGAAGTGAAAATAATCAGTATGACAACCATTAATAATGATAAAGAAGGACGGCCAGTGAACATATGCCAAGATCCAGTCAACAAAAAGGTTGTCAAAACCAAACTCATGTAGAGTTCGGCACAGAAAAGCCCAGCTCAATTTATCATAAGCTCCTCCATATCCAGCGTAACGGCCATAAAATACTGACGGGCAGAGACTTTCTAAAGATCATGCATGAATTCTTGAGCTAACATGACATTATTAGAGATGCAGCGCCCTATGAGAAAAGCCTCTTGCTCAGAAGAAATAAAGCAAGGAACCACTGTACGCAAGCGGGAGACCAAGAGGAACGCGCAGACCTTATATAAGGTAGTGCAGAGACTGATTGGCCGGTAGTACTGAGGAGTGGAAGCATCAGGACGTTCACTACAAGAGAAATAAAATATTGCGACGCCCAAATGCGACGCAATTGTGTCGCTAAACATGATATTGCGACGCAATAGCGATGCAATGATGGCGTCGCTCAACTGTCCGTCGCAATACCCATTTGTCGCAATTGCGTCGCAATATTGCGACTCTCTGCGACGCAACTGCGACGCATGCATATGCGTCGCTATATTTAAAAATAATTTTTAAAAATAAAATTATTATTAAATATTGCGACGCACTATATTGCGTCGCAATATTGCGACGCATCTGGATGCATCGCAATATTTAATAATAATATTTTTGGTATAATAGCGACGCAATTTGAGTCGCTAATGCGTCGCAAATAAAAATTATTTTAAAATATTACGACGCAGGGTCATTGCGTCGCAATATTTATTAAAAATTTTTAAGATAAAATAGCGGCGCATTTGTAGTCGCTAATGCATCGCTATTAAATTTATTTTTAAATTATTACGATGCCAGATCATTGCGTCGCAATATTTAATAATAATATTTTAAAAATATTAGCGATGCAATTTCAGTCGCTAATGCGTCGTAAATTTTGTTTTTAAAAAAATATAAAAAATTAAAAATTAAAACGGTTAATACAATTTCGCTAAATCTAAATATTGATACAAACATTTTTCACTCAATCCAAACAATAATAAATTTCTGGCATGCAAAATTGCAAACCATGTGACACCTCGGTTGCTAAAGGAGATAAATTCAGTATTAATCAGTGCCGAAAAGAAAATCTTGAAGTTGAAGAGATGCAAAAGATTCCTTATGTTTCGATAGTATGGAGTCTAATGTATGCTCAAGTTTATACACATCCGGATATTGCGTATATTGTTAGAGTGTTAGGCAGATATTTAAGTAACCCAAGTATGGATCATTGAAAAGCAGCCAAAAGGGTTATGAGATATCTGAAAAGAATAAAAGATTACATGCTCACATATAGGAGATCGGATCATTTTAAGATCATTGGGTATTCTAACTTCGACTTTGCGGGATACTAAGATTGTAAAAGATCCACTTCGGGCTATGTATATCTGTTAGGTTATGGGGCTATTTCTTGAAGAAGTGCAAAATAGACACTTATAGCTTCCTCTACCATGGCAGCAGAATTTATAGCATGTTATGAAGCATCCAATCATGGGATATGACTGAAAAATTTTGTCACTAGGCTGCGCATATTGGAAGGAATTGAAAGACAGCTAAAGTTATTTTGTAACAACAGATCAGCCGTGTTGTATTCCAACAACAACAGGAGCTCGACCAAGTCAAAGCATATTGACATCAAGTTCTTAGTTGTAAAGAAAAGAGTACAGAGTGATTAGATTTGTATAAAGCATATAGGGACAAACTCCATGATTGCAGATCCCGTTACAAAGGGTGTGCCACCCAAGATCTTTCATGAGCATACTGCTCACATGGATGTTATAGAGCATGATGATGCTTAGATTCAGTGGGAGTTTGTATTATTTTTATTTTATGTTTTATGTTTGGTTTGTGCACACTTATGTGTTTGGATATTTTCTGATCAGAAATAGAGTATTTTATTCAGTTCAGTACACTATGTACAATTATGTTAAAGTTTTGATTTTACTCAAGTTTAAGGAGGATCAGTTGAAAATAAGCATGCTAAGATCACATTACAAAAATTTTTATGCTACACATCCACATCATGATCCATGTCATTCAGTTGTATCAATATACGTGACCATTGATGGGTCGAGTTACGATGGATGTAACAAAGGCCGCTTTGATCCTATGTTGGTATAGTTAATAGACCGGATTGTTTATAGATACATTTCAGTAATGATAGTAAAATTGAGCTCATTTGGTTATTTTTTTGTAAAACATAATTATAAGGTTACACATATAGCCCAGTGAGAGATTATTGGATTTTTAATCAAACATTGGGCTTATATGTAAAATAATTATATGTTGCGGACTATTAAATAAGGTTAAGGCCAATTAAAGGTGATCAGCTAAGGTTTCATTGATTTGGGCTTTAATGTATATGATAAGGTGTGGCCCTTTAATGTGTAGAGACCTAAGGGGTTATTTCTATTTTTATGATGGACTAAAATGAAAATACCAAAAGATAATGATAAAGTTATCTATATATAGCGGTTATGATCTCTGTATCGAAGGTACGACTTCTTCTCTGAATCTCATCATCAGAAAGAAAAGCCTAGAGAAAATTCTAAAAGGCTCTCTCGGAGTATGTGTTGATCTGGAAGGCCAACCGCAGGACTCTGAAGAGCAATCAAGTAATATAGATTCAGGTACGCTTTCGTTTATCATTCATAGATTCTCGATGATTGAACTTTGTTTTTAAAAAAATCAAGTAATATAGAACTAAATGTGTCGTAAATTTTGTTTTTAAAAAAATATAAAAAATTAAAAACTAAAACGGTTAATACAATTTCGCTAAATCTAAATATTGATACAAACATTTTTCACTCAATCCAAACAATAATAAATTTCTAAAAATAATTTATATATTAAAATTTTAAAGTTTTTACAACATAAAAAAAGAAAAAAAAAATACATCAAGAATCTAGGCGATCACGTGGAGGCTGTAGAGGCTGAAGACTCTGCGACAAGCGTCTAACCATATCCCGCAAATAATGCATCTCATCTCGCATGTCTGCAACCTCCTGATCCCGGTCTCGCATACGATCCTCAAAATCCTGCTCGACCTCCTGGCGAACCTCCTCTGCAATAGATCTGCGAAGGTCCTGTAAACGCTCGGAGGAAGATCACCAGGAACTCGCGAGCTGGAGGCCTGATGGGGAAAAAATGTAGAAGCTCTAGACCCTACGGTCTCGTGGCTGGGCACCAACAGCCTCCAAAAACACACGTCGACTCTCCTCTGCTGAGAGTTCGACGGGCGTCTCCCCATCAGTAGAGTCGACCTGCGATGCCTGGAGAGAAGCTCCTCGACTCGTGTCTTGAAATTATGAAATCAACAATAAATGAGTTAATAAATTCTCGAAATAAAATTTTAGAAATTAAACAGATACTACATAATCTTTCTTACCGCAACCTTCCGTGATCGCGTATCGACCCAGGAGCCGTCCCTCCTGGTGTGTGTCGCCCTGAATAGACGAAACTCACCAGGATCTCCGCCCTCCTGCTCAGACTATAAAATAAAAAAATGATATTAATACAAATATTTGTAAATAACTAAAATAGTAATTAAAATATTTATGTTTTCTTACCATACGCCGTCTGTGCTCCTGAATCGAAATGGAGCCCGAAGTATGACGGGAGAGACCCGTGCCAGGACCGCCCTTCTCAGATCGGCGGTTCGTGCTGGCTGATGCGGACCTCCTGCCAGCCATCGGACTCCCAGGCCTGCTGCCACTCGTGCCAAATACCCTCTGGCACGTGTAGGACGCTGACCCGATGACCTCCAACGATGAAGCATGTCGGAGTATCGGCGTCGCGTCAGAGCCTCCCATGCTGCCCTAATGGCATCATGGTGGCAGGATCCCACGTAAACTTTTTTTGCATTAAAATAAACAGTTAGTTTCTGAATTTATTAAGTTTAAAGAATTTTATATCACTGATAAATTGTATTTAATAAGTTTACCTGAAACTCAGAAAAATAAAACTCCCTCGTGGCTGGAGATACGTGGCGCCAATCGTAGCCACTGGGATCTGCACGCCTCTGAAATACGGCGCTGATGTGGCTGGATACATGATGCTGCTCAATGAATCTGTTAAAAAAATGCATGTTTATAAGTAATTGACTTAAAAACAAACATATATTTTTAATTAGTATATACTTACATCCCCTGAGCATCAAGTCGAAGTACAGTGCGGCCGAGGTGGAAGAACTCTCGGAGGTCTGTGCCGATCGGCTAGATGGTAATACTGCTGCAGAGATCGAAGGCTGCGCCTCTGCTGGAGATCCAAACTCTCCATCTCGACGCTCATGTGATCTGATGTAGCAGGGCTACCTCTACTCTCTGCTCACTCCGTCTGTCGTCGGTAGATCTACCTCTGCCCGTCATACTGAAAATACTAAAGATTCACACAATTAAATTACGATTAATGATTGACTATGTAAGAATTTAACACTTAAAAAAAAAGTTAAATTTTAAAAAACCTCTATGTTTAATCGGTGTCATTTGTTTCGTGAAATGTTGGTTCAACATCCGATGCCGTATCGGATTGCGAATCAGTTTCATTATCATCGGAAGGAAACCGAACATTTGCATCCGCAATTTCTTGGACATCACCATTTGGATCTCTAAGTGATGTTTCAGGAGCCCTTGTGTCGTCCTCAATTGCATGCATTTCCATCTCATCCTCTTGAAATGCAGGGCACTCAGCTGATTGACTTGATGAACTCTCCTCTAATACGATTGTTGAACGTGGGACGATTTTAGAAATGGCCCACCAATCTCGCTTGTCGTTGCGCAAACTTGGATATCCGCAGTAAAAGACTTGCTGAGCTTGGGATGCAAGGATGAATGGGTCATATTTCTGCAATCTTCGTCGATGGTTCACTTCAACCAAATTGTAGTCGTTATGAACCCTTTTGCCCACAGGAACTATCGGATCGAACCAATCACAACGAAACAATACGGTTCATTTCATAGGCCAACCGGGATATTCAACTTCAACCACCTCTACTAACTTTCCATAATAATCCTGCATATTTGCTCCAACACTTTCTCCTTTACACACACGCCCCAGTTCTGCGTGCCTCTTGAAGCTGCTAATCGTTCAATCTGAAATTTGTACCCATTTACAAAATAGCCAGTAGAGGTTGTTACGGTCTTCAATGGCCATTGCGATAGACATTTAATGAAAATATTGTCGGTTGTGGACCATGGACCGTTGACCTATAAATTAATAAGCTATTGACATCCAATTCAAAAAATAATAGCCATTATCGAAATTGATTGAGTGATACTACTCACAAATTCATAAAACCAGTAAGCAAACTCCGTTTCTAATTTCTGCCCAATTGCAACTTGACTGATGTCGGGATTCATCTGTCGTTGTCTATCACAAAACATCCTTATGGGATGAAAAGGATGAAAACTAATGTTAGAAATTAAATATTATGGTATATTGTTATTTAAATTTAAATTTCAATTTAGCATTGAAGTATACACTTACTCAATATATGGATCGACTTCTCGACAGTTCATTAGGATGTAATAATGTGCTGCATTATACTCCATATCGCTAAGATTTCTTGACTTCTGCCCACCAAATGAACGGCCGATAGCTTTAAAAATTGATATTCTACCGTCATTAGCTTCTGCTTCGTCCACACATACGTCATCGTTACGACCATGATTTCGGCTCCTCGTGTGGACGTGACCCTCAAAGTAATGTGAGGCAAAAGCTGAAACTTCTTCGACCAAGTGTGCATTGCATATAGAACCTTCAACCCTTGCCTTATTACGCACATTATTTTTTAACTTCTTAAGATACCTATATGTAAAGTTGCAACAAAAAATTAACAAAATTTTCAAGCAATGAAATAATATTTGAAATGTCAACATATCTTAATGATGTATATATTTACCTCTCGAAAGGATACATCCAGCGATACTGCACGGACCAGCTATGCTCGCTTCGTATGGCAAGTGAACCGGTAAATGCTCCATTGAGTCAAAAAAACTGGAGGAAATATTCGCTCAAGCTTGCATAAAATAATTGGAATTTCCTCCTCAAGCCTTGCCATGGATGCAGAAGTAATGACTGCGGCAGATAACTCCTTGAAGAATAAGCTGAGCTCCGTAATTGCCTTCCAGACATGTTGCGGAAGCAACTCACGAAAAGCTATAGGTAATAACCGTTGCATGAAAACATGGCAGTCGTGCTCTTCATGCCGAACAACTTGAGCTTATGCATGTCCACACACCTACCGATATTTGAGGCATAACCATCTGGAAATTTTAACCCTCTAAGCCAGTTACATAAAACTTCTCGTGAATTTCTGTCAAGAGTGTAACATGCTTTAGGATAGGTCCCATCGGCACTCCTTCTCAAATCACCTCTTCTGCAGTACTGATTAAGTTCTTCTCTTGACTTTGCAGTATCTTTTGTTTTTCCCGGGATGTTTAGCACCGTGTTAAATATGTTATCAAAGAAATTTTTCTCGATATGCATAACATCCAAGTTGTGCCGGATGAGATTTGTGCTCCAATAAGGCAAATCCCAAAATATACTTCGCTTCTTCCAGTTATGTTCTTTACATATACGGCTATTTATTCTATCTGCATCCGGTTCCCATGCATACATCAACCCCAAATGCTCTATAGAATCAAATAGATCCGTGCCGGACCTAACCGGTTCGGCAAATTTTGTGACTGCTTTGTTCTTCCGGAAGGCGATCAAGTTACGCCTGTAAGGATGATTTGGGGCAAGAACTTCCTATGGTTATCAAACCATGACTGCTTACCACTCTTCTGCAATGTAAATGCATCCGAATCATACATGCAATGAGGGCATGCCAGACGTCCAGCAGTGCTCCAACCAGACAACATTGCATATGCCGGAAAATCACTTATTGTCCACATCAAAGCAGCTCTCATTAAGAAATTTTGTTTCATAGAAATGTCGTAGGCTACCACTCCTGTTTCCCACAACATTTTCAATTCGGCCACCAACGGTTGCAGAAAGACATCAATCTTTTCCTTTGGATTTGATGGTCCTGGAACCAAAACGGTTAAAAACATTGCAGTATCTTTCATGCACTTCCACGGAGGAAGGTTATATACAGTCAGTATCACAGGCCAACATGAATACTGTTGCCCCGCTTGACCAAATGGTTGGAAGCCATCGGTACAAAGACCTAATCTCACATTCCTTATATCTTCAGCGAAATCAGGATGATTTTCATTGAAATGCTTCCAAGCCTTTGAATCTGATGGATGCCGCATTTCATCCTCTTTAGATTCATGTTCGGCATGCCATCTCATATCAGCAGCTGTTGCCTCAGATCTGTATAATCTCTGCAGGCGTGGGGTAAGAGGAAAGTAATGCATCCTCTTGTAAGGCACACTTTTCCTCCTACTTGTACCGGCTCCTCCTTCGGTGTTTTTGAACCTCGATTGCCCACAAATCTTACACCATCTCAGCTCTGAGTCTTCACCCCAAAATATCATACAATTGTTCAAGCAACAATCGATCTTATTAACTGGGAGCCCAAGCCCACGCAACAACTTCTTTGTTGCGTAAAAACTGTCTGCGGCAACATTGTCATTTGGCAAAATTTCTTTGATTAACCCAGCTACAGAATTGAACGCCTTTTCTGATAATCGATGTTCTGCCTTAATATTCAACATTCGAGCAGCTGTAGAGAACTGGGAATGACCCTCACACCCAGGATACAATTCTTGATTTGCAGCACGCAACATATCATAAAATTGCTGTGCTTCTGGATTTGGTTCTTCCATAAATGTATTTTGATTGAAGTCATTACCCGATGCATTCATCACCATTTGTTCATATGTGTTTAAATTCACAAATGGTTCATCTTCGGGATTTGACTCTTGTTGGCCTATAACAACTGCTGGAATATCCTCTGGTTCACCATGACAGTACCAAACATAGTAATCAGGAACAAACCCTTCTTACACAAATGCACCTTAACAGTTTCACATCTCTGTAGGCTTTATTCTGACACCTGTGGAAGTTGCATGGGCACCTAATCCTAGGGCCATCCATCAGTCAGGTTGGCTACATGCAAATGCGATAAATTCTTCCAATCCATTCAGAAAATCTGGATTAAGCAAGCCATCTTTTATCCTTGCATACATCCATGAGCGAGCCCCGCTCATTTTTGATCGACTTATACAAAGTCTGGTAAATCATTAAATGAAACCACAAAATAAAACTATATTAGTATTACTAAATATATAACTAAATTATTTCTTGGTCACAACTAAGGTTAATAACAACCATTTAAATCATTTATAAGTAAACCAAATTTTTTTAGGCAACTAAGGTCCCTACCATGCAAGGGCGAGCCACGGCTACGATCCTTGGCGTGCTAGCAAGGACCGATGCACAGGTTCATGGCTAAGGCATCGCAATATTTTTTTAATATTTATAAATGATAATATTTATAATTAATATTAATAATTACGACGAAAAATTACGTCGCAATATATTTTATAAAATTTTTAATTACATAAATTTATTTTAAAAACATTGCGATGCAACTTATGCATCGCAATATTATATTGCTTTTATTTTTAAGACTGAAAATTTTTTTTTTAACTTAAAATAATTGCGACGCATAAGTGTCGTCGCAATATTTGTTTAATTTTTTCCTAAAATGAGTCGCTACGGAGTCGCAAAAATTCTTAATTATTATTAATGTTAATATTAATAATTTATGATAATTATTGCGACGCCTTATTGCGTCGCAATAATTTTTTAATATTTTTAATTAGATATATTTATTTAAAAATAATTGCGACGTAAATTATGCATCACAATATTATATTTTTTTATTTATTAATACTGATAAAAATTATATTGACTAAAAATATTGCGACGCATACATTGCGTCACAATATTTGTTTAATTTTTTTCTAAAATGCGTCGCTACGGCATCGCAATAATTTTAAAATATTTTTTAAAACTTTTTAATAACTTTTTTTTGAGTAATTATAAGTGATCCGACGGTTGCGATCGATCCAAGCCCTGATCCCGATCGGCCATGATCGATCCTGGACCGTGGCGATCGGTCCGATCGCGACGATCCGACGGTTGCGATCGATCCAAGCCTGATCCGATCGGCCACGACCGATCCCGGACCGTTGCGATCGGTCCGATCGGCGACGATCCGACGGTTGCGATCGATCCAAGCCCTGATCCCGATCGGCCACGATCGATCCGGACCGTGGCGATCGGTCCGATCGGCGACGATCCGATGGTTGCGATCGATCCAAGCCCTGATCCCGATCGGCCACGACCGATCCCGGACCGTTGCGATCGGTCCGATCGGCGACGATCCGACGGTTGCGATCGATCCAAGCCTGATCCCGATCGGCCACGACCGATCTCGGACCGTGGCGATCGGTCCGATCGGCGACGATCCGACGTTGCGATCGATCCAAGCCCTGATCCCGATCGGCCATGACCGATTCCAGACCGATGCGATCGGTCCGATCGCCGATCCGACGGTTGCGATCGATCCAAGCCATGATCCGATCGGCGACCGATCTCGGACCGTGGCGATCGGTCCGATCGGCGACGATCCGACGTTGCGATCGATCCAAGCCCTGATCCCGATCGGCCACGACCGATCCGGACCGTTGCGATCGGTCCGATCGGCGACGATCCGACGGTTGCGATCGATCCAAGCCTGATCCCGATCGGCCACGACCGATCTCGGACCGTGCGATCGGTCCGATCGGCGACGATCCGACGGTTGCGATCGATCCAAGCCTGATCCCGATCGGCCATGACGATCTCGGACCGTGGCGATCGGTTCGATCGGCGACGATCGACGGTTGCGATCGATCCAAGCCCTGATCCCGATCGGCCACGACCGATCTCGGACCGTGGCGATCGGTCCGATCGGCGATCCGACGGTTGCGATCGATCCAAGCCCTGATCCCGATCGGCCACGACCGATCCCGGACCGTTGCGATCGGTCCGATCGCGGCGATCCGACGGTTGCGATCGATCCAAGCCGTGATCCCGATCGGCCACGACCGATCTCGGACCGTGGCGATCGGTCCGATCGGTGACGATCCGACGGTTGCGATCGATCCAAGCCCTGATCCCGATCGGCCATGACCGATCCCGGACCGTTGCGATCGGTCCGATCGGCGACGATCCGACGGTTGCGATCGATCCAAGCCTGATCCCGATCGGCCACGACCGATCTCGGACCGTTGCGATCGGTCCGATCGGCGACGATCCGATGGTTGCGATCGATCCAAGCCCTGATCCCGATCGGCCACGACCGATCCCGGACCGTGGCGATCGGTCCGATCGGCGACGATCCGACGGTTGCGATCGATCCAAGCCCTGATCCCGATCGGCCACGACGATCCCGGACCGTTGCGATCGGTCCGATCGGCGATGATCCGACGGTTGCGATCGATCCAAGCCATGATCCCGATCGGCCACGACCGATCTCGGACCATGGCGATCGGTCCGATCGGCGACGATCCGACGGTTGCGATCGATCCAAGCCCTGATCCCGATCGGCCATGACCGATTCCAGACCGATGCGATCGGTCCGACATTGCGGCGATCCGACGGTTGCGATCGATCCAAGCCTGATCCCGATCGGCCACGACCGATCTCGGACCATGGCGATCGGTCCGATCGGCGACGATCCGACGGTTGCGATCGATCCAAGCCCTGATCCCGATCGGCCACGATCGATCCCGGACCGTTGCGATCGGTCCGATCGCGACGATCCGACGATTGCGATCGATCCAAGCCTGATCCCGATCGGCCACGACCGATCTCGGACCGTGGCGATCGGTCCGATCGGTGACGATCCGACGGTTGCGATCGATCCAAGCCCTTATTCCGATCGGTCACGATCGATTTTGGACCGATCGCTATTTAACATAATTAATTTTTTTAAAATATATTACGATGCAAAGGTGCATGGTAATTTTTTAATATGATAATTATATTATATAAAAAATTAATTTTAATTATAATTACGATGCAACAAGTGCGTCGCTATATTAAAACATAATTTCCTTAACTAATTTTTTGGTTTATTACGTCGCTAATGCGTCGCTATTTAACATAATTAATTTTTTAAAAACATTGCAACGCACTGTGTTACGTCGCAATTATTTTTTCTCATATTTATACTTTATAAAATTTAATTTTATTTAAAATAATTGCGATGCATTTATTGCGTCGCTAAATTTAAAAATAATTTTAATTTATTTTCTAGTTTATTGCATCGCTAATGCGTCGCTATTTAAAATATTTAATTTTTTTTAAAACATTGCGACGCACTAAATGCATCGCAATATTTTTTTAAATATTTATACTTTAAAAAATTTAATTTCATTTAAATTATTTGCGACGCAATTGTGCGTCGCTAAATTAAAAATAATTTTTCTAATTTTCTTGTTTATTGCGTCGCTAATGCGTCGCTATTTAATATATTTAATTTTTAAAAATATTGCGACGCACTGTGTTGCGTCGCAATATTTTTTTTTGATATTTAAATTTTATAAAATTTAATTTTATTTAAATTATTTGCGACGCAATTGGTGCGTCGCTAAATTAAAAATAATTTCTCTAATTTTCTATTTATTGCATCGCTAATGCGTCGCTATTTAACATATTTAATTCTGTTCAAAACATTGCGACGCACTGAGTTGCGTCGCAATATTTTTTTCCGATATTTAAATTTTATAAAAAATTAATTTAAAAATATTGCGACGTATTATTTGCATCGCAATATTAAAATATTAATTTTTTTTGATTTTTTGGTTAATTGAGTCGCTAATGCGTCGCTAATTGCGTCGTAATATTTTGTTGTCACAGAGGCGTCGCAAAGTGGTCGCAATTTAGCGACGCAATTATGCGTCGCTAAACTTGCGTCGCTATTTCAGTATTTTCTTGTAGTGGTTTAATCACCAGGGTAATAAGAGTCCGGTTCCAATCAGAGAAAATAGTTTTAGATTGAAAGACTAGCTGGATAGCCTGCACAACGTCCTATCCCATAATATCCCAATAATGGTGAAAGAAAAAGAGTAGAAACCTGTCAGGCCTAGGGCCTTGTTAGATCCAAGGTTCCATAATGCCATTCGAATATCCTTCGAAGTAATCAGCATGATAAGAAAGTTGTTCTCCGCATCAGATACCCTATTGGTTATCGAAACAGGGAGGATAGGAAACCCATCACCAGTTTGCTCAGTCCATCTAGACTGAAAAAAATAAAGTAGCTGATCCCTAATAACCTGGATATCCTTCTGATAGTGTCCCTCATCATCAACTAAATACCGGATCCGGTTTGTGTACAACATTTTAATGTGTCCTGATGAAAAAATCTAGTATTCCGATCCCTTTTCCTAATCCACTGAATTCAAAACCTTCGCCTCCAAAAAGTCTCTTGCTGCAGAAGAAAAGAGTGATGGAAAGCCAAACTGAAACTTGCTGCAGAAGAAAAGAGTGATGGAAAGCCAAACTGAAACAGAGTGATGTAAGATCAGAATCATGGAGACAACTTTCCTAATCTTCTTTGGCCTGTAGAGTAGTTATAGGAGTCTTAACATGCTCCACTTGCCTCACAATGTCGTCAACCTCCATTCTGTTTCATCTGAAGAATCTATGTCTCGCTAACTCCATACATCTAGATAATATGTAATTGTTATCTTTTTATTTGTTATATTTTTCTTATTCCTTTCCTTTATACTAAAGTTGGCTTTTTAAAGTATATTTTTAATTAAAGATATATAGGGCATCTCAAAGATGGACAAAATAGTTACTTCCATAGTGCTTTTAAGAAAGTCCCATGGGACCATGGAGAAGATGGAACGGGCCAATAGAAGTGTGAGGTTGTACCTGCCATCACCTCTTGAATGAAACAAAGGACTTCGAGATGTCTTTTTGCCAACCCATAGGGACAGCTAAGCGCGATGCTGCGTCCTTCCTACCCCTCCCTCCTCTCTACTTCTTCCCTTCTTATGATTTTTAATATTTAAATATTTTAAATGTAAATGATATCATTCGACAACTTGTATCAACAATGTTGAATCCTCATTGTCAATCTTAGTATGAATTAATTTTAGAAAATTTTTACTTAGATTTAGCTTAGCCTATATTGAACAATGAAGTCTTATATTGATGTTTCAAATTATTAAATGTGATGCACTATCTTTAAAATATTTAAAAATTTAAAAATTATATAATTTGAAAACTTTTAATCAAATATAAAAGAGAAAAAAAATATAATAAGATATTAATTCATAGATTCACTATTGCTAAATTTGTAGTTTATTACAATCGTTACTGTAATTATTTAAAATAAAAATATAATTTAAGATACCGACCATCCTGATATCTACCATTTAGAGGATTCTTATGATCTTTGAATTCAATTTGGAGGAACTTGGTTAGATGCATATTGAAGAATATCAATTTGATTTGCAGTTGGATTAGATTTAATTTAATAGCTCAAAATATATAACTCGGCTTGAACTTTTCTTGCGAGGGTAGTGGAGAGTGAGTAGGACAAAATAGATAAATTTGAGAAGAGTTCTGCTGATCTTGCATATTAGGTCAAATTAACATCCACATTAGACTTTCTCACAGCTTGGTGGTTGAGTCGACTTTTAAAACTGATTTCCATCATGATGTCTTAGTGCTATGATGTGCTCCAGGTGTGGTGACACAAAAAGTTTTAGCCATCTAGAAATATTTTCTTCTTTTTTCTCGACCTCTGAATCAATTATCCTAGAAGAGAAGATAGTGCGAAGCATAAACTAACAAGAGGACTCTAATAGCCTCCATATTCGTCTAATAACTCCAGAAATAGAGAATTAAGGCCCCCCAGATCCATCATCTTCTGCATCCAAATACTTCGTTCTTTCGGTTTGCTTCGGAAAGAAACGACAGCTTCTGGAATTAGAAAGGTTTATTGTTGGGTTGGCCTGACCCATTGTCTCGTAAAAGCTTAATGTCACAAGAGCTCGAACTTGCACACCAGAAGTATTACTGAGTTTTGGGCTTTGTGCTGCACTGACAGACGCCATTTCCAAGCAACCTCCTCACAACCCGTGCACCAAAGGCTGTAAAACCACTATAAAAAAAAAAAAAAAAAAAGCTTATTATGATAAATTAATTCATCATACAAAAATTATCATAATAAATTATTATGATAATAAAAATTTATTATAATACGTTTTAAAATTATCATAATAAATTGTTGTCGTAATCTTATTACGATGTAACTAATTTCATCGTAATAAATGATATATTATGATAAACCTATATATATTATAAATATTAAAAAATAAAATTTTATTATGGTGACTTAATTTTGCCGAATAGAAAGCTATTACGGCGAAATTAAATCGCCGTAATAACGTCTAGCGAACTATTTTCGCCCTAATAGCCGCCTATTAGGGCGAAATTAAGTTGTCGTAATAGGTTAGACATTATTATGGTAAAGAAAAAAAGATTTAATAAAAAAACTTTATTACAATGAAAAAAAATTCGTCATAATAAGTATAACTATTATGAAAATTTAAATTTCACCATAATAGAAAGAAAAAAAGATTTAATAAAAAAAATATACTTTATTACAATAAAAAACATTTCATTGTAATAAGTACGACTATTACGATGAAATTTAAATTTTATTATAAATAAAAAGATTTAATTAAAAATACTTTATTACGATGAAACAATAGTTTCGCCGTACTATAACTATTACGATGAAATTTAAATTTTACGTAAAAAAAAATGATTTAATAAAAAATGTACTTTATTACGGTAAATTTTTTTGCCGTAATAAGTATGACTATTACGGTAAATTTAAATTTTGCCATAATAGAAAGAAAAAAATGATTTAATAAAAAATATAGTTTATTATAACGAAAAATATTTCACATAATAAGTATGACTATTACAGTAAAATTTAAATTTCACGTAATAGAAAGAAAAAGATTTAATAAAAAAATATACTTTATTACGATGAAAAAATATTTCACCGTAATAAGTATGACTATTACGGTGAAATTTAAATTTTACCATAATATAAATAAATAAATAAATGATCATACTTTATTATGACGAAACAATAGTTTCATTGTTCTAAGTATAACTATTACGGTAAAATTTAAATTTCATCATAATAGAAAGAAAAAAATAGATTTAATAAAAAATATACTTTATTACGACGAAAAAAAAGTTTCATCGTAATAAGTATAACTATTATGAAGAAATTTAAATTTCATCGTGATAAAAAGAAAAAAAAAAGATTTTAATGATAATTTTTATTTATAACGATGAAAAAATATTTCATCATTATAAATAATTTTATGATTAATTTAATTTTAATTTTATCATTATAAATAAGTTTATAGCGACGAAACCATTTTGTTACAATAAGTTCGTCACAAAATGCCCACTTTCTTATAGTGCACAAAGTAATTAATATATCAAAATACAAAGAGAATCATCCTAACTCTTTTATTACAATTCTCAAGCAACTAAAATACAAAGATAGTGGATACAAGAGATCGATATATATATATATATATATATATATATATATTGAGAAGTCTTTGACAGCCTTACCCCATGATCGAGACTTATATTTGCATTTCATCGTGTTACAACTTCTGGTGTGTTGAGTTGTAAGTAGGTTGAGCAAGCAATATGGCATCTGGCGCCAAATTAGGCTCAAAGCTTGCAAGAATTCTGAAGCAAGTTTGGTTCATGTGGACAAATGAGGACAAGAGGGCATCGATGGTCTTGAGTTAATTTGGATCGTGATTGGTTTCAGAGCCAGATTTTTCCGCACCTAACTTCCCTTAGGTTTGGCGTTGGGTTCAACGAAATCAACATCACAGCTGCCGGCTCTCCGATAAAACTTTCAATTCCTCACATTGAAAAAAATATTTAATGTCAGGTGTCATTAATATCGTTTGTAATCTATTAAATATTCTTTGATTGCTTAATGATTGATAAGTTATAAATGTCTTTTTCTTTCTGGGAAAAAAATTCAGCAAAGATAACCATTTCCATGGAAGATTAGTGGGAATGCCGCCAAAAAAAAATGAAACCATTATTAACCAGTGGCTAGGAGGAGGTGCCAAAAGTTAAAGAAGCAAAAGAAGCATGATCTACAGTATAATTTTTGCACAAACTTAGTCATGATTCAAAGGAAATAACTAGCAAAATTCCTTGTCAAAGATTATCATGTATCTTTATTTTTTTTTATTACAAGCGAGCAATCACACCACTCTGGTGCGAGTCAAACCCGTAAGATCAGAATATAAAATTTGCTGCAAAATAACAGGGTAAGAAACACCGTAGTGCCATTCCCACTGGCCAAGATGGCGAACAACGGTAGAAACAACCCAATCAACCGCAGCATTGGCCTTTCGATAAACATGACGAATCACGGAGGCATATGTCGCCTAAAGAGAGACCCTAATATCTCTTATAAGGGGATTTAGAATAGAATATGGATCCTCATCCCGACTAATACACCTGATAATCATGAGAGAATATCCCTCAATGATCAATCGGCGATAGCCCAAGTGATAAACAACATGAGTAATACCAGCCCATGCAGCCTGGAGCTCCGCCAAGGGACAGAAATGTCTACAGAGCTGTGACCACCAGCCGTAAGTAACTAACCCTTAGCCCACAAATAACAAACCCAGAACCAGCAGTACAACCGGATACAGAGCCATCAAAATTCACTTTGACGTAACCCGGGGGTGGGGGCTCCCAAGAAACGAAGACCGTAGTACGGTGCGCTACCGAAGCAGCAGGGGAGTCCCAGTGACCAGGCCCGTAAGAGTAAATGCCAAGATGGCAGCGTGTGTACTCCATAGTATGAAAGAGAGCACGATGGAGAATCTCCTGAGGTGAGGTCGTCTTCTCAGCAAAGACTGTCTGGTTCCGAGACAACCAAATATGATAAGCCAAATAGGCTGATAAAATACTCTGAGAGCGGGGACCACTCTGGATAACCAAACGGACAGTATGCAAGAAAGAAAGCTGGGTGGGTCCATCCTCCGAGAGCCATGGGGTAAAGTGAGTCAACTGCCATATCTGAGACGCACGAGGACACATAAATATGACATGATCAGTCGATTCATCCTGCATTCCACATATTGGGTAGAGAGGCAGTATAGAAAGACCACGATCAGTCAATAGGGAACAGCTAGGTAGGCGATCCCACATAAGCTTCTATAAAAAGAGCTGAATCCTAGGGTGTACTGGCAACCGCCAAATCTAGGCAACATCACCAAGGCTCGAAGTCCAAGACGAAAACGGGCAACCAAATCCCTAGCGGGGGCGCAAGGAAGACAGGATCGACGCCAAAGTCTGATGTCCGGCCCAGCAGAAAGAGGAAGAGGCATGGCAAGGATCCTATGCGCAAGCTCTGTCCCAAACAGCCGAGACACCATCAGGGCATTCCATCCAGCACTCTCTTGGCAAATCAAAGATGAAACAAGCTGAGAGGGTTCAACATCAGAGCTGATAAAAGTCGGCTATCGAGATAGTGAAATATCAGCTATCCATGTGTCCTGAGTAACATACAGAAGCCCTATCCCCAATCATGCAATGAATATCATTCATAATAGTAGGGGCAGCTTGGCAAATCGCACGCCATAAGAAAGAACATCTACGGGGGAAGCTGAAGGCCGAGTCATAGTCAAGCCACCGTATCTGCCATGCATGACCGAACTCCAGAAGCAATGAGAATCCAGCAGGAATCTGGAAGCATGCCTCGCCATAATAGCCTTCCGATGAAACACCAAGGACTGGATCCCAAGACCGTCCTCACGAGTAGACAGACAAACAATGTCCCAAGCCAATAAATGAATACCATGACCCCCCTGCATAGACGCCCAGAGAAAGTCCCGTATGCGTCTCTCAATCCGGCGGAGGCAGGTAGTCGGAATCAAAGTATTGGATAACAGATAGAGAGGAAGCGATGTAAGAATAGAGCGGATCAAGGTGACACGCCCCATCATAGAAAGACCCGAAACCTACCATCGATCCAACCGAGCAGAAATCCGACGATCAAGGTCCCCAAAATCTTGCTGCCGAGGCCGCCGCCCCGTAATGGGAATGCCAAGGTAGGTCAGGCGGTCAGAGGAGGTCGAGATCCCAAATAACTGGAAGATAGCAGCACGAAAGCGGGGAGAGGTCGAAGAGCTGAAGCAAAGAATAGATTTCTGCAAGTTAACTTGTTGCCCCGAGGCCAGGCAATAAGATTGAATAATAGCAGAACAGGTAGCTGCATTCTGAACAGAAGCTGGGCTCAGCAGAATACAATCATCAGCAAAGAGAAGATGAGTAAGTGGAGGTCATGAGGCCCAGGCATATAAGGCAGCAATCGAGACGCCCCAACCGCCTGATTAAGAGCATGAGACAGTTCATCAGCACACAGAATGAACAACAACAGAGAGAGAGGGCAACCTTGGCGGAGTCCGACAGTAAAGGAAAAAAACTCAGTCGGACTACCATTAATAATAATAGAAAAGGAGGGCCCTTGGACACATGCATAACCCATTCAATGAATAATCAACAAAACCAAACTCATGTAGCGTGTGTTGAAGAAAAGTCCAACTCATCCTGTCATAAGCTCTCTCCATATCTAACTGAACAGCCATGAGAGACTGTTGACAGGTGGCTCGTTGGAGGTCATGCATAAACTCCTGGGCAATAAGTGCATTATCAGTGATACTGCGCCCACGGATAAAAGCCCCCTGTTTTGAAGAGATCATACAGGGAATCACCCCCTGCAATCGAGTAACCAGGATGCAAGCACAAACTTTATATAGAGTGGTACATAAGCTGATCGGCCTATAATGCTGGGGAAGCAGAGCATTCCCTCTCTTGGGAATTAGGGCAAGAAAAGTACTCTGCCAATCTGGAGGAATATCTCTAGAAGAGAAGACAGACTGAATAGCCAATATGACATCCTACCCAACAATATCCCAGAAGTAACGGAAGAAAAACGGTGGAAAGCCATCTGGACCAGGAGCTTTGTCAGGTCCCAGAGCCTAGACCGTATAACGAATCTCCTCTGGTAGGACCTCCCGAATCAAGAGACCATTATCATTCTCTGAAACCCTGACAGCTCGGGTAGTGGTGAGAATGGGGGAGTCAGAGCCAAAGACCTTTGACTAGCGAGACTGAAAGAAATTGAGAATCTGCTGCCGAATAGCCCCTCATCATCAAGAATATTACCATCCGCATCACTAATCCGCCATATCCGATTGGCAGCACGCCTAGCCACAGTGGCCTGGTGAAAGAACCTTGTGTTTCGATCTCCTTCCTTGATCCACTAAACTCGGGACCACTATTGCCAATAAGTGTCCTGCTATCGGAGCAAGGAATGATGCAAAGCCAAGCTATGCCTGAGAGACTGAAGATCAGGCTCAGTTAGGAGACCCTCCGCATCCTCCTTAGCCTGAAGAGTAGCAATATCAGCTTCCACAGCCTGGACTTGCTGCATGAGATCCCCCACCTCTCTTCTATGCCACCTTAAAAATTTGTGTTAGTGAGCTCTAAGTGGCGAGAGAATCAATAAGTAGAAGTCCCTCTAATCGGCATATGCCATATCTGACTTATGAGGGACCGAGTCGAAGAGTAATACGTCCAAAACTACTCAAACCGAAAAGGCCCCTTCCTATGAGATGACAACTCAGTAGAGATAAGGAGGGGACAGTGGTCCGATGCAATCCGAGGGAGATGAGTAGTAGTAGCACAGGAAAAGGACTGCAGCTAGGATGAGGAGGCCAAAGCCCGATCTAGCCGCTCCCACACCCGAGCAGACCGACTTCGATTATTACACCAAGTAAACTGCGGCCCCGAAAATCCCAGATCAAAAAAGGCCAGCCAAGGAGATGAAGGAGCGAAATTCCATGGAGTTCGGAGAATCCACAAATCTCCATCCCCCACACTTCTCAGAAGCATCCAAAATACAATTGAAGTCACCAGCAATGAGAGTGGGGAGACCCTGGCCTAATAAAGTGAGAATCTCTGCCCAGAGATTGCGCCGCTAACGAAAGTCAGTACTGGCATAGACACCCAGAAGTAGCCAGGGCAGAGTGATCCCCTCCGATATAGCCAAGGCCACCTGCTGGGGACTATGGTGAAAGGCATCAACTCGGATATCAGGGTTTTGCCATAGGGCCAAGATACACCTAGAGAGACCATTAGCTTCCACTGCATAGAAAGACCAATTACGGAAGCTTGCCGTCGGAAATGCTGAAGACTAGGTCCGAACAAACGAGTTTCCAACAAAACACATATATCAAAATGATGAATCTGCAGAAGCCTACCAAAGGAGGAGCGAAAGATGGTTTCAACACTCCTTGAACATTCCATATGAGAATCTTCATAAGGAAAGAAGCAAAGTAGCCTTAGGCCCCACCCTGAGCCACCATCATAACCCTGTTTGAGTGGTCTTCCGAATCAGGACACTGCACCTGGAGTCCGTGATCAGGCAACTGACACACTACCTGATCAAGAGGAACTGGCTGCTGAACTTGCTCCATTAGAACCACATCATTCAGAACCTTAGAGTGAGATCCTTCTTCCCGAGTGACAGAAGGGGATGTAGCAATGGTATCTTGACCCTGGGGGAGTCCAGATTCCAAAGGAGGAACCACTTCCATTGAAGGGCCTTTAGCTATAGTAGACACCTGACCCTTGCCTTTCAAAGCCTTAGGTTACATCCTGGGCCCACCGAACTCACTGGCCCGGGCCCGTTTTAGGGAAGCTGGATTGGCATCCACTCGGGCCTTAGAACATCCGGCCCAGCGATCTGATCCAAGAAGGCTAAAAGGATTAGTGGCCACTTTCCCACCCACAAGCAGCTGAGAACCATGGTCAGCACTAGAATCAGTATTCTGAACCCCAGAGGGAGACACTACCAGAGCATCAGAAGACTGGGCCTTAAATTAGAAAACAAAATCTGAAGATTGCTGATTATCGTTCAGCATAATTGGAAGATTGTTCTTCCTCCTGCCCTTAGAGACCTTCTGTGATTTGGAGTGAAACACAGGAGTCAAAGAGTCCCCAGAAGAGCCCACGGGAGCTGAGTTGATAAAATTTTCAGAGTCTACAGTAACCAGCACGGGGGGATTCACCCGGCACGGTCCCTTCCCCCCTTGGTGTTCTGAATTGACGATGACAACATTGGAATGGGAGGGTGACGACACTACTCTCCTACGAGAGACCTTACTCGGTTTTAGCTAGCCCTCCAACTCTTCCTGAGACGCAGCTGGAGCCTTACCAAAAGACTCCCCGCCTGAAACCTTACCCGATAAGTCCCCAGCATTAACCCGAACAGGGGGAGGCTTCCGAAGACGGAGGGCTACCATCTAGGGGCCATACTGAGGAGCTGCCGCAAAGGACTTCGGAGCCGTTGAAGACGAACACAGTCAAGTCAAGTGAAGAGATCCATAGTGCGAGCAGATACTGTCAACGTGCTCATACGCAAATTACTGCCAGAAAGGGGATCCATGAGCTCTGAATCTTGCCCCCAGCCGGAGAGGCTTTCTCAAATCAACTCTGACACTGGCACGAGCAAAGCTTCCTCTCCGCCACTCCTTCGTGAAAGCATCAGCCTCCACAAAATGATCGGCCACCAATAGAATACTTTGGAGAGTCTCCTCATTCCAGTATTCAATCGGAAGGTTTGGGAGGCGGATCCATAACAGAGCAGAGCACAATGCATCATCTGCAGGGACGAAATCAAGACGCCATTCCTCCATTGCGAGCGATTGACCGTTCACAACCCAGGGCTGCTTCAGTGCAGCGCCTCTAGCAGCCGGGAGTTCAAATTTCAGCAAGATTGTTTGGTGAGCAAGTGAGATGAAGTCAATCCGGCCAGCAAGTCCCGCCCGACGAAATTCCCTGATCACCACTTCTGGGGGAACCCATCTTGACAAAGACCTCACAATCAACCCTGACGCAGTCCAATCCTCCATCTCCCGATCGATCGCCGCTGTGGGAAGCTGGATAATCTTCAGAAACAGATGTTCCAACCCCGCAACTTCAGCAGGGGATGGCAACGGAGCAGACCAGGTAAATCAGCTCCCTCCCTTGCGTTGTAGCGGCGCTCCGTGGTCCAAACGGCCATCACCACCGGGCATTGCTACGATATATTTATATATATTTTTTAGGAACATACTGGAATTTCAGCCAGTTCTTTTTCTATAGTAGATGATCTGTAACTATCGATAGTGACCATACCATAAGGAAGCTATTGGAGCCAACGGCTAGTTTTTTTAAAAAAGAATCTAATTATTCAATTTGAAACCATCTTTAGTTTTTAGATTGCTATTCTCATTTGCCCATGGTTTATTTGCAGCACCAACCATCAAATAGGTGCATCAAACACCCTTAAGTTGTGTTTGGATGGATTGTCTAATGCTATAGTAATATTGATTACTGTGTTTGGTATGACAAACAGATTATCATCATATAATATCAAAATTTTAAAATATCTTTAAATTAAATTTATTAAAAATTTATACATTATTATATATTTAATTTTAAAAAAGTATATTTATAAATGATAATATTTTAAAAAATTATATTTATAAATAATATTTAAAGCGGCCGATAAGAATGTCGGAGGCACTGATCAAAAGAAGTTTCGCGGCGTTTGAAGATCGCCATGGGTCCGCTAGACGGCAGAGATCCGCAGTTTGACTCTCACGAAATAGAGTGTGGCTCGGGACCTTTATCATGAAGGTTCGAGCCAGGTCGGTAGAAGAGATGCGAGTAGAGAATGATCAAAGAAGAAAGGGCAATTTTATTAAAAAAATACTTTATTAGATTACCACATATCTTTGGTAATATGGATAATCATGCTTTCTACAGTAATCTAGACTATCTTTCTTGAGGTAATCCAGATTACCACTACAAGATAGATTGTCATTCAAAATACATTTCAAATATAATTATCTGATTACCGACTTTCAAATGCAACCTGAAAAGTTCCTCTCATTTATAGCACCGGTAATCAAAATGGTGCACCAAACGTCCTTGAAGTTCATCTTATTTATAGACCACTGAAATATACACCATTCTCACCTGCAACTAATTGCGGTAGCATTATACTTGCGGTCCAATGGTTCATTTTTTTTTTAATTTAAGGAGCATTGTAGAATTTTTCTCTAAAGGATTATATATTGGATCAAAATTTCTTTCTTATTCAACCATTGTTCTCTTTTTCTTAAGATAAATATAACATGCTTGAGGACGAAGTTTGATCATCTAATTGCATGCTTCAATTTGCTTCCTAACGTATCCCTACAATAATTTTTTATCAGAGCGACTTAACACTATTATTGATATATTCTTATGTATTCTTATCACCAGTAATTATTTGATAGAGGCTATAAAGTTTGCCTCTTAATCATATTGCATTATAACTAGCATAATTTCAATAATTATAAGTTTTTTCTTGAAGTGAATATCATGTAGAAGCATAGATTTTCTTCCATATAAATTTTGTTTTATATGAGACATAAATAGTTGTAACATATTTAGAAAATAAATAAGCATTTATTGGATGGCGATCACTACAACAAATATTCAGTGTAGCAACGCTATTTTACAGACGCTAGGGTGGAGCGTCGAGGAGGCCCGAATCATTCCAAATCGTCCCGACGCTTGTTTAAAGCGTCTGGTCTGCGTCGGCATCGGACTCCTAAAATATCTTCTTCTGGCCGTAGCTTCCTCTCAAGCGTTCTTCTCAAATCTAATGCACTAATGCCCTAGCTTCCTCTCAAGCGTCGTCCTCGAGCTTTCGTCCCAGAGCTTTCCTTCAAACCGAGCTTTCATCCCAGAGCTTTCGTCCCAGAGCTTTTCGTCCCAGAGCTTTCATCCAAGAGCTTTTCGTCCCAGAGCTTTCCTTCAAACCGAGCTTTCGTCCGAAGCCCTAGCTCTCCCTGCTCCCTCTTCCTTTGAACGCTTCCCTTGACATCGATTGTTGTGCCTTTTTGCCTCTTCCATCAAACCGAGCAGCTCTTCCAGCCCGATCTTCCTCCCTGCCTCTTCCTTCTCCGTGTGGCACTGGTTTTCTTGCCATCAATCTAACGATATCAAGGTGACTCCGTTATCTACGGTTAGGGTTCGGACCTTTCCTTACTCTCTCTCTCTCTATTTCCCTTTAATTCAGCTCTGGGTGTTCTTCTTGCCACTTCACAGTGTGCATACAGTTGGTGGAAGGAATTATAAGAGTCGAGGACCTTCTCAACTTCCCACTTATTTCTCGCCTTTTCCCTCATGGTGCCAGCACTCAGCCGATCAAATTCAAGGTGAGTCTCTCACTCCTCTCTGCGGCCCCCCCAGTCTACTGGTCTCTTTGTGCTGCTGCTCCTTGCTCCGAGCCTTCTTTCGTGTTTGGTTGTCTCTTTAATTTTGTGTCTACGCCATCTGTTTCGAGCTTTGTGGAATTAGCTTGAAAGATTTTAAATAATAATAATAATAATAACAGTAATAGTAGTAGTAGTAATAGTAAAAGGTGATGATAAATTCTCAGATGCTTTTTTAGATCATTGTAACTGTGTCTTTTTCGGGGTTATAGATCCTTATTAGATATGTCTTCACAAGCTCCTAAATTATCTTCATAAATATGCTAGCATCTATGATCATTTTTCTTTTCTTTATATTTCTTTTTTTTAATGGAATGGTAGTTTGAGTCATCGGACAAACCAGCGTGTTGCTTTCGACAAAGAATATCTGATCTGATTGTTTCACTTGGCTTTGATAGACAAAAGAATATAAGACTCTGCAGAGTTATTAAGTGAAAAGGGTTTACCAGATTTCTTTTGTGGTTCTCAAAAGTCACCTTGGTGGATTTGGGATCTGCGTGTCAGTTTATCAGTGCGTTCTCTCCTAAAACATTGGATGCATTAGTTCATGGAATAGGTTCTGGAACTTTTCTGTAAGGTCAGGATGGGAAAGGGTGTTCTGTAATGCGAACTGGATTTGCCCCTGAATTATGGTGTAAAGGATAGGCCAAGTAACTGGTGAATTTGGATGTTAAAAGACTACATTATATTATGACTGCTATGTTTTGGATTAATATATGATTGTCCTAGAGGTTTGTTTATTTACTGTTTGTTGTTTGTTAATTTGTTTTTTTAGTTGTACTTAAGTTGGGACAAGGAGGCCCACCATGTTCTGGTGCTCTACACAATTATGGTTGGAGTGTGCCCTGGAGTGTGTTAGAAAGAAAAGGTGGAGTATAGTATCAGGGGAATGCAAAGTTTGTTGCATTCTGTGTGTTACTTTTATTTCCTAGTTTTTATGGTAATGGTTTTCATCTCACAATTGCAATGCACTATGATACTCTTAATAAACAGATTTAAATTTTAGAAGTTACAAACTCTTTTTATATGTGGGCACAGTAAACCAGTCTAACACTCCATTCCTCGGGCATCGCTTTTGTTTCTTTGGTGATGTTCCTTTTTGCACCCCCACCCCTCTCCCTCATCTGTCTCTACTAGTTGTTGCAGTCTCTGTCATGTATCTCTGTTTCTCTGTTTCATGCTTTTGTTGTTTTTTGCAAAGAGAGGCTACCGCTTGGTCTATATAAACACTAGGATTTCCAAACAGTGGTTTCAGTTTGAAGTCTTTGTACCATTGGAAAAGGTAACTTCTTATCCTTTGATATTAAGAGCCCAACATTCCATATGTCAGAGAAAGTCATAGATGAAACCGTTCCTAGAAAAGCTATATATGATATTTTTCTCAAGGTATGGGTAAAGGGCACTGTCAATGGGGAAACTGCAGGGATCCGGCTTTGCCATTGGGTTGGTTGGTGTCCATAAAAAGAGTAAGGACAAGATGAAAATTTTCATTAGAAAATTGCTTTGTGTTTGTGTTTGAGATGGCACTCATGGGCTTCGCCAAGCACCGGAGATTCCAGGACTGGTGCAATCCAGGGTGCTTGAGCAAGCAGTACTTCCTAGGCATTGAGAAGTACCTGGGGGGCTCAGGGGACCCTCCTTACCCTGGGGGCCTTTGTTCAACCCACTGGGACTGGGGAAGGATGAGAAGTCCATGAGGGATCTGAAGCTCAAAGAGGTGAAGAATGGAAGGTTGGCCATGTTGGCCATCGTGGGGTACTTTATTCAGGCCCCTGTGACTGGTGTGGGGCCCTTCCAGAACCTCTTGGATCACTTGGCTGACCCAGTCAACAACATCTTGACCAACTTCAAGTTCCATTAAGGGCAGGCTGCTGTAGGGCTGGAGTGGTGATCCCTTGAAACCCCTCCCTCTCTTGCAACATTTTCTGGAATCTTGTAATTGCTATGTGTTGACGCCGAGTCACCTTTCTTGAATGCCAGGGAAACGGAGGTCCTCTTCATCGGACTTCTGCAAGAAAAGTCTTCAGAGACTGAATGTTCCGATGGGGACCCTCCGACGCTCAAGTCAGTCACTCAGAAACAAACAAGAGTTAGCTAGCAGAAGAAAGCTAGAGAGTTAGGGTTCAGGATCCTCCCTTTATCGCAAGTGTGGGCCTTTATACTTGCTCAAAGATCTCCCTCTCTCATGCTTCCAGAAGGTTTATGATTTCGAGATACTGCTATCCGATAACAGACAAAAGGGAAGGCTGATAGTGACGGATCGTGGACGTGTCAGAGATATTTACCTCATTTGTCACCTGCCAATACGGTATTACACGTGTCGGGTTGCTATGGCTGCACCAGGCACGCGCCGTTATGAGGTATGGCCATATGCAGCCGCAGGCGAGCGGTGGATCGTACTCCGTAATGGGATATGGCCACGCACTGTTACGGGTGCGTGGTGGGCCATACGCCTTAATGGGGCATGGCGATGCACTGTAGTAGGCGAGTAGTGGGCCACGTGGGCGTGCCAGGTGGCCCGTTGCTATAAGCTAAGGGCCAAACCATGACGGATGCCCAAGGCCGAGGCTGAAGCTCGGGACTGAAGGAGGCCGAAGCGGGCCTCGGAAGTTGAATGGTGCCCCGGAGGCCGAAGTGGGCCTCGGAGGTTGAATGGTGCCCCGGACGTCGAAGCGGGCCTGGGAGGTTGAATGATGCCCCGGAGGCCAAAGCGGGCCTCGGAGGTTGAATGGTGCCCCGGAGGTCGAAGCGGGCCTCGGAGGTTGAATGTTGCCTCAGAGGCCGAAGTGGGCATCGGAGGTTGAATAGTGCCTCAGAGGCCGAAGCGGGCCTCGGAGGTTGAATGTTGCCTCGGAGGCCGAAGCAGGACGCTGTCAGTCTCTTTTACAGTTAACCCTGACGGTGCTAGATCAGCCATATCAGATGCCTCCTCACCCCTGAGACGGAGCGGGTCCACCTTGGCGAAGCGAAAGGGATGTCACTTCCCTAGTGGCTGATCCACGTCCGCGGCCAACTGCTCCCGGACACGTGTCTCTGGATGCTGTGATAACATAGCGCGGGCGACTTGGGGGATGTGAAGGGGCAGTCGCTATTGTCCGTCCGATCTGCCGTGATCACCCTTGAGGCGGGGTTGTCCTTTTGAAATTCACGAAATGCAGCCGCCATCATTGCCATCATGGCGTTGACGTCAGCGATGTCCCATCATTGGCCGGAGACGGTTTGTTCCACGCGCCGGACGCCTACTGAGGCGGCCCAGCCTATAGCGGGAGTCCGCGTGGCTAGCAAATCGAGGCAGGATGATTTGAAACTTGACAAAACCCGAGTGAAGGCTGAATACCCGTCACTTTGCTTCAGTTATGTTTTTCTTGTGGTCCTCTGCTCTCTCTGCAACCTGAGAATTGCCCCCCGCCATTTCTTTCTCCAGGTTAGCCTTCTGTCCTTCCCGATCCTTCCTTCTTCTTTCCCAAACTTTTGTCATGGCCTCCTCGCCATCTTGGACTTCTTCTTCTCCCTCTGACAACCGTATTTCTCCCTCGAGGCTTTGTGCCTCTCCATCTCCCTCTTCTTTATGGTCCTCCGATCTGAAGGACCGTCTTCCCTTGTCCCAACGATCGGTTGCTGATAGGGCTTCTGCAAAGGGACGCTCGGCGGTGACCGGCCGGGCCCCAGCGAGGAGGCGCCAGGCGGCAGCCGGTGCCTGTTCGAGGATGGGGGTGGAATCCCCGATGGGGACCGCCTCCACTGTGACGGACCAAGACTTAGCAAACATTAGGGCCCGCTACTAGGTACCCCGAGATATCGGGCTCTTCCTTCTGACCCCCGATGATAGGATGGTCTCCTCTTGACCTGGTAGAGTGGCCGTTTATGAGATATCCCTTAAGTTAAGTCTCCGTCTATCTTTTCACCCCTTTTTTATCAACCTTTTAGACTATTACTACTTGACTCCTTCTCAGCTGGTCCCGACTCCCTTCGGACCATTTTTACCTTTCTCATCCTTTGTCACCACCTCCAAATCACCCCCTGACTCTCCCTCTTTCGCTGTTTTTACACCCTTAAGCAGCAGAGGGGTTGGTGGCTGTTCCAGCCCTGACCCGGTCGCGTCCTCAAGTTACTTCTCCCCTCCTTGGTCAAGGGATGGAAATCTCGTTTCTTTTTTATTGACCTTGATCAAGTCAAGCCTCAGTGGGGGGATCCCGACCTCTGACCCAACATGAACTCCACTATCATCCCAGGAGATCAAGAAGCGCTAGGGCAACTATTGACTGCCGACATCCCCAGATACAACCTGCTGCTGTCGGAGCACAACCTCCGGCTGGCAGGCCTCACCACACAGAATGGTGAGTAATAGACGCCCCAGCACTTAGCCAAATTGCCCTCTCCTTCTCCTTCTTCTCTCTTCTCTTTTTTTTTACTAACTCTGGCCGACGTTGCGCAGCGATGAAGCCTCCGACCGCCATGGTCAGGAAGGCCACAGTCAAGAGGATGAGGGCCCGGGGTGGCCCGTGAGAGGGGCAGCAGGCACCGGCCCCCAAGCGCCTTACTGTGCGGGTATCCTAGCAGGTCGAGCAGTGTGAGTCTCCACCAGTTCCAGAGGTGGATCTGACGGCCGACACCCCACTAGAAAGGGCGGGGGCCGAGGGGATGACGACAGAGGAGCTAGCGACGGTGGAGGAGCCGGTGACTATGGAGGAGCCTCCGGCTTCCAGTGAACCACCCCCGGCCGAAGCAGACAGGAGTTGGGGGGAAGGGCCATCAAGGACAACAAGTACACCCCGAACAAATGCCGACAAGTAGCCCTCCGCGTGCCGAGCCGGAGCACATCGGAAATGCCGAGGGGAGCAGGGCTGGGCTGACCCTCACGGGTTTTCTTTAATAAACGACGGGTGTCGGGCTGAATAGCTCATGTCCCACGTCGTTCAGCCTGACATTCAGGAGGAGCTCTGGACTCTAGGGGTGAACAAGTTCTTCTGGGAGGTCTTCTCAGCCCTCGTCCGAGTAAGTATTTTTTATTTTTTATTTTTATTTTTATTTTTTTTTGCCATAGGTTTAGAGTACTTAAACAATTTGCATAGCTGACACCTTGAGCGCAGGTGACCAACTCCTTTGTGCTCTCTCGGGAGGCCATCGGTGAGGGGAGGTCGTCGCTCGCCAAGTCCAACAGGATGCCGAGGACGCTGAGGCCGCAGAGAAGGCATTGGAATTGGTAAGGGCCGAGTGTGCCGACAAAATAAAGAAGGCTGAGAGTAGAGCTGAGGCCGAGGCCAACCGACGGCAAGTGGCGCTCAAACAGCTCACAGAGGCCGAGGGCGCAATTGAGGCATGAAACCTTCATATAGACGACTTGAACTCGGCCATTCAGGCGGTCGAGGATCGAGCGAAGCGGGCTGAGGAAGAGGTAGCGCCAAGGAGGCTGAGAGGACAGTGGCAACCTCTCTGGCTGTGGAGAGGGAGGCCCGAGCCGCTGAGGTGGAGGCAGCCGCCGAGGCCAGGGCTGCTGCGACCGTGGAGGAGTTCAAGGCATTGTAGCACTTCACCCACGAGCTAGTTGAAGCTAATGCGGATTTCTACATCCAGGGGTTTGACGATGCCAAGGAAAAGGTAGCCCAATTTTTGAACCTCCCCCAAGTCATGGACATCGAGCCGAACCAGAAGTCCGATGAGGCCCCGGATGGCGAGCCTGCGGCCAGATCTTGATCTTGTATTTCTTTTACTTTACGCATTTTTTTTTTGGTATCAAGTCCGACTCTGTCGGCATTTTGTAGACACTTCATTAATAAAACTATTTTTATCCAACAATGTCTCATTTCCGAGCCCTTGGGTTGCCGACGTGGGACCCGTAGGGGCTTCGTCGGCACCGAGGGGCAGCTTCTCACCACTCACGAGTGACTAAGCCATGTAGGACCGAATATCCAGGAGCACCAAGGTTGAAACTGGGGCCGCGTCCACCCCTAGGATTCGGACCTCTGGGGGCTGATGGAACATCAGCCTCGGAGTGCCGAGGGAAAAATGGGCTTTTTGAATCCGATGGTACATCGGGTCTTCGATGCCAATGGTACATTGGGATTTTTATTGAGAGCCGATGGTACATCGGTCTGCCAGTGGTACACTGAGCTTTTCATGCTGAGCTGGCCTCGGGCTTTTTGAATCCGATGGTACATCGGGTCTTCGATGGCAATGGTACATTGGGCTTTTTGTTGAGAGCCAATGGTACATCGGTCTGCCAGTGGTACACTGGGCTTTTCATGCCGAGCTGGCCTTGGGCTTTTTGAATCCGATGATACATCGCATCTTTGATGCCAATGGTACATTGGGCTTTTTGTTAAGACCCGATGGTACATTGGTCTGCCAGTGGTATACTGGGCTTTTCATGCCGAGCTAGCCTCGAGCTTTTTGAATCCGATGATACATCGGGTCTTCAATGCCAATGGTATTGGGCTTTTTGTTGAGAGCCGATGGTACATCGGTCTGCCAGTGGTACACTGGGCTTTTCATGCCGAGCTGGCCTTAGGCTTTTTGAATCCGATGGTACATCGGGTCTTCGATGCCAATGGTACATTTGGCTTTTTGAATCCGATGGTACATTGGGTTTTTGATGCCAATGGTACATTGGGATTTTTTTGAGAGCCGATGATACATCGGTCTGCCAGTGGTACACTGGGCTTTTCATGCCGAGCTGGCCTCGGGCTTTTTGGGAGCCGATGGTACATCGGTCTTCAGTGCCAATGGTACATTGGGCTTTTTGTTGAGAGCTAATGGTACATCGGTCTACCAGTGGTACACTGGGCTTTTTGTTGAGAGCCTGAGATGCTAGAACTTATATTTACTAGTGTCAAATGTAGGGCAAGAGCCTGAAAGGATACATGTGTGAAAATTAATGTGAAAAGAAGATACATTACTGATAATACCGATGGAGGTTGTCAGCATTCCATGTCCACGGGAGCGATTTTCCATCCAGCTCTTCAACTTTGTATGCTCCGTGATAGAGTGCCTCAGTGATTCGATAAGGCCCCTCCCAGTTTGGTGCTAGTTTGCCTCCTTCCGTCGGCTTTGAAACTTCGGCTCACCAAAGGACCAGGTACCCTGGCAAGAAGGTTCTGGGGTGGATGCGAGCGTTGTAATACCTAGCCGCTCATTGCCGGTAGACCACCATCTGGAGTCGCGCTCGGTCCCGTACGTCCTCCACCAAGTCGAGATTGGCTCGCAACTGGCTCGGGTTGTCTTCCTCGCTGTAGGCCTCCACTCTAGGGCTCGGGACACCAATCTCCACAGGAATGATGGCCTCGGATCCGAAGATGAGGCTGAAGGGAGTCTCACCAGTGGGGGCTCGTGGCATTGTGTGGTAGGCCCATAGTACATTATGGAGCTCCTCCACCCATCGTCCTTTGCAGTCATCTAGCCGAGCTCTCAATCCTTGGAGAATAATGCGGTTAGTTACCTCGGCCGCCCTGTTGGTCTGAGGGTGCCCAACAGAAGTGAACCGCTGATGGATGCTGAGCTCGGTGCAGAATCCACGAAAATTTATGTTGTCGAACTGCCGGCTGTTGTCGGTGACCAAGGTATGTGGTAACCCAAACCGGCATATTATAGACTTCCAGAAGGACCTCACCTTGCCCTCGGTGATCTTAGCAAGTGCCTCAGCCTCAATCCATTTGGTGAAGTGGTCGACGGCCACCAGCAGGAACTTGCGCTGACCGGAGGCCGGAGGGAATGGCCCTAGGATGTCCATTCTCCACTGAGCGAATGGCCAGGGCACCGCTAGAGGGGTCAGCGGAGATGTTGGCTGCCGCTGGATATTGGCATGGCGCTGGCAGCTATCACACTTCTTGACTAGCTCGGTCGCGTCCTCCTCATGGTCAGCCAGTAGTACCCTTGCCGCAGGGCCTTGTAAGCCAAGGCTCTGCCCCCCAGATGATCCCTGCAGATGCCCTCATGGATCTCCCATAGGATGTAGTCAGCTTCTGTAGGTCCGATGCACCTGAGGACCGGGTATAAGAATGATCTTCGATATAGCTTCTCGTCCATTATTAAGAACTTCGGGGCCCACCGCCTAAGCAGCCTGGCCTCTGCTGGGTCTTCGGGGAGGGAACCGTTAGTGAGATATTGGACATAGGCATCCATCCATGAGGGCTCCTGCTCGACCGGCAGTGCTTCCTCCACTGTCACTTCAATGCTCGGGACTTGCAGATGCTCCACGTATGTCCTTCCTAGGGTCCCGTCAGTCGAGGTGGCCAAGTGGGACAGCGCATCAGCCCTGGCATTCTCCGCTCGAGGAATGTAGCTGATGTGAAAATATAAAAAACTAGAGGCTTGGGACTGCACTTTACTCAGGTAGCGAGACATGGTTAGGTCCCTAGCCTCGTACTCCCCAGTGACCTGCCCAGAGACAAGCTGAGAGTCTATGAAGGCCCTCAGGCACTCCGCACCGAGCTCCTTGGCTAGCTTCATCCCTTCCATCAAGGCTTCATACTCCGCTTGGTTGTTGGTAGCCGGGAACAGAAACCGGAGGGCATACTCCACCACCTCCCCCTCGGGGCTTGCAAGAATAAGTCCAGCCCCACTCCCTTGAGAATTTACTGCTCCATCCACATGAAGGATCCAGTCTTCCTTCCCCATTCCCTCGGCCGTACGGGACTCCATATGCGCCTCCGGGTGCAACTCCTCTGGATGCTCCTCAGCCCAAGTGCACTCGATCAAAAAGTCGGCTAACACCTGGGACTTCATTGCGGGTCTCGGCCGAATGGATAAATCAAACTCCCCCAACTTGATGGCCCATTTGGCTAGCCGACCGGAAGTGTCAGGACGGGACAGAATAGTCCGAAGTGGTTGGTCCATGAGCACCACAATTAGATAAGATTGGAAGAAGGGTCGGAAGAGCTAGGCCGAGACCACCAGGGCAAATATGATCTTCTCGGTCTTAGAGTATCTCATCTTGGCATCATGGAGCACTTTGCTGGTGTAGTAGATCAGCTTCTGAACTCTGTCGGCGTCCCTGCGGACAATCACGGAGCTGACAGCCTCGGGAGAGGCTGCAAGATACAAAAAGAGTTCCTCCCCGCCCCTCGGCTTGGACAGCAGCGGAGGAGTGGATAGAAATTTCTTCAGCTCCTGGAAGGCTTCCTGACACTCCTTCGTCCACTCAAAGCTATTGACCTTGCGTAGTGCCTTAAAGAAGGGTAGACACCGTTCTGCTGATCTTGACATAAAGCGGCTCAAGGCTGCCACCCTCCCAGTCAAACGCTGCACCTTCCTTTTGTTAGCTAGGGGCCTCATATTCAAGATGGCTTGGATTTTATCTGTGTTGGCTTCAATTCCTTGCTGCATCACCATGAAGCCCAGGAACTTGTCCGCCGCAACTGCAAAGGCGCACTTGCGGGGGTTCAGCCTCATCCGATACCGGCGCAGGTTGGCGAAGGTTTCCGCAAGGTCGGCAATATGGTCCGTAGCGTGGGTGCTCTTGGTCAGCATGTCGTCCACATACACCTTCATGTTGCACCCGATCTGGTCCTTGAAAACCTTGTTCATCAACCTCTGGTAGGTGGCTCCCGCATTCTTCAACCTGAACGGCATCACCTTGTAGCAGTATATCCCCTTCTCGGTGATAAAGGAGGTCGCCTCTTCATCAGCTAGGTTCATCCTAATCTGGTTGTACCTCGAGAATGCATCCATGAAGCTGAGGGTCTCATGGCCGGACATGGAGTCTACCAACTGGTCGATCCGAGGTAGCGAAAAGTTATTCTTGGGGCATGCTTTATTGAGGTCGGTGAAGTCCACACACATTCTTCAGCTCCCACTAGCCTTGCAGACCATTACAACATTCGCCAGCCAATCGGGGTAGTGCACCTCATGAATGTGTCCGGCCGCCATCAGCTTGCGCACCTGTTCATCTATGGCCTTCTGCATGTCTGAAGCAAAGCTCCTCTTCTTCTGCCAAATGGGTCGGTACTTCGGCTTAATGTTGAGTTGGTGGGTAATCACCTCCTCCGGAATGCCTGGCATGTCGGATGCCGACCAAGCGAAGACATCAGCATTGGCTCGCAGGAAAGCAAGGAGCTGGCTGCGAGCTTCCTCCGAAAGCAGAGCCCCAATTCGAATGGTCTGCGCCAGGTCCTCTCCCAGGGGTAAGGTCAGAAGATGCTCAATCGATTCTCCCCTCCTCTCCGAGTCTTGAGGGTCCAGCGCTTCTCGTGCAGGTGTGGGCATCACCCCCTGAGGTATAGGGGCCATGTTGCAGCACAGTGGCGGTGGGTTCTGCTCCCCCCGTATCTCCCCGACCCCTTCGCTGGTTGGGAATCTCACCAGGAGCCTTTTGGTGGAGATTACGACATCCAAGAGGTTAAGTCCAGGCCTTCCGAGTATGGCATTGTAGGCGAGGGGCACCCGGACCACCAGAAAGCTCATGAAGACTGTACTTTAGCATGGGGCTGTGCCAGCCGTGACAGGAAGAGTGATCTCCCCCTCGACCTTCATGGAATTTCCGATGAACCCCATCAGGGGAGTGGTGATAGGCCGAAGCAGGTCGGGTGATAGGTTCATACGAACAAAAGCATCATAATTCAAAACATCAACCGAGCTCCCACTATCAACCAGAATTCTTTTTACAGGATGCTTAGCTATCGTCATAGACACAACGACGCTATCATCATTTTTATTGACCACCCCCTCTAGGTCCCTCTTAGAAAAAGGGATTACATAATCTAACTCTCCCTCCCCCCTTGGCCTCTTGGGTGGACCACCTGCCCCCCAGGAAATCATCGCCACTGTTTGCTCGGTTGAAGCATTGTTGATCATCGGTGGCGGAGGCGCTGATGGGCTAGGAACTCTCAGGTTGTTCCTCTGGACGAACTTCCCTAGGTGACCATGCTGGATAAGGTCCTCTATCACCTTCTTCAGCTGGCGACAGTCATCAGTGTCATGGCCATGATCCCGGTGGTAGCGGCAGTAAAGGTTCTTGTTGCGGGGGATCTTCGGGTTCATTGGAGGAGGGCGCTGAAGACAGGGCTTGCCCTCGATCTCGAGCAGGATGTGCGATATCGGGGCGAGCAAAGGAGTGTAGGGCCCGTATCTTGGTGCAGGAGCTCAGGGATGGTTGTCTGGTTGGCGAGGCGGTTTCGGCCTCCCGGGGCGAGCTTCAGCATGTTCTGGGTGGGCCGACTTCTTGGCGGTGCTTCCGCTAGCCTCGCACCGGGAGGAGTCAGTCTCGCCGGCGTGAATGTACTTCTGGGCCCAGCTCAGGAGCTAGGCGTAGGAGCTGGGTGGCTTCTTGTCGAGAGAGTACGCGAAGCGGGAGGAGCAGAGCCCTCGCTTTAAGGCCAAGGTGGCCATCGAATCCTCGAGGTTGTAGACCTCCAGGGCTGCCTCCTTAAACCGAGCAACGTAGTCCTACAGGGACTTGCCACTCTTCTGCTGGATGGAGAAGAGGCTGTCTGCCATCCTTGGAATCTTTCGACAGGCATCAAAATGGGCCAGGAAGGCCCTCTCCAGCTGGCGGAAGGAGTCGATACTCTGCGGTAGCAGGCGGGAGTACCAAGCTCGAGCAGCTTTCTTCAAAGTGACAGGGAAGGCGATGCATATGAGCGAATCGGTTGCCTCCTGGACCTGCATGAGGACCTTGTAACTTTCTAAATAGTCCAGGGGGTTCGTGGTCCCATCATACGGGTCCAGCTGAAGAAGGTGGAACTGGGTTGAGATCGGCTCCTCCATGATCCGGCAGGACAACGGTGGCTAGCTGTTGTAATCTGCCTCTGGTGGGTTGGTGATCCGGCGGCTGAGCTTCTCCAACCGCTGATTGTACTCGTCGAGCCGTCGCTCAGCTCGGCAGGCTATTCTGCCGTCAAAGGACCCCTCCCTCGAGGAATCCGAGGAGGGGGAAGAGTGGTGGCGATGCTGACGAAGGCGCTCCACTTCCCTCCTATGCCGCCACTTGGGAGATGCACTAGCGCGGCGAGAGGGTGACCGGGGCCTCTTGGAGGCTTCGCGGCGGTGAGGCTTTGGTGAAGCGTGGCGGTGGCAAGCTTCTCGGGCAGGAGACCTCCTCCGAAATGAGTGCTGGCTGGGTTGAATGACTCCTGGCACTGACAGGAGGGGCTTCGGTTGCTGCACAGCCACCGCTTGATGCTACAGGCCTTGGACCACCATTGCCAAAGATTGGACTTGAGCGGCGAGGGTGGCAAGCTGGTCTTCTTGAAGCTGCTGCGGTGGTGGTGGTGCAAGAATGTCGGCTAGGGGAGCTGAGGGGCCAACCGCTAGCGGATCAGCCCCTTGATGCTGCCCCCCAGGACAACTGGTGGAGACCTCTTGCGCACGAGTCGTCACCATCGCTTAAGAAAGCTCAAGGAAAGAGAAGCAGTCGATAACAAGTTCGAAGCTTTTTCCTTCTTCCTCCCTACCTGGCGCGCCAATCTGTTGACGCCAAGTCACCTTCCTTGAACACCTAGGAAACGGAGGTCCTCCTCGCCGGACTCCTGCAAGAAAAGTCCCCAGAGACCAGATATTCCGGTGGGGATCCTCCGACGCTCAAGTCAGTCACTCGGGAACAGACAAGAGTTAGCTAGCAGAAGAAAGATAGAGAGTTAGGGTTCAGGATCCTTCCTTTGTCGCCAGTGTGGGCCTTTATACCTACTCGAAGATCTCCCTCTCTCATGCTTCCAGAAGGTTTATGATTTCGAGATACTACTATCTGATAACAGACAAAAAGGGGAGGCTGATAGTGATGAATCATGAGCGTGTCAGAGGTGTCCTGCCTCATTTGTCACATGCCAATACGGTATTATGTGTGTCGGGTTGCTATGGTTGCACTGGGCGCGCGACGTTATGAGGTATGGCCATATGTAGCCGCAAGTGAGTGGTGGATCGTACTCTGTAACGGATATAGCCACGTACTGTTACGGGTGCGTGGTGGGCCATACGCCTTAATAGGGCATGGCGATGTACTATAGCAGGCAAGTAGTGGGCCACGTGGGCATGCCAGGTGGCCCGTTGCTATAAGCTAAGGGCCAGACCATGACGAATGCCCAAGGCCGAGGCTGAAGCTCGGGACTGAAGGAGGCCGAAGCAGGCTTCGAAGGTTGAATGGTGCCCCGGAGGCCGAAGCGGGCCTCGGAGGTTGAATGGTGCTCCGAAGGCCGAAGTGGGCCTTGGAGGTTGAATGGTGCTTCGGAGGCCGAAGCGGGCCTCGGAGGTTGAATGATGCCCCGGAGGCCGAAGCAGGCCTCGAAGGTTGAATGGTACCTCGAAGGCCGAAGTGGGCATCGGAGGTTGAATGTTGCCTCGGAGGCCGAAGCGGAACGCCGTCAATCTCTTTTACAGTTAACCCTGACGGTGCTGAATAAGTCATATCACTATGCTACCTTCAGAATCCTTCTGTTTAAGTTGCACAAATGATATAACTGATATATGCTAGCTGTGGCATGTTAACAACTTCATAATTAACAACAATCAATGAAACGTACGTGAAAGGTACCAAAGAGGCAAACAAAAAGAAGAGAGAGAGAGAGAGAGAGAGAGAGAGATCCACGGCCATGAATACAACCCAAAGTGTTTTGTGGCAAAGATAAATAAATAGATTAGAGCTAGAATGACTCTCTTGGAAAAAAGAATATAACTATGGCAATATATATTAGGTGGATTTTAAGACCAAAACAGACTTTGTTGACAGACATCACTAGTGAATTAAATATTATAAATGAGCTCTATGTGCTTATGATATTATAAATGAGCTCTATGTGCTTATGATTAGATTTGGATATGCATTAAGATGTGAACCTCTAGTATAGAGAGGATGCATGTTAGAGCTTGAATAAGGAGAGTCTATGAGAGCTCATGCTTCATATATGTAATGTGCTAGGAAGATTATTGGAACTTACCTAAGTTTAAAAAGTCCAAATAATACCTTCTTCGCTGATATTTTTAGGTGTGATCCTAATTTATTATAATTTGATAATAAATACCTTATATATAGTAATCTATTGGTTGCCTGCCTGCTTTATATCTTAGAAGAAGGTTCCATATTAGGTGGAGCCTAAGACCTGACCACCAGAATCAAGACGGCTGTAGATTTCCATTTGGTTTTAAACAAAGAACTGCTGTGAAATGAGATTGGAAGGTTTATCTTCCAAATAGAAATGCAAGTCTTTTTTTTCTTTGGAAAATACACGGTTGTCATCTTCCATATTCTGTTCTAGCGCTTGTTCATGCATATTCTGAGTATTTTTAGTTATATGAATCTCAGCTTTTTGACAGATCCAATTTTTCATCGTCCATAAATTTATCACTTTAACATCATGCAAACGTATGATGCCAAATCTCTGTTATATGCTTGATCCCAAAATGGTTGGATCATAACTAGTTTGAACTCTATAAATTAGCCAGCGGCGGCTGGTCGGTGAAACCTCCTCTGACTCATCATCTTGGTAACGTCTCTTGCTTGAGTAGTGAAAGCTCTTTAATTTTCATTACAAAATCCATAATCTGCAGCAAACATTGAAGGAAAAGGTTGGTCGCAGATATATTATCAAGGCAGGTCTTGGTGTTGTTGGCGCTCTACGAAAACAAGTAGAAACAGGAATTGAACTCCCTTAAAATCTTATCCTGATTTTGTATTGATAACATTCATGAACTTTGAGAAGTTCTCAGATCATTCATGAAATTTTGATTGGCCAAATGATTATCAAGAATTATTGTATGATCCATGAACTTCACGATTTATTCACAAAATGTTCACGACCCTTTTAAGGAGCAAATAGAGATTACGGTCGACAATGCTATCTATTTGGTGCCTCTTGCTATTATTTGTTGCTGTTTCTCCCTTCTGCTTGTCTTTAATTGAATACATGTTTACTAATCCATCAACATGTTTAAACTCTACAAATTCTAGAAATATTTTTTAAATATCTAGTTGCCTAAATTCTTCCCAAACATTTCGCCTTCTTCTGGCATCCCTTTTTTTTTTTTTTTTTTTGTTCCAGCTGCCGAATCCTGGTCCAAGAGTGAATTGATCCCAAACACCAAATATCTTATATTTACGCCATCGCTAAAGTCACCATCTCAATCATTTTCTCCATCTTCAGAGACAACATACCTGATGTGGCAAGGGTGAAGAGATGCATCCTCCTATAATTATAATATTTCTATTCATCGCCTTATAGTCTTCTTTTCATTCTTTAGAGATAGCATACCCAATTATGTGCCCTTCCCCCAATGCTTAATTTTTCTAGTAACCACATCATGAAGACCAAACCACAACTTAATGGTCGAGCTTGGAAATAGCAAAGTAGATTTGTGGTCCTGTGGTATAAAATTGATGTCAGTAGCTGTTATCTTCCCTATACCTCGCATACCATAAGCATTTCATTACAAATACTATGAGAAATCACATGACCTGGTGTTTATAATCTCCATATTCCGCTTTGTAGAATTGTTTTGATGCATGAAATTTTAAGTATTTTAAGTTCAAGATGATAGTTATTTATGTCAGTTCCTGATGGTCAACTATTTTTATGCTGTTATGTAGTCTAATTATCAATTTACACTAGTGAAAAAAAAAATTAGGCGCGCCGATCAGAGCCGCAATTGAGCCATATTAAAGCGTCAAAAAAAAAAAAAAAAATTAGGCACACTGACCGAAGCATAATTAAGCCATATTTCCAATGCGACCCTTTTTTAAAGCGTCAGAAAAAAAATAGGCACGCTGATCAGAGCCGATATTGAGCCATATTTTTGAAAAGCATCGAAAAAAATTTTCTCGATGCTTCCAGAAGCGTCGATAAATTTTTTTCCACATCTGCTATGCCAACGCTGTTTCGATACTTCAGAATGTGTCAAAATGTGACTTTCTGATGCTAAGAAAGCATCGATAAATTACTTTTTTAGCGTTGTTATTCTTAAATCTCTAAGTTGTGGATGGAATATGAATAAAAGGTAGCCATTTATGTCCAATTATTTAGTTGTAGGCTTTTATTTGCTTCTTGGTGTGTTATTACAATAATTTTTTTTTTCTCGACGTGACTTTGACAACTTTTGTTGGTATATTTTTATATATTCTTGTCACCACTAATTATTTGATAGAAGCTATAATAATTTGCTTCTTAATTATATTGCTTTATAACCAACGTAATTAAGGTTTTTTTCAAAACGAATACTATGTAAAAGCATAGATCTTTTACCAAATAAACTTTATTCTATCTTAGATATAGATAGTTGTAATATATTTTGAAAATGAATAAGCATTTATCAGATGGCAATAAAATATAAATAAAAGGTAGCCATTTGTGTATAATTATTTAATTATAGAGTGTAATTTGTTTCTTGATGTATCATTATAATGATTTTTTTTTCTCAAAGTAACTTTGACAACTTTTGTTGATATATTCTTATACATTCTTGTCACCATTAATTATTTGATATAGGCTACAATAATTTGCTTCTTAATTCTATTGCATTATAACCAATGTAATTTCAATAATTATAAGTTTTTTCTCAAAGCAAATACTATGTAAAAGCATAGATCTTTTGCCATATAAACTTTGTTCTATTTGAGACATAGATAGTTGTAATATAGTTAGAAAACGAATTAATAAGCATTTATTAAATGCCAGTGAAATATGAATAACACTTCGGCAACTTTTATTGATATATTCTAACCGCTACAAATTATTTGATGGAGACTACAATAACTTGCTTCTTAATCATGATATTATATCATAACCAACATAATTTCAATAATTATAAGTTTTTTCCTTAATTAGGTTGATAGAGATAAACATAAAATATAGAACACAAATCTTCTATAAACAACCTTTATATTATAAAATGTTGTATGAATTTAAATGTTATCATGTGTTCTATTTAAGATATAGACAGCTATGATATATTTAAGAAATAAAGAAATATTTATTAGATATAATACAAATGATGGAATATGAATGAGCGATTATAGTTCGTGTTTGAAGAAACAAGATTCATGGAAGCCATCCAAACATTTATAGCACCCTATGATATAAAATTTGTGCTGCATAACATTTTGTTTCAATATGTAATTGCATATGGAAAGGCTAGACTCCAATAATTAATTGCAAACTACAATAAGCATTGGATCCTTATTTTTTTTTGGATACAAGCGGGCGATCACACAAGTCTAGTATGAGTCAACCTAGATATATTAGAAAATATGATCTGTTTAAGGATAATAGGATAGGGGTCACCCTGTTTCCAAAGCCAAAACCCAAAGTGATGGGCCATAGAGGCCGCCACCCAATCAGCCGCCGCATTGGCTTTCCAATAGACATGACGGATCTGTAGCCTGTCCATTATCCCGCAATGTAGACCAAACATTAATGAGCAGAGGGTTGATAGGAACCTGATTATAACAATCCCTTCAGGTCCATCTGATGATAGAAAGAGAGTCCCCCTCAATAAAAAAATAACAAGCATGGAGGATCCTAGTGGCATATGAAATGCTAGCCCATGCAGCATAAAGCTCCGTTAAAGAAACAGAGGAATCTAAGAGGCTAACTCCTCCCGCTGCAAGCATATCTCAATCTGCCTCTCGAATAATAAATGTTGAGCCAGCTGATCTGCCCCGCATACTCCCATCGAAATTGATTTTAACAAACCCTAGGAGGGGCTCCCAAGAAATAAACATCATTTGCCGATGCGCTGCCGAAGCAGTAGGAGAACCCCAGAGATCAGAGCTATCAGAATCAGAAGCTGTGCAGTGAAGTGTGTAATTGGCAGAGAAGGATACGACATTCCAAACAACCATTTAGGGGGAGACAATATCTTGAGAGCAAGAATACGACATTCTGAATGGACATTTCCCTTTCTGAAAGCAAGGAGCAAGTGGGGAGGCAATCCAAGCAAGTTTCCATATAAAGAGTTGAATCCTAGGATGGATGGAAAGCTTTCATATCCAAGCAGCATCCATAGTACGCTGAGACTAAGGCCTATAGATCTTCACCAGATCCCTGGTCGAGGCACTAGTAAGGCAATATCTCTTCCATAATCTAGTATCGACAGTCTGCCCTGCTATGAGCGGAATAGAGAGGATCCGACAAGCGAGCTTGACACCAAAACATCGGGACACCATGGGTGCATGCTAGGAGAAAAGATCCTGAGAGATCATATCAGAGACTCTTATGCTTCAAGGAACATCAGTACTGATAAAAGTAGACCAACGAGAGAGTGGGAGCTCCGTAATCAACATATTCTGGACAACATCGACTAATGATCCATCTCCAATAATCCACATAATGTTATCCAGGACATACGGAGCATGTCTGCAGACCTCTTTTTAGAAAAAAAGAGTAACCATGGGAAGACTGAAAGTTCAAAGCAGGAGTCCACTAACCATATCTCGCACGCATAAAGGAGTTCTAGAAGCAGTGCGGATCAAAAATGAAGCGAGAGGCATGTCTAGTAAGAAGAGAATCTTTCCTCACGATCAATGACTAAATGCCAAGGCCGCCTTCAGATATCGGCATGCAAACAATGTCCCAAACATGTAACTGGATACCATGACCATCCTGCATCGAGGCCTGGAGGAAGTCTCTAAACCATCTCTCTATCCTTCTCAAACAAGTAGTCGTGACAACAACGTTAGAAAGAAGATAAAGATGAAGAGATTAGAGAACCGAACGTAGAAGGGTGATCCTCACCATCATAGATAAACTAGTCACCTGCCAACCATCGATGCGATCACGAACCCTGCGCTCAATATCACTGAAATCGTGCAACACAGCCGCCAACCAATGATAGGGATGCCCAAATACGATAATCGGTCCACCTGGTTAAAGATGCCAAAAGTATGAATAATGACTTCCCCCGTAGCACTGGGAGTCTTCAAATTGATGCATATCATTGACTTTTAAAGATTAACCTTCTGCTCAAAAGCCTGGTAGTAGTGCTGTATGATAGAAGCAAAGGTAGTCGTATTACAGACATTAGCCTGACCTAACAATATGTAGTCATCCACAAATAGAAGGTGAGAGACCGATGGTCCATCCGGACCCATAATAAAGGGAGCAATATGAAGATCATGCTACGCCTGATAGAGCGCTCACGATAAATCATCAGCAGCAAGGATGAATAATAAAGGGGATAGCGGGCAACCCTGACACAGCCCAACAGCGAAGTGAAAAAAGTTAGTTTGACTGCCATTAATAAGGAAAGAGAAAGATGACCTATGGATGCAAGCCATAATCCAATCAATAAAAAGCCCATCAAACCCAAATTCAAGGAGTGTACGGTGCAGAAAATCTTAGCTCAATCTGTCATAAGCTCGTTTCATATCTAGTTTCACAACCATAAGACACTATGGACCAGTGGATCTGTAAAGATCATGCATAAAATCCTAGGCTATAAGGATATTATCCGATATGCTACACCCTCTAATGAATGCTCCTTGCTCCACAGATACAATGCGTGGTATCACCTCCCTCAATCAAGTGGCTAAGAGTCGAGCATAGACATTGTACAAAGTAGTGCAAAGGTTGGTGGGCCGATAGTGTTGCGAGATGGAAGCATCCACACGTTTGGGCACAAGAGTAATGAGAGTTTGATTCCACTGAGCAGGAAAGGATTTAGATTGGAATACACTCTGTATTGCTTGCACAACATCATGGCCCACAATGCTCCAATATGATCGAAAGAAAAAGGGTAGAAACCCATCAGGCCCAGGGGCCTTATCAGGCCCAAGGTCCCATAAAGACGATTGAATCTCCTCCTCTGAGATAGGTCTGATAAGAAGGTCATTCTCATCAACAAAGACCTTCTTCAAATCGGGTGGATAGGGAATCCATCCCCAGTAAGCTTAGACCATCTGGACTGAAAGAAGTGAGAAAGATGGTCCTTGATAACTTGGTTGTCTTCCTGATAATGCTCATCCTCATCAGCAATACGCCAAATCCTATTAGCAGCTCGACGCTTTAGGATGGCCTGGTGAAAGAATCTTGTGTTACGATCCTCGTCTCGAATCCACTGAATCCCGGACCTCTGCCTCTAGTAAGTCTCCTGCTGCTGTAAAAGAGAGTGATGGAGGCTCAACTTAGCTAGTAGAACAAATAGATCAGTAGTAGGGAGACAACCTTCATTGTCCTCTCTGGTTTGTAAAGTAACAATTTCGGTTTCCACCTACTCCACTTTCCTGGCTAGGTCCCCAACCTTCAATCTGTTCCATCTAGGAAGACGGCACATTGCTAACTCAAGTCACCTAGAAAGCCTGTAAGCTACACTGCCTCGCACAGGAATGCACCAAAGCTAGGCAATAATGGTCCGAGCTGATGAGTAAAAAGTCCAAAACTGCTCAAACCAAAATGTTTTTTCTATTGCGTAACCGCCTCTGTAGTTATAAGAATGGGGCAGTGGTCAGATGCAATCCTAGGAAGATGAGTAATAGTGGCAGAGGGATACATCTAAAGCCCTTGGGCCATGGCCATAGCCCTATCCAATCTCTCTCAGACCCGAACTGAACCTGTCGGTTATTATACCAAGTAAACTGGGGACCCGAAAACTTCATATCCAGCAACCCAACAGAGAAAATGAAGGATCTAAACTCTACTATTTTTGTTGAGCCAGTAAGCCGTCTTCCCCCTCTCTTTTCATTAGCCCCGATAATACAATTAAAGTCACCTGCAATGAGGGATGGGCACCCCTGTCTAAGTTGAGAGAGAATCTTAGACCATAGGACCCGTCTTTCTCGAAAATCAGTGCTGGCATAAACTCACAATAGTAACCAGGGGTTAGATGTTCCCTCAGAGATAAGAAGAGCAATCTGCTGATTGCATTGGTGAAAGGCATCCATCATGATGGAGGTGTTATGCCAGAGGGCCAAAATACCTCCAGATAGACCCATAGACTTCACAGCATAAGAAGCCCATGATCTAGCAACCTATCACCGAAATCATGCTAAACTGACACCCGATAATCGGGTTTCCAAAAGAATGTAGATATCAAAATTATGTAGCTGCATAAGTCTTCCAAAAGAGGAGCGAAACAAAAGTTTACGTGCTCCTCTAACATTCCAAATAAGAATCTTCATATTTCAGTTAGGGGAGGATTGGGCCCCAATCTTATCCTCCATCATATCTGTATCAAGCAACTCCCAGAGAGCGAGGTGTCTACTCCTGGCTTTTGCCTGGGACAATCCTTCACTTGGGTTACCTCCATAATATCACCCGACTCAGCCGCTAGGGGTGGAGTCATGATCTGCACTTCTTGCCTCGGACCCATGAAGACTTCCTTGAGGGAGGAGGCAATCGCCTCATGGCTTCGACTCTGCACCTGAGTTGGCGAATTAGGTACATCCTTCTCAGTAGTTGGTGACACACCCTAGCCACAAGTACACTTAGCACCCTTGGCACTTTGGACAACAGGGCCTCGGTACGCGTCCAAGAAAACTGATAAAGTGAATTTCTCCTGAACACTTTTTGATCTAGGTGAAATCATTTTTTCTTTTCTTTTTTCATTTTTGCTATTAACTCATTGGACCTGGGTCTCCGACGGCCTGGCCCGCTTGGATGGCCCTGGGTGAGCATCCTTCCTGGCCTTGTCCCCTTTGGCCCATTTATCAGAGTCTAGAAGAGCAAAAGGATTCAGACTTTGCTGAATTTCAACACTATCTGTCTGAGCCCTAGACCCATTCTCAGTGTTGGCTCCAAATATCTTGGCACACCCAAACACCATTGGCACGCTGCCCTCAGCTCTATTGTCCATACCCATCCCCGATGGCTTAATACAAGACACTGAGGCAGGGGAAACCTCCAACTGACTGAACCTCTGGGGCCATCGATGAGCCACCTTATCTGGCTCTTGTCATCCGTCCGCTGGTCGAGATGCATTGCGATGGACAGAGGAGATGTGAGGCTTCCTCATCGTCTCTGTCTCTTTTGCTTGAGTAGGACGCCGTTGTCTTAGAGCTGCCATCCAGGGACCGTTCCTGAATCCAGCCAATGAAGGCTCTACAGAATCCGGCACAAAGCAGGATCCGTTCAGGTGCAAGGAACCGCACCTAGAGCAGATTTCTTCCAATTGTTCATATGAATATTGCTGCCAGAATGGTGCTTAACTACCTCGAACTCTAACGCCCAGCCGAAGAAGACGGCTGAGGTCGATGCGGACACAAGCTCGAGCAAAGCCTCCTCTGGATCTCTCTTTGGTTGGGGAATCAGTGAATACAAATTATCCAGTCAGAGCAAGGATTGAGCTGAGGATCTCATTGGATTTACGATTCGGGTGTGCTTTACGATTCGGGTTTCGGTCGTCGTCTTCCCCGATCTCCGGCGATCTTCGTCTTCTCCGGCTGTGCATCCGTCGGTCTGTTCCTCTTGCTAGCCCCTCTCTTCCTATGGCGTCGGATGGGGTTAAGTCTGGGCAGGCTTCCGGGTCGATGGTTGTGGGATCCGGCTTTTGCTGGGTCTCGCCGTCTCCTTCACCGTCGGTTATAGCGTCTCTGAAAGCGTCCTTTCCGGATGTTATTTGCGTCCCTGTAGCTGAGTTGGAGGCCGAAGTGGCGAGATGGCAGTCGAGAGCCGTTCTGGTACGTTCTTACCACAAGTGGGTTCCGGCAGAGGCGGTGATCAGGGAGTTTAGAAGAGCGGGAATTCAAGGTGAAATTGCTCCGATCAGTCTGGCATTCCGGTGCCATTTATTCCGTTTTGAAGATCCGAATGCCTGTGACACAGTTCTCAATCGTCCTTGGATGGTTAACGGACATGTTATTGGGTCGGAGCCGTGGCGGCCGAAATTCTTCCCGCTGAGGATGCGATTCCATCGGCTCTGGTTTGGGTGCGGCTCCCCAACCTTCCGATGAAGTTCTGGAAGGAGGAATTCATCAGGGTCATTCTGGAACTAGCCGGGCAGTTCATCTGTCTGGATGCTTCTACTGTGGCGAAGAGCAGAGGTGGTTTCGCCCGGGCATGTCTTCGGGTTGACCTTCGTCGTCCTCTGAGGCCGGGTGCATGGATTCAAGGGATCGGCCTCCCCTTTTGGCAGCAATTTGCTTTTAAAAATCTGGAGGGGATTTGTGCTTCCTGTGGAACGTTGCATCTGAGTGGCCCTTGTTCTCAGTCTGGTTCAGGAGTTGAAGGTGCAGCCTCCAGCCCTGTATATGATCCGTGGATTGCAGCAGTTCGTCAAAGAAGGGATGCCCCAGGTTCCCAGCAGGATGAGAGGAGGAAGATGCAGTCGGTGTCATCTCGGGGGCCTCTGGTAGCGGATCGAGAACTCAGAGGAAGCTTGCTGTACCCTTGAGTGGTGCTGAAGCTGCTGAGGGCTGGAGCCTTCCTGCAAAGCTGGCTCGGAGGAGGGTGCCGATTCCTTCAATGGTAGGGGGCATTTCAGCCATGGCTTCTGGGTGTCCAGTGGGGGAGTCTTTACAAGGCTGTTCAGTCTCAGTTAAGGTGCCGGGACAGGGTGAGTGTGCCGGTTTTGCTTCAGTAGAGAATGTTTTGCTGCATGCTGATAAGGTGGATTCTGCTGAGATGGGTCTGAATAATCCTCTTTTGAAGAAGAACCCCTTTGCCTCTCTTGGATTGATGTCGGGGGAAGGTGGCATTCTGGTTAATAGGGATGTTTGTCCGGGTCCCCTTAAGCGGCCAGACCAGTTGATTATCAGGCCCCGAGGGCAGTTTCTAAATCTGGGAAACAAAAAGGAAAAGGCAAGTCTCGGACCTGTAAAAGCTCTAGGATATCGATTGATTTCTAGGAAAGGATGTCCCTGGCCTCCTACTCTCTAGAAGGAGGTCAGGAAGTGGTTAGGTCCTGCTCTGACAAGCCGGTGGGTTTTTCCTCGAAGGTTTCAGATAGTGTAAACATGAGATCAGGTCCCCTATCTCCGGTTCAGTCTCCTCGGGCTTTTGTCGTCAGTCAGGAGCCAGAGGCTGGTCCATCTTTGTTAGCTGAGGGGGGTACCTCATCCAGTGGGTGCCTATCTGATATTGCGATGGTGGAGGACCAGGGTGGGGTCCCAACTTCATCATCCTTGTAAATGAAGATCTTAATTTGGAATGTTAGAGGAGCTCGAAAGCCTTCATTTCGATCCTCCTTTAGTAGATTAGTGCAGCTTCATAATTTTGATATATGTGTTCTTTTGGAAACAAGGTTGTCGGGTGACAGTCTGGCTCAGTTTAGGAGGCAGATTTCTCGGTCCTGGTCTTCGTATGCGGTTGAGGCTGAAGGTTTGTCTGGAGGTATGCTGGCCATTTGGCGTGCCGATACTGTTAAGGTTGATTCTTTTCATCAGTGCAACCAGCAGATAGGTCTTGTAGTCTCTGAGGGGTCCTCTGATCCTTGGCTTCTATCAGCTGTTTATGCTAGTACGGATTATCGGGAGAGACGAATCCTATGGTCTGAGTTGCTTTCCCTTCTTGCTCAGGGACTCCCATCTATCATTGCCGGTGATTTTAACTGTATCACTGAGGCTAACAAAAAGCGTGGAGGGCAGCGGTTTACGGCCTCGGCTGATGTTAGTGAGTTCAGAACCTTCATAAGATCATCGGGGCTGCTGGATTTGGGGTACTCTGGGACCCAATTCACTTGGTGTAACAACCGTCAGGGTTTGGCTCGTGTTTGGGAGAGACTTGACAGAGCTATGGCTACGGATCAGTGGCTTCATAGGTTTCACGAGGTTACTGTTGCCCACCTTCCTAGGATTGCTTCTGATCATTGCCCCATTTTGATTTCAACGGAGGCTTCTATGTATTATCGCAGACAGTTTAGATTTGAGGAGTTTTGGACTATCCATTCTGCTGCTCGGTCGATCATTTCGCAGATTTGGCACCTTCCTATCAGGGGAAATGCTATTTATAGGGTATCTCGGCGTCTTATGATGGTTAGACGTCGTCTATCCAAATGGAATAGGCTGGAGGTCGGGGATCTGGTTAGACAAGTCGAAAGGGTAGAAGCCGACATTTCAGCCTTACAGGAGAAGGAGGACCAGGACGAGTTTTTATTGGATTCGGACCTCTTGTTGCTTCGGGACTCACTGACTCGCCATCACTCTCTTCTCCGTCAGCAGGAGATGTTTTGGAGGCAGAGATCCAGGGTTCAGTGGATATGTGAGGGGTATCGTAATACCATATTTTTCCATCAAGCCACTTTAAAGCGGCGGTCCACTAACAGGATTCGGAGATTAGTTGATGCTGAAGGGCATACTCTGGAGGACATCCACTATATTAGGGATTTTCTTTTCCATTTCTTTCAGACTAGATGGACTGAGTACGAGGGGGAGGGGGCTCCAGTTGTTCGTGTGCCTGATTCTAGGAAGATTTCGGCCAAGAAGAATGATATGTTACTTAGGCCTATAACAGAGGAGGAAATCCGGGAGGCGCTTTGGGAGCTTGGCTCGGATAAGGCCCCTGGGCCTGATGGATTTCCGCCTTCTTTTTACCATCACTATTGGGGGATTATTGGGCGAGAGGTGACTCAGGCTATTCAAATTATATTCCAGACAAAGAGCATTCCTCAGGAGTGGAATCAGACTTTTATTTCTCTGGTGCCCAAGCGTCCGGAGGCTTCTCTCCCGTAGCACTTCCGGCCTATTAGCCTTTGCACCACTTTGTATAAGATATGTGCTCGTCTTTTAGCTGGCCGCCTTCGTCTTGTTCTTCCTCGCCTCATTTTTATTGAGCAGGGGGCTTTTATTAGAGGGCGTTCTATTTCTGATAATGTTCTCATCGCCTAGGAATTTATGCATAATCTTCAAAGAGCCCCAGCTAGTCGTTGTCTTATGGCGGTAAAGCTTGACATGGAGAGAGCTTATGATAGGATGAGTTGGTCTTTCTTACACCGCTCGCTCCAGGAGTTTGGGTTTGAAGAGCTGTTCATCAAGTGGATCTTGGCTTGTATTCAGAGGCCTTCTTTTTCTCTGATTATCAATGGATGCCCGACAGAGTTTTTCCATTCTACTGTTGCTCTGAGGTAGGGGTGCCCGTTATCCCCTTTTATTGTTCATTCTAGCTGCGGATGATCTTTCTCGTGCTTTTCATTAGGAACAGCATAATCAGAGGATTGTCCCATTCATGGCCGAGAGTCAGGGCCCTGCGGTCTCCCATCTCCTTTTCGCTGATGACTGTATTCTTCTGGATCAGGCTTCCATTGATAATGCGGCTTCCTTACATTCAATTGTGCAGAACTATTGTCTGGCTTCGGGTTAGAGGGTTAACTATCTCAAATCTTCTATATGTTTCAGCCCGAAGACCATCAGATCTACTAGGGAAGCCATTACTAATCTGTCAGGCATATCTACTCAGACTGATCGATTTTTGTATCTGGGGATCCCCATTACAGGTAGATGTCCCCGTTGTTCTGACTTTGCTGAGCTAGAGAGGAGGGTTCGTCAGCGCCTTGAGGGGTGGCAGGTCACTAGTTTATCTATGATGGCCAGGGTCATTAATATTCGATCGGTTCTCTCTTCGCTTCCTCTGTATCTTCTGTCGAATACTACTATTTCGACTACCTGTCTTAGGAGGATAGAGAGATGCTTCAGAGATTTTCTTTGGGCCTCTATGCAAGATGGTCATGGCATGCATCTATTATCCTGGGACACGGTCTGTATGCCTATCCAAGAAGGCGGTCTTGGTATTGATTCTCTGATTGTTAGAAGAGAAGCTCTGTTTGCTAGACATGCTTCTCGTTTTCTCTTAGAGCCGCAGTGTCTGTGGAGCTCTCTGATGCGAGCGAGGTATAGGGAGTGGACATCCGGCTTGCCCATTTTGCCAATCCGCGGATCTTCCTACGTTTGGAAGGAGATTTGCAGATATGGTCAGTTTATCCTGGAGAATGTTTCATGGAGTATCGGAGATGGTTATTCAATTGATGTTACCCATGATACTTGGATTTCTGAGCTCCCCCTTTCGAGGTGGCCCTCTTTTATTAATATGGATGCCCCCTCCAGTTTAAGGGTTAAGGATTTGATTTCTCGGGATTCCCACGCTTGGCATATCCCCACGGTGACATGGTTATTTGGGGAGGAGCTTTCTCGGCGGATTCTATCTATGCCTCTTATGCCTGGTGGTGATGGTGATTCTAGGCTTTGGCAGAGATCTTGTTTCTCTAGGGCCCCCTCCAAGGACCTTATGAGGAGTTTCAGGCCTCAGTCCCGGTGCACTGAGGATGCTGCTTGGATTTGGAAGCTTCCCACCATTCCTAGGGTTCAGCTTTTTATTTGGAAGCTTCTTTGGGGATGCCTTCCTACGTCGGGTCTTCTCTCTAGGAGGGGTTGTCTATTCAGCCGATCTGTCCTCTTTGTCGGTTGGAGGAGGAGACGGATGACCATGCTATCTTTCTTTGTCCTAGAGCTCGACGGATATGGCATCTGATGGGTTTTTTTAGCAGATTGGAGGCTACGACATCTCCACGCTCCTCCTTTTTTCATGATATTCGGTGGGGATCTCAGCATAAGCGTGGTCTTTGGGCAGCCACGGCATATCAGATTTGGTTGTCAAGGAATGAGTTCATTTTTTTTAATACCACTGCTTCTCCTCATAGGATTGTGAGAAAGATAAGATTGCTGATTATGGACTATGGCCGTGTCTTCTCTGGTGTTGGTTCTGGCTCCTCTGGCCGCTGGGGTTCCCCTGCTGCTTCGGCAGCAAACCGGTATCCGATTTTTATCTCTTGGGAGCCCCCCTCCAAGGTCTGTCAAAATCAACTTCGATGGAAGTGTCCGTGGTAGAGCTGCTGGTTCTGCGTTCATCATCCGTGGGGCGGTGGGTGATTTGTTGGCGGCAGGAGGTTTTGGTACTCTTGACTATTCTGTCCCGATGGCTGAGCTCCATGCGGCTTGGGCGGAAATTTCTTACGCTGTTCGGATTCTCCGCGCTCCTAGGATCATGATCGAGGGTGATTCTATGACGGTCATTTCTTGGTTGTAGAAGGAGAATTGTTTTGAAGGTCCCTCTAATCCAATCTTGAGGGATATTTGGTCAATTCTGCGTGTGATCGGCTCTGTCCTGATCCGTCATATATATCGAGAAGCCAATGCGGCAGCAGATTGGGCGGCTACCTCTATGGCTCAGCATACTGGTTCATGGATTTGGAGGCCTAAAGATCACTGTCCTATTGTTCTTCAGCATATTTTATCTTCTGATGTATCTAGACTGATTCACATGAGACTTGTGTAATCGCCCGTTTGTAAAAAAAAAAAAAAGAGCCATTGCAATAGAGTCCTCCGATAGGATAAATTCGAAAGACCAGACCTCTGTAGCAATCGATTGCCCCAATCCAAGGTCTTCCCCGTGATTCGTGCTTCCAAGGTCTCTGGTGCTGTTTTTCTCTGTGCTTTAAGATTCAGGATCCGACATTGTCGTTCTTGATTCTCCGGCGATCTGAGTCTTCTTGGCTTCTCCGGCTCTCTGTGAGTTCCGTCCGGCTTCCTCTCTTCTCCCATGGCTTCCGATTCGGGTGTACGTGGCCGGAGTTCTGGGAAGAGGGTTGCGGGAGGGGTTTCAGTGGGTCTCGTCTGCTCCCTCGCCGGCGGTTGTGGCGAGGCTCGAGGACTCTTTCCCTGAGGTGGTCTGCATCCCAGCGGCAGAGCTTGAAGCAGAGGTGGCTTGCTGGCAGAACACTGCCATTCTCGCCCGGACGTACAATAAATGGATTCCGCCTAAAGCTGTGATCAGGGAATTCAGAAGGGCCGGCATTCCTGGTGAGATTATTCCTCTCGGTCTGGCATTTAGATGCCATATTTTCCGGTTTGCCTCCCTGGAAGCCAGGAACTTGGCTCTGCATCGGCCCTGGGTGGTGAACGGTCAGCTGGTTGGAACAGAGGCCTGGCGAGCGAGTTCATTCCTGCTGAAGATTCGATCCCTACTGCTTTGGTATGGGTTCGTTTGCCCAATTTACCTCTTGAATTTTGGAAGGAGGCCTTCATCAGAGCGATTCTGGATCCTGCTGGTAAATTTGTATGTGTTGATGCTGCGACGAAGGCGATGAACAGAGGGGGCTTCGCGCGGGCTTGTCTGAGGATCGATCTTCGTCGCCCTCTTCGCCCAGGTGTCCGCGTTCAGGGGAGCTATCTTCCCTTCTGGCAGCAAATCAGTTATGAAAGCTTGGAAGGAGTGTGCCTCCGTTGTGGTTCTCTTCATCTGGGGGTCCCCTGCTTGCATCCGGAGACTTCTGTAGACGGCGACATTGATGCGGCACATGCTTTTGGGCCATGGTTGGTTGCGGTCCGTCAGCGGAAGGCAGCTCCAAGTCCTCTGAAGGTTGACAAAGGCAAGGCTCAGGTGAAGTCCTCTTCGGCTCCCTCAGCCTCTTCCCCTGCTTCACCTAAGGGAAATGATGGCTTTCGTGCGGGTAACAGTCAGCCTGACGCTTGGATTTCTCCGGTGAAGACGGTTCGCTGGAGACCTTCACCGGTGACGAAGAAAGCTTCAGGCTTGGCAAAGGGGAAGGCTTTGTCAGTGGTGGAAGCGGAGGCCCTTGTTTCTGAGAAGGATGGCGTGCCGGTGCTGAATGGGCGTGCCGGCACTGTTCATTCTGAACATTCTGAAATGGAGACTGAAATGGGAGTCATTTTGGGTGGTGGAGAGGTTCTTTCTGAACTTTCAGCTAATCCATTCGCTGCTCTAGCATCGGCTGCTGGTGGAGAGGTCCAGTTGGGAAGTAAGGATGCCTATCCAGCTCCTCTCAAGCGAGCAAGATCGGAGGTATCGCTGCCACCAAGATCTATTTCTAAGTTGGATAAGCATAAAGGTAAAGGGAAGGTTTATTCTGCCAGGAGTGTGGGGGTGTCCAGAAGCTCTCCTTCCCAGGCGAATCAACCTCCTTGCAGTCAGGAAGGTCCCCAGGTTCTGGTGGTGTCACATTCAGAAGGGGGAGATGGATTTATTTCGATCGATGCTGTCTGTACTCAGGGTCCCCAGGCTGATGAGGAGGGTATTGCAGGGGTGGGCCAATCGGCCTCTTCTTCTTTATTGTCTCCAGTAGTCACTTTATCGGATGGGGATATTGTAGATTGTGTTATGAAGGAGGACCAGGGAAGGGTCCCAGTTTCCTCCACCTTGTAAATGAAGATTGTAGTATGGAATGTACGAGGAGCTCGAAAGCCTTCTTTTCGCTCCTCGTTTAGTAGATTATTGCTATTACATAAGTTTGATATTTGTATTCTCTTAGAAACCAGGTTGTCGGGTGATAGTCTTGCTCGATTTCGTAGACAGATTGCCTGATCCTGGTCTTCTTATGCTGTGGAGGCTGAAGGTTTGGCGGGAGGCATGCTGGCTATCTGGCGTGATGCTGCTATTACGATTGATGCTTCTCATCAATGTAACCAGCTTATTAGCCTTGTTGTTACTGAGGGGACTTCTGATCCTTGGCTTCTATTAGCAGCTTATGCTAGTACGGACTATCGGGTGAGAAGGGTTTCTGGTCAGAGCTGCTCTCGCTCCTTGCTCAGGGGTTTCCGACTATTGTTGCGGGGGATTTCAACTGTATCACTGAGGCTAAAGAGAAACGTGGTGGTCGACGAGTTACTGGCTCAGCTGATATTTTGGAATTCAGAACCTTTATTGCTTCCTCTGGATTGATGGATTTGGGATTTGGGGGGCCACAATTCACTTGGTGTAACAACCGCCAGGGGTCGGCCCGGGTCTGGGAAAGACTTGACAGAGCTATGGCTAATCCTCAGTGGCTCCAGAGGTTCTCGATGGTATCTATCTCTCACCTGCCTCGGATTGCTTCTGATCACTGCCCGATTATGATTTCCACTGAGGATGATCAGCTTATGCGGAAATAGTTTAGGTTTGAGAAGTTCTGGACAGGCTATTTTGGTGCTCGTTCCATCATTTCTCAGATCTGGCATACTCCTGTTAGGGGTAATGCTGTTTACCGGCTATCTCGCCGTCTAAGGATGGCAAGGCATCGGCTGTCCAGATGGAACAGAATGGAGGTGGGGGATCTGGTCAGACAAGTTGAAAGTGTTGAAGAGAACATCACTATCTTACAGACTAAGGAGGATCAGGATGGCTTTCTGGTTGATTCAGATATGTCGGTGCTGAGGGAGCTGCTTGCTCGTCATCACTCCCTTCTCCGTCAGCAGGAGATGTACTGGTGGCAGCGGTCTAGGGTCCAATGGATTTGTGATGGGGATCGTAACACCAGATTCTTTCATCAGGCTACCCTAAAGAGGCGGGCTGGTAATAGGGTTCGGAGGTTAGTTGATGATGAGGGGAATATTCGGGAGGATTTCCACTCTATCCGGGATCTTCTTCTTCATTTCTTCCAGTCTAGATGGACTGAGTCTTCAGGTGTTGGTGGTCCGGTTGTTCAGGTTTCGGAGGCCAGGAAGGTCTCCTCTGTGGATAATGACAGGCTTATTCGGACGATTTCTGCTGATGAGGTTAGGGAGGCCCTTTGGGAGCTTGGTCCGGATAAGGCCCCTGGACCTGATGGGTTCCCGCCATTCTTCTTTCGTCACTATTGGGACATTATCGGTCAGGAGGTTGTTCAGGCTATCCTGGATGTTTTCCATGCTAGACATATTCCTTTAGATTGGAATCAGACTTATATCTCCTTGGTGCCAAAGCGTGTGAATGCTTCCCTCCCGCAGCACTTTCGGCCGATTAGTCTTTGCACTACATTGTACAAGGTCTGTGCTCGTCTTTTAGCTAGCCGCCTTGCTGTGGTGATCCCTCGCCTCATCTCTGTGGAGCAGGGGGCATTTATCAGAGGTCGGTCTATTTATGATAACGTCCTTATAGCCCAGGAGTTTATGTATGACCTTCAGCGTGCCCCGGTCAGCCGATGTCTTATGGCCGTTAAGCTCGATATGGAGCGTGCGTATGATCGTATGTGCTGGGCCTTCTTGTATCGCACTCTTTTGGAGTTTGGGTTTGATGGTCTGTTTATTGAATGGATTATGGCCTGTATTGAAAGGCCCTCTTTTTCTCTGATCGTCAATGGTAGCCCGACTGAGTTCTTCCGCTCCTCTGTGGGTCTTAGACAAGGCTGCCCTTTATCTCCATTGTTGTTTATCTTGGCTGCGGATGATCTTTCTCGTGCTTTATGTCAGGCTCAGATTGATCGTCGGATCACTCCCTTTATGGCCGAGACTGAGGGGCCCTCCGTTTCTCACCTACTTTTTGCAGATGACTGTATTCTGTTGGGCAGGGCCTCTATTGATGATGCTGCGTCATTTCATACTATTATCCAGAGCTATTGTCAGGCCTCGGGTCAAAAGGTCAATTTTCTCAAATCCTCTATATGTTTCAGCCCGAAGACTCCCAGGACCACCAGAGAAGTTATTATTCAGTTGTCAGGTATTACTTCTCAGGCGGATAAGCTTATGTATTTGGGGATTCCCATAACTGGGAGACGTCCCCGATGTTCTGATTATGCAGCGATTGAGAGGCAGGTTCGTCAGCGCATAGAGAGATGGCAGGTCACTAATCTCTCGATGATGGCCAGGGTCGTTATTATTCGCTCGGTTCTGTCCTCTCTTCCCTTGTATCTTATGTCAAATGCTGTTATTCCTATTACCTGCCTGAAGAGGATTGAAAAATGCTTTCGTGACTTTCTGTGGGCTTCTATGCAAGGAGGTCACGGGATGCATCTTTTATCTTGGGATATGGTCTGTATGCCAATCCAAGAGGGTGGTCTTGGCATTCAGTCTCTTATTACTCATCGAGAGGCCCTTCTTGCTAGACATGCTTCGAGATTCCTTCTGGAGCCGCATTGCCTCTGGAGTTCGCTGATGCGCTCGAGGTATGGTGATTGGTCGTCTGACTCGTCTATTTCTCCGCCTCGTGGTTGTTCCTCCTTCTGGAAGGCGGTTTGTCATTATGGCCAGACTATTTTGGAGCACACTTCGTGGATGATTGGAGATGGCTCATCGATCGATGCTATCCAGGATTCTTGGTTTGCTGAGCTTCCTCTTTCTAGGTGGCCATCCTTCATCAGCATTGATGTCCCATCTAACTTAAGGGTTAAGGATTTGATCTCCTCTGATCCCCCAGCTTGGCATATCCCCTTGGTGACCAGCTTCTTTGGATTGGATCTCTCTCGTCGGATTGTCTCGATGCCTCTTATCTCTGAACACTCTTCGGACACCAAGATCTGGCAGAGAACCTGTCTTTCTAAGGCCCCCTCTAGGGATCTGGTCAACTTGTTTAGGCCTCAGTCCCAGCGTTCGGTTAATGCAGCTTGGATTTGGAAGCTTCCTATTATCCCCAGGGTTCAGTTGTTCATTTAGAAGCTCATGTGGGACTGTCTCCCTACTTGTGGTCTTCTTTCGCGGAGGGGCTTATCTATTCAGCGACCTGTCCTTTATGCTTTCAGGAGGAGGAATCTTCTGATCATGCTATCTTTGGCTGCCCAGAGCTAGACAGGTCTGGATCATGATAGGTTACACTAGAAGCCAGGATGACTTGGGCTCTCATCATTCTTCCTTTCTCTCTGATCTCCGGGAGTGCTCCATTCAGAAGAAAGGTTTGTGGGCTACTACGGCGTACCAGATCTGGCTGTCCAGGAATCTGTTCATCTTTACTGGAGAAAATCTTTCCACTCTTAGCATTGTGAGGAAGATTAGACTCTTGATGGCGGACTATGCTCGTGTTGGCTTTGACACCTTTGGCCTCTGGGGTTCCCCTACTGCTTCGGCAGCGAACCGGCAAACGATTTTCATTTCTTGGGAACCCCCTCCTCCAGGGGTGGTCAAACTCAACTTTGACGGAAGTGTCCGTGGTAGAGCTGCTGGATCTGGCTATGTTATCCGCGGTACTCATGGTGGTTTATTGGCAGCTGGAGGATTTGGCTCTCTTGACTCCTCTGTCCCCATGTCTGAGCTTCATGCGGCCTGGATGGGCATTTCATTTTGTTCGTACTCTTCACGTTCAAAGGCTCTTCATCGTGGGTGATTCCTTGACGGTCATTTCTTGGTTGAAGAAGATGATTTGCCCTTCTGGTCATACCAATCCGATCCTTAGGGATATTTGGTCTATGCTGCGGGATGTGGATAGTGTCCAGATCCGCCATATCTTCCGGGAGGCCAATGCGGCGGCGGACTGGGTTGCATCCTTTGTGGCCCAGCATGCTGGGTCGTGGACGTGGAGTGTTGGCGATTCCTGCCCTATTCCTTTGAAGCAAATTTTGTACTCGGATCTTTCTGGGCTGACTCGCACTAGATGAGTGTGATCGCCCGCTTGTACCAAAAAAAAAAAAAAAAAAAAAAACTCTAGAAACATAAATGTCCTACTCGCAGGTGTGATGCATTGAAATATGTGGTATATATGATAGAAGTTTCAACAATCCAATTATCTTAGAAAATGTAGTTGAGCCATTATTTGCCTAATTAATATATTATAAATCTAGTTACGGGTCATTGAGAAAGGAGTCTGGCTTTATCGTGGCATAGAACCTGAGTGACACATAGGGCATGGTTTTTTCTCCCATTATATGAAATAAGGTATTTTCTCATTTTCTAAATGCTCGGCATAATTACTTTTTTTAAGAAAGAAAAATTTTATTATATATAAAAAATAAATTTTAATAATAATAGAGCATATTAATTAATGAAGGCTTCTAGAACTCAACATAAATTTTATATATATATATATATATATATATATATATATATATATATATATATATATATATATATATATATATAAGCATATTAATTAATGAAGGCTTCTAGAACTCAACATAAATTATATATATATATATATATATATATATATATATATATATATATATATAATTAGCCAAATCTCGTTTCTAATTTAGATATATAATAAATAGGACAGATGCCGGAAAGGTATCAATTTATCATAAACGATAGCACATAGGTGATGCTTGATTTCCGTGCTAGGTGGCCAAGGAATCGCCTTTCTTGTGCTGAAAATCCTTAAAAAAAAAAAAAAAACTATTTTTCATCATCAAAAATTGAAAATGAGAGCCCTATGTCACATGACATTTAGATGGTTCCGCGTGGTTAGGGACATGAGTTAATTAATGGCACGCAAAGCTCAAACCAAAAAAGAAATGAAAATTAAGGGCAACAGCATAATTTTTTGGGTCATCCTCCAGTCTGGGAAGGGCTGCAGGTTGAAGCTGATGCATGTGGACATGAGAAAAGAAGGGGGCACCCACCACCATTAGACAAGGCGTATAATGAAGTGGGCCGTGCGCTAATAATGCAGCGTGCTTCACTGCATTGCTCGGCACGTACGTCCGGGGATTTCATGATCGCGATACCCACCCACCGGTCTTCTCCATCAATTAGGAACAAGGAACGTGAATCTACCACTAAGAAAGTGAAACATTAATTGATCCCAAAGCTTAATTTCTGAGCTTTTCCCAAGGCCTATATATATATATATATCTATATATATCTAATTCCGTTACGAACCAGCAGGACCAACTGGCATCACGTTCGGTTTTCCTTCGCTTTGGGCGTGTCAAATCCTGAAGTAGTCATAGCAAGAGAGTAGTAGAGCATGACGTACGGTGGAATCAGCCCATCGTTTCTGGATCTAAATCCATCAAGTTGGAGTAAAAGTATTAGCTTATGTTAAAAAAAATATAGCCAGCGAGATATTCAATAATTAGAGAGGACGTTGGAGTGGGGGATTGAATGAAGGGAGAGAAGAATAATCGTGAACACGGTTTGTTTGTTTGACATATCAATCACGTTATGAGCCTAACGAAGCATATATATATATATATATATATATATAAGAAGACAACAGCAGAAAAGCCAAACGCGGCCCCTTTTAAAAAAATGGCCCGTTGTTGGTTTTGAACAAACTCCCATTGGCATCGCCAAGTTGGTTTAGTGGGGAAAATTAAGTTCAATGCCACACATGCAGAAAGCTTGCCGTCAACCTCAGCTAGCGAAGCTCTTCCATATTTTATTGCCAGGATCACAACGAAATGGATGATTACAACGCGTATGGCCAGGGTGCGGTGACATAGTTTTATCAGTAATGGACCGCCAGTGGATCATGGGCCATAAGATGATTACAAGGCACAAACTCTTTTCGAATTATTAGAGAGAGAGAGAGAAAACTGGCCGTGCCCTTAATTTGCGTGGGACTGTTAGGTTGCACCACTGGATAAGCGAGGTGACAGTTCTTCAGCGATTGGTGATCCGAAGTGAAGGGCTGGCCCTCAATTTGTCACGAGACTTCTAGAAAAATATAGTCATCATCACGTACAATAGTTTTTTATATATTTTATTTCTGTAAAGCGGCAGCATTAGATTGGCTCAAGAGACGATCAGGATTTACAAAAAAAAAAAAAAAAAAAATTATAAATTTTATTATCAAATTATTTTCTCTCTTTCTGGTAACTTAATTTAGATTTCTCATACTCACGCTCTTAAGATAACCCGTTTTTATGCACCACTTTTGATGCACAAACATGTGTATCTAATTTAGTAATTAATTGTTCATCATGTATCATGATTCATTAAACCGTTTTGCATACATATCTGCATGAATACAATCAATGAACATGCTCGATACATATGCCTTCATGCATCAAAGGTGATGCACAAAAATTTTTCTTAATCATATGACTCCGGCAAACATTGGTAAGTATATTAATTTGATACACGTCATTTTTCTTAAAAAAAGAAAATATTGTTGCCTTTTTTTCTTTAAATCAAATTAGCACAGATGGAAAAGAAAAAACAAAGAGCAACAACGAGATTTTAGCTTTATATATAGCAGGCTAAAACAAGGAAATAGGACTGTCTAGATTTCCTCCTCTCATCTTCATCGTTCTCTTTGTCTCCTGTTATTACGAAGGCACGTACGCTGTCATTTAGTACAAAAGGAAATATTTATATATTTAAGTTTAGGAATGATCGCTCATCAATCACCTCTCTATTGCCACGTCAGAGTGGTTAAATAAGGATTTAAAGGATGCGGGTGATTCAAAGTTCTATTTTTTATGGTCAAAGTGTACTAAAAGGGACGTTGGCTCCAGCCAGACCAGGTGCTGTTCACATGCTTTGCATGTGGCGCACGTTATATGGTTTCCAACGAACCATATACGAAAACTAATAGACTAGGAATCAGATTCGACTCTACTCCCTTGCTGTCACCATCTTTGGTAATAGCATAAGCTAAGATCCCGGCCGGAAAGGGGCATCGAAACGGGACAGCTATATAGAGATACGGTGGATGCACCCGGCGTTGTATGGCCTCGTTGTGAGGAGTTCCGTGCTGTGTTTGTGTGCTTCCATCAAAACTTTTCCTCATGGCAGGATTCAACTTCGAGGAGAACAAGCCGGCCTTAGCCATGGTGCTGGTGCAGTTTATCTACGCGGGCATGGCCCTCACAGCCAAAGCTGCCTTCGAAGAAGGCTTGAAACCCATGGTCTTCGTTGTTTATAGGCAGGCCATAGCCACTGTTGTCTTGGTTCCTACAGCCATTATAGCAAAATGGTATTCTCTCTCTCTCTCTCTCGCTCGCTCGCTCGCTCGCTTGCTCACTGTTTTCACCTATGGTTGTCCAGGGGAAATTTGAGGGAAATATTGGGACTGGAATGGAGAGGCTTTTGGTTGTTGTTTCTTGCCTCTCTTGTTGGGTAAGTTCTTTGATTTCTGTTTGCGTCCTCGTCGAGTATAAAAGTATTGGAGATGGGCTGTGTTTCTTTTCTTTTCTTTCTTTTTTTTTTTTTTTTTTTTGGGGTCCATGAACAGTGCCACTGTCAACCAATACTTTTATTATGAAGGACTGGACTCGGCAACATCATCAACAGCCACGGCCATGGCCAATCTAATCCCAGCAGTTACGTTTGTGATGGCAGCAGCTGTTGGGTAAGTCTCCGATTTCACAATGCCGATTCGCTAAATTAACAATGTCTACGGTGATCATTCGTTTACCAAGAAATCAATGAATTAATAGATTAGTTTCCTTTCAAAGCACCACCACTGCCACCAAAACGTACGTTTCCTTTCTAAATAAATGGATGACAAATCTGGACTAGATTACGATCGGTACGGCCGAAGCATGGAATTTTTTTGATGTTGCCATATTTATTTATATATATATTTCCATTTCTGTTTGAAAGAAATCATGTTTTGTTTCTTAATTATCAAGCAAAGCTTCTAAACATAAGAAGTGATAAGGCTCCGTCCATAATAAATCATATTAAAAATGATTTAAAAATTAATTATTTAAACCGTTTTTTAACGTTCACGGACGTTGGCAAGCTAATGCTCGCCCATCGTTCATAACGCTCGGCCCAAGTGAACATTAAAGGGTGGGGCCTTTTTTATTTAATTAAAACTTTTTTGAACAATCCCAGCATTATTTTTTAAAGAAAAAAGAAAATAAAGCTTTGGCAATTATGCAAAATTTGAGAAAAATAAAATTATATTTATAGAAATAGTAAAACATTTGAAGAAATAAATAAAAGACATATATAAAGGATCTTCCCCGAGCCATCCAACACAACAATGATATATTTATAACAAGTATTAGAATTCAATAATACATTAATTTTTAAAAGGAAAATAGCTGGCTCGGGTCCATTATTGAATCAGTTTATATATTTTGTAAACTAGTTAAAAATTAGCAGTTGACTGGTCTTTTTTAGTGGCGTCACGAAAATAACATGTATAATTTAATCGAGAAAGTTCAACCACGTCAAGGCTGGCAAACGAAGGACAAGTCCAAGTGAACCATGCAAGGAAGATCGCTGGGATAAGAACCAAATTTTTGAATAGATTTGTTCATATCCCTTGGCCATGAGTCATTTCTGGATAGACTTAATCAACGATATACAAGCAAGGATCATAATAATATATATATTCATTCATTAAACCAAGTGGACAGATCTATCTAAGAATAACTTCATGGTCAGCATAACTCGGCTCAATTAGTGAAAATGGCCCAAAATCTTTTTTATACGTTAGAAATAGTTGAAAATGGGCATGCCCAAGTGCCTGCTGCTGCCTAATTAGCATTAATTAATATTTTCTCAGTAGAAAGCATGGTTGGAAATGGCCCATGTTGGATCTAAAATTTAATTAGAGCTTGGTGTGATATTATAACTTTTTTTAAAAAAAGAACTGTTATAGAGCCATGTGGTTGAAGTTGACATGAAAGCACATATTGTGGTTGAACTAATACACTTAATTGTATTAGTTGACTTACAAAGGAGAATTTGAAGAGAAGAGGAATGCTCGCTCTAACAAACATTCTGGGCAAGCTGATGACAAGTCAGGAGTACTTGACAAATATAAAATAATGATATTTTTTTAATTGAGAGGTCAGCTCTAAGTCCACGGATGGGGCGATAGCATGATTGTGGACCTAAATGTCCATGAGAAGGAAACGAGTGACGGTTCAAACCTTGAGAAGGGTGAGGAAGGCAATGGAGGAGGTGAGGCAGAGAAGGGTGGCACCGTGGATGAGGGGTACTGGTCCGTAGGAAAGCGTTGGGGCGAGAGACCCAGGAGAAGACGGGTGCATAACGGTGGGTGAGGACACAAAAGCTCTTACGATAAAGCTCGAGGCAGAGGGTGTAGCCGTTAGCCTTCCGAAGGCGGCGAGGTCCGGCGACAGCATCGATATTAATGATAATGACGAACTTAAGAATCACCACGGATCGATGACAACGCAACGACGTGGCTGAAACCAATCCTCTCGCCCTCATCCCACTAAGCAAAATGACCTCCGTCCTTGAAAGTATTTTTTTAATCCCCATGCCAGTTTCATAAGGAAAAATAAATTCACACCTTCACCTCACCCTCTCTAATAACATGAATGAACTTTTTATTAAAACTATAAAGATGATTTTTTAAATATAAAAATATATATTAATTTTATAAACCAAAATGGTCTTTACTGCATGCCAAGCAAGCACTAAATGTTCTCATCATAAACAGTTCATGACAAACGTCTAGCATTATCTTTAATATTATTGATTATCATAGATTAATTCTTAGATTTTAAAAAAGTCAATATGAAGGCCTATACTTTGTGTATAAACATGGAACCCTCTACAATTGTTAGTTGATCTGAGTGTTCCTTCCTCCGGTTCTCCTTCGTTGTCCTGTCACTACTAGATCATGAAGTTACTAATGGAAGTCTATCATCTTGACAAAGTATTATGTTCCATATGATTCGCAGTTTAGAGAAAGTGAAGCTTCGGAGTGTGAGAAGCATGGCTAAGATTTTTGGGACTGTCATCTGCGTTGGAGGAGCGTTTTGCATTGCATTTTTCAAAGGTCCAAGTCTTCTGAATGTTGGACATCAAAATATAACCGGATTCTTACACTTAGGAGCTCAAAAATGGATGATCGGTGTCCTCTTTCTCATGGGAAGCACTTGCTGCTGGTCATTTTGGCTCATCTTGCAGGTAACAAAGCTCTCAGACAGAATACTATTGCTTCTTAAAATGTAGCAGATACTGATCATTCATTCTTTTTCTCTCAGGTGCCAATTTGTAAGTCATATCTCGACCCATTAAGCCTATCCGCTTGGATGTGCCTTTTATCGACCTGCCAATCGTTTGTTCTCGCGTTATGCTTTGAACCAAAGTTGAGTGCTTGGAAGATTACTTCGATTTTAGAGCTTGTGTCTTGTTTATATGCAGTAAGTATTTTGCTAATTACGCTCTGTTTCCATTTTTTTTCTTTAATTTAATGATTCACGAACTCAAACATTCTGAAACTCACATGCAGGGAATTATTGGATCGGGTGTCACCTTTTATCTCCAATCTTGGTCCATAACAATCAGGGGGCCTCTGTTTTCTGCAATGTTAATCCACTCTGCACCGTTATTACTACCATTTTTGCTTTCTTAGTACTTCATGAAAAACTACATCTTGGAAGGTATATTTATCTTGCCTCATGCAAACTTTGAAAAATAAGTATTTACTGGTTTAGAGTTTGAAAATAACCTTTACGTTAGTTAACAAATGGTACAAACAAGAGTAACACAGGCCAGCACATGATTCAAGTAGTTTATATCAGTTTGATTTGTCAATGTACTGTTCATCAACTAAAAAGAGTTGCATGTAGTTTTTCATCACCCAAAAAAAATACTTACAAATATATATATATATATATATATATATATAAAGGCAATGATTCTATCACACCAATCACATTAAATTTGAAAGAATATGTTCGAATCAATGCAAAACCTGTAATGACCTTCCATGTACAGCAATACAACTCATTGCTCTGCAACCAAACACATCATCTATCCCTACCAAAGAAACACAGTATTTATTAATGCAAAGACCTCTTGAGGCAAATCAAAATATGTTTAAGGTCTTCTGCTTTAAATTTAATTTCTAAATTTTTTATTTTTCAAATAAATAGAGAGTATTCAGTTAAATTGCCAACAGTAAACATGGCACACTATGGCCAGCTTAATAAGAGTTCTCTGACATCTCTAAACCAATCAAAAAAAAAAAAAAAAAATACAGAAGACAAAAACTTGCTGTTTAGATAGATACACAAGTTAGTTTAACACTAAATTGTGATTGCCTGATATGACCTTTTCTTTTCATAGTGGCAAATTACCTAAATCATTGATCTAGATGTTCTAACAATACAACTACTTGATGACTTCATTCTTTTTTATTTTAAAAGTTTAACCGTACGAACTTTGTCCTTCAGCTTGATAGGTTCTGCTGCAGTCGTGGGTGGTTTGTATGTGGTGTTATGGGGTAAAGCTGCGGATCTCGATAAGAGCAAGACGAATACAGGAGATGATTCCACAAACACGGCAACACCTACTGATGCACAATACAACAGTGATGGAGAAGAAATCAAAGAACCTCTATTGGCTGATAAACCTGATGATCTCGAAAGTCAGATTGCAAAATGAGACAGATTTCTCAGCAAAGGACATATTTTGCAAATTCCAATAGGTCCATGGGCACCAGGAAGGTTCCATAGAATGTTTAGAGGGTTGAGCAACCATCTAATAATCAGATTCCATCTGATTCTGCTTGTAACATAAAAAGATTCATATTTAATTTCAGGCACTAGAGCTGTACCATGGCCCCGAGTCTCTCCATGACAGCCTCTTTAACTTTTCAGGATTTGTTATAATACCAGCTTAGTCTAGAAGCATGACCATATATCAGTTAAAATTTTTCACTATGGCATTGTGAGAAGCTAACATGGTCTCTAGAGAAGAAGAACCTGACCTATTTCACTAACTACCCAATCCGTTCATGCCTACCATGTCCCTATGGGTTCCACAGAGTGCTCTCACCATGTGAAGAATCTTCATCATGCAGTACAACTTCATACATTTTCCTTCATGAGGCTCTCCCACAAAATCTATAATAAAATTTGGTACACTATATTTTATGGTGCCCATAACAAATGGAACTCAAACTTCTTTTAAACACAGATAGATTAGATTATTCTGGTTTGTAGTGGTGTCCTGCACATACAATGCACATGAAGGTGCACTAAGGAGTGAAGCACATGGGCTAGAGAAACACCACCTAGAATTGATATTATAATAGTAGAGAAACACTTGAAGAAGTCAAGATACAAATACCATTTAAGCTATAACATATGTTAATTTACCATCATAACATGGATCACTAGACACTAGACATGGGCGCACCGCATCTTGTATGCCCCTTGCTAAATCACTCACACTGACCTGTCTTTGACACCCTTCACTCTTTTTTTTTTATTTAAGGGAAAACACCCTCTGCTCATTCATCCAGACTTCAACTATACCATTTTTTGTAACTGAATCATAAACCCATAAAGTATTGCTCTTTAATGAAAAAAAGAGCAGTCGGTAAGATTGTTGGAGCAATGGGCATCGATATCAAGAAAGAAACCAAGTGATACTAACATGGTGCAAAAGACTTTTTGCAGCTGCATTGTATAAATCAAAAGCAAGCAAACTTATATAACCAAAATGGTGCTCCTAGCGATAAAACAAAGAAAAATATGAAAGAACGTGTGACCAGGTATACCCTAAATGGACCAGTGTTTGACAACCAGAATGCACAGTTAATGATTCAAAAGCTAATAGTCAAACGTTAAAAACCTGTTGGCCTTCTAAGGGTACCGTTCCCATCCAGGGTGAGCATTCTGATACAGGTTACAGCATCCAAAAGAATAGACAATAATGAGGTACATGAGGAACATGGTGGTGCTCCTCGCCGTCTCCTTCCAGTCAGACTTGATGCTCACAACAGTTTCAGCCTTGCAAGACTGACAGTCATAACAGAGCTTGGAAGGATCATTTTGCCATGTATGGCAGTCACTGTTGTTTGCAGTGGAGTTGGTTGGGTTAGTCCAGACAGTGACACTCTGAAAGACGCATCCACATTCTTTGGGTGGGAGGCAGCATCCTGACTGGAGAGAAAGCAGAGAAAGATGCAGAACTGGATTTAAAAGTAGTCCACCTTTAGAATTTTAAACTATATGAAAACATTGAATAACTTTCCCAGAAAAAGCAGAGTACTGCAAACTAAAACCAGTGTACATAATTATTCATGAAAAACTGAGACAATGCATTTTCTTTTTTGACAGACAGGAAAAAATATAACATAGAGAATCCAAATAAAGACCAACAGGCTTTAATTAGATATACTGAGGGAGGAAAATCCAAAAGATAATTAACAAGTTTTATATAAAAAACTAAGAAAATCACCAGTGAAGAAGTGTTCTGGTACATAGAGGGCATGCATTATAGAAAACTAAATAAAGAATGACACTCCCTTAATAAACAAAGAACATGAGTAGAACCGAGCACACAAAGGTGCAGTTACACTCGGACTTCATATATTGAAAGAATTGTGTGCAATAGCTGAAGCCGGAACTTTCATTAAATGGTAAGAACTAAGAGCTAAATAGTGTGGCATGAGTCAAAAGCTTCCACTTCTGGTGTTAGAAAGCATTAAGAGACAACTATGCACATGTTTCCAGAGCTAACTTCTCTGCATGAGACACTAAATTTGAGTAAAGATTTCAGTGGAGCTTTAAAGGGCTATTAGAGGATATTTTGTATGAGGTAATCCATTTAGGATCATCGATGATTCAAATAAATATGATGGAATTACTACATTTAGTTGCACCTCGATAATCCTATATGATGTGACCCCAGACCGCCCGCACTTCTAGTGCTAGTGATCACATACCTATAATCTCAGGGTCACCCCAGCAATATTTTTGACTTGAAATTTAGGAATTAAAATATCGTTCATCCATATATAATAATATTTGATTTTTTTTTGCATGCTCAACTCAACTCATCTAAGCCTTTTTTTCAACTACATGGGATCGGCTACATAAATCTGCTTCCTTCACTCTTAATTATAAAATAATTATAATATTATAAAATAATTTGATATAAAATAATTTAATATTATAAAATTTTATTATAATAATATAATTATAATTGTATAATTATTATATTATTATATTATATAAAAATAATATTATAATTTAATTTAAATATTATAATAATAAATCATAAAAATAATAATAATTTATCATGATACTTGCAAAATATAATAGAGGTAGTTATTTTTTAGTGGAAAGAAAGGGTTAACAAATGAAGAATAATTTTAGTACTTTTATGATCAGTGATTTACAATTTCATACTATAACAAATATGATGATCTTAGGTCATCAATGATTAGATCATTCCAGTATAAAGATAACTAATTGATGATGCCCGATCACCGACTTTGAGCGTCAAGAAGCTCCGTGAGGGTTGTCGATGATGCTCCCGCTCCGACAGGGCCAGCAAGAAGTCCCAGGATCGGAGGTTGCTCCGGCGAAGACCCTTCGACGAGCAAGTTAGTGACCGGGGTCACAACTGTAAACTTGAAGAAGTTTGAAAGAGAGCTTGAAGAACCCAAGTGCTCTCCGAGTGTGAGTGTGTTTTTCTCTTAGCTTAGAGCTTAGAGCTTACCTTGCTAAGAAACCCTCTTACCCTTTTATCGATCTCAAGTTTCAGTTTGGGGATCAGCCACGTGGAGTTCTGTAGAAGTGAATGTCTGCTAAACTCATGGCGATTACGTGAGCTCAGAGACAATTGGTGGGTTGGATCTTGTCAGACATGCGGGCCAGTTGGTAGGTAGGCCTGGTCCCATCGGGCACATCAGAGAGGCGGCGGGCATAACTAACCCACGCGGGGGCCACGTAGGCACCGCAGCCCATTTGGGAGCTGACGCAGGTGTTGGTATCGTGGCCAATGTTGGGGCCGCCTTGGAGAGACGGAGCCATTGAGGGCCGCCGTCGAGGGCTGCCTTGAAGGGATGGGGCCACCAAGGGCCGCTTTTGGAGAGACGGGACCAACGAGGGCTACCTTGGAAGGATGGGGTCACCGAGGGCCGCTTTGGAGGGACGGGGCCACCGCTGAAGAGCGGGGTCGCCTATCTTAAGTTCCGCCGTCAGTCAAGTCTGTCGTTAATGCTTGCGTGGCGCTATCAGCCACATCAGATCCCCCCCCTCCCGCTCCTGAGCTCAAGGGGCCACGCATCCGCTGACCCTTGGACGAAAGGAGCGTAGAAATTTGTCATCATTGCTGGCTTTGCGCGCCATTAACCATCGGAGGCAAAGGCGCGCCTCCCCGAGGCGATGTCGTTTCGAGGTCCGTCCGTATTTAAGGAGAAGCACAGAAAGTGAAACCGAATTTGGGCGCATCGAGGGGATATTTCTTGAAGGACGAAAAGTTGGGCACCATCATCAAGTCACCACTCCCCATGTCTTATCATTGGTCGTGGATCCTACTCCTTGTGCGGAGCCGAAGCATCATATCTCGGGCGAAGGGGGAGTGATCGACAGCTGGGAGCTGGCCTCAATCGCCATGAGTTTAGCAGACATTCACTTCCACGTCAGTCTCTTTTTGCTTCTTTCATTCCTTGTCTTTCCCTTTCTCGAATCCATGGACCATCGCGCCATTAGGAAGGGCAAGAGGCCCGTTGTAAGTCCCCTCCAGTCCTCGGAGGAGGATGTTCCTCTGATGCACTGTCGCCGTCGGTCGGTTGGAGTTACCATCCGCGACCGCCCGGCGGAGGCTGTGCAGCCTCCACCCCGAGGGTCTCCACCTAAGGCACCTCCGCCCAGAGTGGCTTTGCCACCTAAAGTCCGACCGACCCCCCCTCCAGCAGTTGTTTTCGATCCGTCAGGGCCGGAGGGAACGATCTCCACTGTAACCCCCGAGGAGGTAGAGGACCTCAGGATTAGGTATAGGATCCCTAGTTATGTCCATCTATCCGCTCCTGGATCCAAGGATAGGGTGACCTTCGACCAACTCGGCCGAGTAACCCTGTACGAGTTCTTCAAGAGCGGGCTCCGTCTTTCTTTCCATCCGTTTATCCTTAACCTATTAGATAGGTATGGACTGGTCCCGGCACAGTTGACTACGAACTCGATTCGGATCATATGTGCCTTTGTCATCCTCTGTTTCCTTCATGGCTCGGATGCCACGATCTCCTTGTTCCGAGCCTTCTACAAGCTTCACCACCATAGCGAGGACGGATGGTGGATTTTCACCTCCCAGCCTGGTAGGGCCTTACCACTTAGCCTCCTCTTCAAAGTCAAAGGATGGAAATCCCAATTCTTGTTTGCCCACGTGAAAGGTCTGAGGATGAGTTGGGGGACTCCCGACGCCGGCCCCAATAAAAACTCCACGGTGGACAAGAGGGACCAGGGGCTCTTCGATCGCCTGACATCCTCCGAGACTCCATCCTGCAAGGAGTTGTTGGCCGAGGGCAATCTGTACGAGGCTGGGCTGTCCCCAGCGATTGGTGAGAGCGAAATCTTGCCTCTTTTTTTTGACATTTTTCTGACTGTTAGCTCCTTGTGCAGCATTGAAGTTGCCTGCCGAGAAATTGAGGCAATGCAGAAAAGGAGGGAGGAGGCCAGTGAGGTTGTGAGGCCAGCCAAGAGAGTCCGACGATGAGGCCAGGGCGAGCCGGCCCATGTCCCCGTGGCTCCGACGAAGGTGGCTCCCATGGAGCCGAGGGAGAGCGCCGCAGTCGAGGCGCCGGTGAGCTAAGATATCCCCGCCACAGTTGAGGTAGGACCGAAGATGGGAGGCCAGCTAGCCCAGGCGGACGGGTCCATAGTCGAGCCTCCGCCCCGCACCTTGCCGGCGTAAGTCGTCGATCTGAAAGCCGACGACGAGCCCTCGGTCCCCATCGAGCCAGCGAAGGCGGCTGATGTAGGAGCCGAGGGTGGACACCCGGCCTCTCCTAGGCCGGAGGCGATTGATGTAGGGGCCGAAGGTGGAAGCCCGATTTCCATCGAGGCCAGGGGCGAAGAGGGACCAGTCAACAACGGCGAGGTGGTGCCCAAAGCGAGGCCACGAATGGGGCCGAAAGCCCCAGGCTCGTCGTTCGGTTAGAGCCCTCGTAGGAAGCCGCAGTGGCCGCCGAGGTTCTCGGCTATGGACAACGTGCGCCTGGCGGAGCACCTGTTGGAGAGGATTCACTTGCCGAAGTTCCACGAGCAGCTCATGCATGAGCCCATCGCCCGAGTCCTCGACACCACACGCGTGTCGGTTCTCCAGGTAAATTTTCTTCTGGTTATTCTCTCTATCATTCATTTTGGCTGAGCTATGACTAACTTCTTGATTCTTGCAAACGGCCAACGATGTTCTCACCCTCCGAGACGCTTTGGTTCAGACCAGGGACATCGTTGAGCGTTCCCAAGCTCAGCTGGCCAAGTGCTGGGGCCGGTGCGAGGAGTTGACCGGGAGACTGGCCGAGGCCCAGGCCAAGGATGTAGAGATGGCCGATAAGATCATCGCGGCTGACGCCAACCGCAATGAATGGAAGGCTCGGTGCAGAGAGGCCGAGGCGAAATTGGTGACGGAGCTCACCCAGAACCTGGCAGCAGAAATTAAATTGGCGATGCTCGGGGAGAGACTGGAGTCAGCCGAGGGCAAGGTCAACGACCTGTCTCAGAGGCTCGAGGACGCCTTAGACCGGGCTAAGGCGGCAGACCTCAAAGCCCTTGCCGCCGAGGAAAGGGCCGCCTTGGCTGAGTCGAACGCCCAGGCGGCCGAGCGAGAAGGGCCGATACCGAGGCCCGAGTCTGGAGCGCCGAGACCAGGGGCCGGGATGCCGAGGCCCGAGTTGAAGAGGCCAAGAGCCGAGCCCGTGATGCCGAGATCCAGGCTCAGAATGCTGTCAAACAATTCAAAAGCTCCCCAGCATTCGAGCAGGAGGTGACCGAAGCCAGCCTCGACGCCTATGCCCAAGGTTTTGAGGAGTGCAAGGCGAAGGTTGCCCAAGTTTTCGGCATCGGCGACCATAGTATCATCCGAGCCAGGGACCCGGACGTCGAAGAGTCGGGCGAGAATGATGCTGAGGACGAGCCGAGGCCTGCCAAACCCTAGACACTTAGGCTTTTCTTCTTCATTGCTTTTCTTTTTGGTTGTAACTGACTTCGGGTCAGCTTTTGTAAATTTTTCAAGTATTAATAAAGAAAATTTTTTCCAAGTGCAAACGACTTAGCTTTTGCAATGGCCTTGACTTGCTGTAGCGGTGTACTAGTCTCGATCCTTAGGCTTGGTCACAAGTGGCCGTAGCTCTCCTTGGGATCCAACTGGAGTCTGTGTGAACTCGCGTAGTCGGCCGAGTCCTTAGTCCCTTAGGCATTTGTCAGAGTGATCGCAGGGTGCCGGTGCCAACTAAGGGATGCCTAGGTGCGCTTAGGAACCCTTTAGAACCGCCTCAGAGTTTGTGTGCCGACCAGAGGGACGACTCGAACGGATACGGAGCTGTTAGGGTCTTGAATCGACTCAAGGGCATCTCCAAGCCAGACTGAGTAGTGACCCGTTAGCCGCGATGCCACCGAGCTCTTTTAGAACCGCCTTAGAGGTTTGTGTGCCGGCTCGAGGGGCGACTCGAACGAGACGAAGCTGTTAGGGTCTTGAACCGACTCGGTGGCGTCTCCAAGCCGGACCGAGTGGTGACCCGTTAGCCGCGATGCTGCCGAGCTCCTTTAGAACCGCCTCTAGGATTTGTGTGTCGGTCCGAGAGACGACTCGAGCTGGTACGGAGCTGCTAGGGTATTGAACCAACTCGGGGGCATCTTCAAGCCGAACCGAGTGATGACCCGTTAGCTGCGATGCCGCCGAGATCCTTTAGAACCACCTCGAGGGTTTGTGTGCCGGCCCGAGGGGTGACTCGAGCGGGTATGGAGCTATCAAGGTCTTGAACCGACTCGGGGACGTCTCCAAGCCGAACCGAGTGGTGACCCGTTAGCCACGATGCCACCAAGCTCCTTTAGAACCGCCTTAAGGGTTTATGTGCCGGCCTGAGGGGCGACTCGAGCGGGTATGGAGCTATTAGGGTATTGAATCGACTCGGAGGCATCTCCAAACCGGACCGAGTGGTGACCGTTAGCCGCGATGCCGTCGAGCTCCTTTAGAATCGCCTCGGGAATTTGTGTGCTGGCCCGAGGGACGACTCGAGCGGGTACGGAGCTGTCAGGGTCTTGAACCGCCTTGAGAGCATCTCCAAGCCGGACTGAGTGGTGGCTCGTTAGCCGCGATACCACCGAACTCCTTCAGAACTGCTTCGGGGTTTGTGTGCCAGCCCGAGGAGCGACTCGAGCAGATACGGAGCTGCTAGGATATTGAACAGACTCGGGAGCATCTCCAAGCCGGACTGAGTGGTGACCCGTTAGCCGCGATGCCACCGAGCTCCTTTAGAACCATCTCGAGGGTTTGTGTGTCGGTCCAAGGGACGATTCGAGCGAGTACGGAGCTGTCAGGGTCTTGAACCGACTCGGAAGCGTCTCCAAGCCGGACCGAGTGGTGACCCATTAGCCGCGATGCCGCCGAGCTTTAGAACCGCCTCGGGAGTTTGTGTGCCGGCCCGAGGGTCTTGAACCGATTCGGAGGCGTTTCCAAGCCAGACCGAGTGGTGATTCGTTAGCCGTGATGCCGTCGAGATACTTTACAACCGCCTCGGAGGTTTGTGTGCCGGCCCGAGGGGCGACTCGAGCGGGTACAGAGCTATTAGGGTCTTGAACTGACTCAGGGGCGTCTCCAAGCCAGACCGAGTGGTGACCCGTTAGCCGCGATGTCGCCGAGCTCCTTTCGATGATAGGTCCTCAGCCTCGGAGATAAGTCGAATGTAAAGGTTGGGAACTTTTATTATCATCAGTCAAGAGGGTACATCATTAATAGTATCAACGGAGATTGTCCGTGTTCCAGGTACGTGGGATGAGCCGTCCGCCATGTTTTTCGATCCAGTATGCTCCTCAATAAAGTACATCGATGATGCGGTAAGGACCCTCCCAATTTGGAGATAATTTGCCTCCCTTCGTTGGCTTGGACACCTCGGCCTTTCTGAGGATCAGATCTTCGGAGCGGAACATTTTGGGACGAACCTGGGTATTGTAGTACTTGGTTGCTCGTTGGCAAAATATTGTCATTCTGAGCCGCGCTCGTTCACATGCCTCGTCAATGAAATCGAGATTGGCCCTTAGCTGCGTGGGGTTGTCCTTTTCACAATAGGACTCCACTCGAGGGCTTGGTAGGCCAATCTCGGCAGGGATGACCGCCTCGAATCCGAAGACAAGGCTAAAGGGAGTCTCTTCCGTCGGGGTTCGTGGGGTCGTGTGATACGCCCATAGCACGCTTGGGAGTTCCTCCACCCATCTACCTTTAGACCCATCCAATCGGGTTCCGAGTCCCCAAAGGATAGTCCGATTCATGACCTCAGCCTCCCTATTGGATTATGGGTGATCGACAGAGGTGAACCGATGGTAGATGTTCAGCTCGGCGCAGAAGGTCTTGAACATGGCGTTGTTGAATTGCCGGCCATTATCGGTGATGATAGTAAGGTAACCCGAACCGACATGTGATAGACCTCCAGAAGAAAGCTTTGACTTTGCTCTCAATGCTCTTAGCCAGTGCCTCGACTTCAACCCACTTGGTAAAGTAGTCGATGGCAACGAGCAAGAACCTCTGCTGACCCGAAGCCGGAGGAGAACGGTCCGAGGATGTCCATTCCCATTGGGCAAAGGGCCATAGGGCCGAGAGCGGACTTAGCAGAGAAGATGGTTGTCGTTGGATGTGCATGTGTCGTTGGCAGCCGTCGCACCTCTGGACTAGCTTGGCGGCGTCCTCCCTTATGGTAAGCCAGTAATAGCCTTGGCGAAGGACCTTTTGTGCCAGCGATCTGGCCCCCAGGTGATCCCCACAGATGCCTTCATGTATCTCTCTGATGATGTAGTCGGCATCTGCAGGACCAACACACTTAAGAAGAGGATAGGAGAATGACTTTCTGTATAGCCATCCATCCAGCAAGGTGAACTTGGAGGCTCTCCATTTGAGTAGTTTAGCCTACTCGCGATTAGTCGGGAGGGTGCCGTCCATGAGGTAACGGATGTAGGCATTCATCCACGTCGGCTCTTGCGCGACCGGAAAGGCTTCCTCCTTATCTTCAATACTGAGCTTTTCCAAGTGTTCGATGTAAGTGCTCCCCAGGACATTATCCGCCGAGGTGACTAGACGGGAAAGGGTGTCTGCCTTGGCGTTCTCACTCCGAGGGATGTAGATGATATTGAAGTATGTCAGTGAGGAGGTCAGGAGTCAAACCTTCTCCAGGTACTGTGCCATGGTACTTTCCATTGATTTGTTCGGAGACGAGTTGGGAGTCGATGAAGGTCCTGAGGCATCTGACCCCGAGCTCTCGAGCGAGCCTTACCCTGGCCAGCATGGCCTTGTACTCGGCCTGGTTGTTGGTAGCTTTGAAGAGGAGCCGGAGGGCATATTCCACCTTCTCGCCCTCTGGACCTGCCAGGATAAGGCCGGCGCCACTTCCTAGGGAATTCGAGGTGCCATCCACATGGAGGATCCGAGATTCCCCCACGTCCTCGAGCTTGTCTTCTTGTTGCTTCGTGGGAGGCTCTTTCGCTTGTTCCTCTATCCAGGTGCGCTCGACCAAGAAGTCGGCCAAGACCTAAGACTTCAAAGCCGACCTTGCCTGAAACGAGAGGTCGAACTCTCATAACTTGACCGCCCATTTAGCCAGCCGTCCTGAAGTGTCAGGACGGGCTAGAATAGCCTTGAGGGGCTAGTCTTTGAGCACCACGATGGGATAAGCTTGAAAATACGGCCCGAGACGCTGGGCAAAAATAATCAGAGCAAAAATAATTTTATTTGTCTTGGAGTACCTGACCTCAGCGTCGTGGAGTACTTTGCTCACATAGTAGATAAGCTTCTGAGCTCCGTCAGCATCGAGGCGTACCAAGACTGAGCTAACAACCTCCATGGAGGCGACAAGGTAGAGGAAGAGGTTCTCTACATCTTTCGGCTGAAATAGCAACGATGGGGTAGATAAGACGCCTTCAGTTCTTCAAAGGCTTGTTGGCAGTCTTCCATCCACTCGAACCCGTTCACTTTGCACAGGGCCTTGAAGAAAGGCAAGCACCTCTCAGCCGACTTAGAGAGAAAATGGTTAAGGGCCGCCACCCTCCCGATAAGTCGTTGCCCTTCCTTCTTGCTGGTCGGCGGCCTCATGTCGAGGATGGCTTTGATTTTCTCTAGATTCACCTCAATTCCTCGCTGAGTCACCATGAAGCACAAAAACTTTCCCGCCATAACCCCGAAAGCACATTTCCGCGAGTTCAGCTTTACCTGGTAGCGACGGAGATTATTGAAGGTCTCCCTCCATGTCGGAGACATGGTCGGAGGCACGGATGCTTTTTGTCAGCATGTCATCCACGTAGACTTTCATGTTCCATCCGAATTGGTCTTTAAAGACCTTATTCATTAGCATCTGGTAGGTTACTCCTGCATTCTTGAGGCCAAAAGGCATTACCTTGTAACAGTAGATGCCCTTCTCGGTCACGAAGGATGTGTGCTCTTCGTCGTACGGATTCATTTTTATTTGGTTATACCCGAAGAAGGCATCAATAAAGCTGAGGAGCTCATGACCAAATGTGGAGTCCACCAGTAGGTCAATCCGAGGCAATGGAAAACTGTTCTTTGGGCACGCCTTGTTGAGGCCGGTGAAGTTGATGCAGATCCTCCAGCTCCCGTTTGCCTTACGAACCATCACATTAGCTAACCAATCCGGGTAATGTGCCTTCCGGATGTGGCCGGCGGTAAGCAGCTTGCTGATCTCCTCGTCAATAGCCCTTTGTCTCTCTGGAGCGAAACTCCTTTTTCGCTGGCGGATCGGGCGATGTTTTGGGTCGATGTTGAGCCGATGCATAATTACCTCTGATGGTATGCCGAACATATCGGACGCCGACCAGACGAAGATATCCGAGTTGGCCCGCAAAAACCCCAGGAGATGATCTCGGTCCTCCGCAGAGAGAAGCTCACCGACCCGCACCATCCTCGTTGGGTCATCCCCCAATGGAAAGGTCAACAGGCGCTCAGCCGGCTCTCCTCCTTTACTAGATTCTCTTGGATCCGGTACCACTGAGGCCAGCGCAACCTCCTGAGGGCTTGAAGTTGTGTGGTAGCAGGGTAGGACCGAACTGGTCTCTCCTCGTATCTTGCCGATTCCATTGTTAGTTGGGAATCTGACAAGTAACTGCTTGATGGAAATGACCGCATCGAGGAGATTCAGGCTGGGTTGACCAAGGATGGTGTTGTATGACAAAGGCACTCGGACAATCAGGAACATCATCATAACTGTGCTTTGACACGGCGGCGTCTCGACCGTAACTGGGAGGGTGATCTCGCCTTCCACTCTCACCGAGTCTCCCGTGAAGCCGACTAAAGGTGCCACCACCGGCTGGAGAGAGTCTAGAGACAGATTCATTCTAACAAAGGCGTCGTAGGTAATGATATCAGCTAAGCTTCCATTGTTAACTATGATTCACTTTACAGGATGTTTGGTGATCGTGATTGAGACAAAGACGTCATCATTACTTACATTTTCAATCCCAACTGACTCCCTCCTAGGAAAAAAAATTACATCATCTACCCCTCCATCGTCCCTCGGCCGTTTGGATGAAGAGCCCACCCCCCAGGAGACCATTCCCACCATCTTCTTTGTCGGGGCATTGTCGACGTTGGCCTGAGCTGACGGAGGCCCCATGAGCGCCGGAACAGCTAGGGGTCCCTTCTAGACATACTTCCCGAGGTAATCCCGTTGGATGAGTTCCTCGATGGCGCGCTTTAGGCTGTAGCAGTTCTCGGTGTCGTGGCTATAGTCCCAGTGGAAACGACAGTAGCGGCTCTTCTCGCGAGGGACTCCTTTCTTCGTTGAAGAAGGGTGCTGAAGGTACGACTCGCCCTTAATTTCCATAAGAATATTAGAGCGGGGAGCAAGGAGGGGGGTGAGATCGGCCTCTCGAGGGACGAGAGTCCGACGCCTGTCGTCCGGGCAGCGTGATGGCTCGGGCTTCTTGGAGCGGGAGGGCTCGCTAGACTCTGCTCGGGCAGACTTCCTGCCAAAGCCTCCGTCGGACTTCCGGCGGTGGAGTTAGCTTCGTCGGCGTGGATGTACTTCTGCGCGCGAAGCAGGAAGTCAGAGTAGGAGCTGGGTGGCTTCTTATCCAGCAAGAAGGTGAAACGGGAAGGACAGAGTCCCCGTTTCAAAAATAAAGTGGCGACTGCATCGTCCAGGTGGTAAACTTCGAGGGCTGCCACTTTAAAACGGGCCACAAAGTCTTTGAGGGATTCCCCCTCCTGTCGGATGGCAAAAAGACTGTCTGTCACCCGAGGAATCCTCCAACAAGCATCGAAGTGGGCTAAAAAGATCCTCTCCAACTGCCGAAAAGAATCGATGTTGTGTCGGGGCAGACAAGAGTGTCAGGTGCGGGTGGCCTTCCGTAGGGTAGCTGGAAAAGCCTTGCAGAGGAGGGCATCGGTAGCCCCTTGAACTAGCATGAGAGCCTTGTAGCTCTCGAGGTGGTCAAGTGGATCCATCGTACCATCGTACGGATCCAGTTGAGGGAGACGAAACCTATAGGGGACATGCTCCTCCAGAATGCGGCGAGTGTAAGGAGGACGAGTGTCGCAGTCCTCCTCCGGCTGGTTGTTGATTTTTCTGGTAAGCTCCTCCAACCGCCAGTTGTACTCGTCCAGACGTTCCTCCGCTTGATGGTTGACAGTCGACATCTTTCTTGATGATTCGAAAGATGAAGAGGAAGAAGGGGAGGAGCGCGGGTGGTAGTGCCTCCGCTTGGGCTCATCCCGACGTCGTCGCTCCGGGGAGGAGTTGCTTGAACCGCGAACGGGGGAACGCAACCTCTTGAGGGCCTCTCGACGGTATCCTCTAGGCGAGGTACAACGGCGGTGAGTCTCTCGTTGGAGAGATCTTCCCCGAAAGGATTGCTGACTAAGCGGTGCGTCTGCCGCAGGCGGTGAAGGAGGCCAGGGCTAGTGCTAAGAGGCCACAGACTGCTGCTCCTACAGTCCATGCACCATCGCCATCAAGTTCTGGACTTGCTAGGCGAGTGCGGCCAGCTAATCCACCTGGTTGGCCGCAGCTGGCGAGGTGGGAGTAACCGGAGAGTTCAACAGGGGGGTTGACCTCTGGCCGCTGCTCCGCCGATTAGGGATGCCCTCCAGCGTGGATGATGGAGGCCTCCCGAGCTCGTATTACCATCATTGTTGTTGTTAGGGAAGGAAAAGAAAAAGGAGGCTCGCAGCTTGGAGTTACAGAGCTCTGCTCTTCGTTCAGCCTCCTTCTTGGCGCGCCAATCTAATAACGCTCGATCATCGGCTTTGACTGTCAGGAAGTTCCGTGAGGGTTGTCGATGATGCTCCCGCTCCGAGAGGGCCTACAAGAAGTCCCAGGGCCGGAGGTTGCTTCGGCGAGGATCCTCCGACGGGCAAGTTAGTGACCGGGGTCATAGCTGTAAACTTGAATAAGTTTGGAAAGAGATCTTCGAGAACCCAAGTGCTCTCCGAGTGTGTGTGTTTTTCTCTTAGCTTAGAGCTTGCTTTGCTAAAGATCCCTCTTACCCTTTTATGGATCTCAGGTTTCAGTTTGGGGATCAGCCACGTGGAGTTCCATGAAAGTGAATGTCTGCTAAACTCATGGCGATTATGTGAGCTCAGAGACAGTTAGTGGGCCGGGTCTTATCGGACATATGAGCTAATTGATAGGTAGGCTTGGTCCCATCGGATGCGTGGGACAGATGGTAGGTGGACCTGATCCTATCGGGTATGTGGAACAGGTGGTACGTGGGCCTGGTCCCATCGGGTACGTAGGAGAGTCAGCAAGCGCGGCTAACCCATGCGGGGTCACATAGGAACCGCAGCCCGTCCGAGAACTGACGCAAGTGTTGGTGTCGTGGCCAGTGTTGGGGCTGCCTTGAAGAGATGGGGCTGCCAAGGATCGCCTTAGAGGAATGGGGCCACCAAGGATCGTCTTAGAAAGACGAGGCCATCGAGGGCCACCTTAAAAAGACGGAGCCGCCGAGGGCTGCGTTGGAAGGATGGAGCCGCCGCTGAAGAGCAGGATCGCCTATCTTAAGTTCCGTTGTCTGCTGTTAACATTTGCGTGGCGCTACCGACCACATCACTAATTATCAAAAATTATAGTGGCAATCCTATTTGAGTTAGCAAATGCCTCAGTGCATTAACAAATGCAGCCAAGCTCTCAGAATAAATGCTTGATTTATAAAGATAGTTTCACGTGGAAGTCAATGGGAGGCCTTGAAAACCAAAGAATAACGTAAATAAAAGCAAATGCTGAGTGCTTTCAAAGGAAATTAAAATGTTCCAAACACACTTCTTTGCAAGATTAGCTAGTGGAATTTTTTTTTTTTAAAAAAAAAAAAAGGGGGACAAAGCCCCTAAGTTTTTGATAACTCTCCCCTGTTTAGCTGAGCGGAATGGGTAGGGCTCGGTTAGTTTTTTTTCGAATGAAAATGCGACATTTCAAAACCTCAAACCCAAGATATCAAGAAGAAGCCACTTTTTTTTAATAAATCCACGACAAACCTCATCAGATATACCCAGAAATCCCTAACATCCCACCACAATCCAACCCAAAACCCCAATCAGTTCCCTGAATTCATCAATCAGTTGAAAAATGAAAAAAAAAATATAAAAGAGATGTTAATCAGATCTTCAGGCGTAAAAAGATGGAATTTTTCTGGGGAAGAAAACACAAAGATCGGGATTTTATCGATCAAAAATATGCACCTGAATGCTTGATATCGTTAAACCGTTGAAATGTCCAGGCTCAGCGGGTCGTCCTCCTGCAGAATCAGGCATCCGGGGCTCCCCCGGACGCAGCTCAGGGTCTTGGCCCAGTTCCCGTCGCCGGCGAGCCTTTCCTGGCGCCACTGGGAGTAGTCGTCACCTGCAAGGACGAAGCCGAAGACGGCTATACCGAAGAGGGCGAGGATGAGGACGAGCATGGCAAGCCAGAGGAGGCGGGGCGCGCGGTAGCATGCAGCGGCCGTGGCGCCCAGGCAGGCGGCCGTGAGGACGGCGGCGATGGCGATGACGGGGCGCTGGACGAGGTTGTCGCAGTCGGAGAGGCCGATTGAGAAAGGAGCCTTGGCTTTATTAGCATAGAACCTGTGTGAGGGGAAATTCTATCCGCCCGTTTTGCCAAGGTGCCTCCCACGCCCATTTAAAAAAATAGCATATTTATCCCTAAATTTTTTGGACCAAAATACCTATCCTTACTAAATAGCCCCCCTCACATCCAAATAGCTCCCCACGCTTCCCTGCCAGCCCCTCCCCCGTCCCCTGCCCCTCCTTCCACCTCTCTCACTTTGGATCATTCTTGGATCGTCATTTGAAGGTTAATTCAAGCGATTTCAATCTTAAATTGAGCAATGGACAAGCAATTAATAATTTTTGAAGGTTCTACGGTCGCAAAGGTTAGTTTATATCCATATTGTCTTTTTTTTTTTTCGGTTCGTGCATTGTTCGGCCCTGTGTGGCCGAACAGACAGGGCCAAACAGGTAAGCTCTGTCCGGCCACACAGGGCCGAACAATATAAACATGTTTGACCCTGGTGGGCCGAACATAAGAAAGATTTCTTCTATTCGGAAGAAAGATTTCTTTTGTTCGGCCGAACAGAATGTTTATTCTCCATTTTTTTAGATTAATTATATTAGGATTTGAAATTATTATTTAATCGTGTAGGACGATGCTTCGACCGAATGCAGTGTGATTGGCTCTGATTGTGTGATGGATTATACAAATGAATTTATAACTTATGAGGTAAAATTTAATTGCATTTATTTTTGTATTATTTGACTGAGCAATGTTTAAAATTGTCTACTAGCATAAAACTATTTATTTTATAGATATTCAAAAGTAGAGAAGAAATGTGTAATTGGTGTCGGGAAGTCGAAAAGAGGAATGGATTTGTCGTTATTATTAAAAATCCGATACGGGCATCAATGTTAAGAAACTAAGAATTATTTTTTCTTACGAGAGGAGCGGTACTTGCAAAAGTAAACACATCAAGGAAAAGGGTTCAAAGACCAGGGCCAGTGGCACTAAGAAATATGGATGTCCTTTTGCCTTAAGAGGGAAGAAATTGGACACTGCAGATGATTGGATGTTAATGGTCATGTGTGGTGTGCACAATCATCCAGCTGCAAAGCATCTCGAGGGGCACTCATATACAGGACGATTATCTAAGCAGGAGACTACAATGCTAGTGGAGATGTCGAAGAGTTTGGTTCGGTCTAAGGACATATTATCTACTTTGAAGCAAAGGGATGCCCTCAATGTTACGACAATGAAGACAATCTACAATATACGGTAGAGGTGCAAGGCTGTAGAGATTGCTAGGAGATCTCAGATGCAACATCTTCTTGGTAAATTATCTGAGTGTAAATACATTGAGTGGCATAGGAATTGTATTAAGTCTGATGTTGTGCGTGACTTGTTTTGGGCACACCCTGGCAGTATAGACTTGTTACGTGCATTTCCTCGTGTGTTGATAATGGATTGCACTTACAAGATGAATAGATATCGTCTTCCTCTCTTAGAGATTGTCGGGGTAACATCAACTGACCTGACATTTTCTATAGCTTTTGTGTATATGGACTCTAAGCGAGAAGATAACTATACATGGGCATTAGAGAGATTGTGCAGTGTCATGGATGATGATGCTCTGCCTGAGATGATAGTCACAGATAGAGACTTGGCTCTATTGAATACAATTCAGAGGGTATTTCCTACGGCAACACATTTGCTATGTAGATGGCATATTAGTAGGAATGTTTTGGCCCAGTGCAAAAGGTTATTTGAAACAAAGAAGAAATGGGATAAGTTTATAATGACTTGGAATATACTTGTGTTGTCCACCATAGAAGATGAGTTTAATGATCACTGGACAAAACTCCAGAGAGAGTTTAGTACCTACCCAGATGCTTTACGGTATGTGTTAGATACTTGGCTGAGCAAGTATAAGGAAAGATTTGTCGCAGCATGGACGAACGCATGTAGGCATTACGAGAATTTGACAACTAATAGGTATTACAAGGAATTGATAAATTTAAGAAATTTATAATTTAATTACGTAATTATTATCTCCCTTTTATTAAATTTTGTTTACTTTTCTAAGGTTGAAAGCACACATGCAAGGCTGAAAAGACGGCTTGAATCAAGCCAAGGGAATTTCGAATCATCTTGGACAAAAATGCATAGTTTGATTAAGTTACAGCATAGTGACATTAAAGCCTTATTTGAGAAGAGTTTGACGGTCGTGCAACATGACTTCAAGCCTGTTGAATTCAAAGAACTACGAGGTTTCATTTCTATAAGTGCATTAAATCAGATCCTCGCTCAAGCGAACCGAGCCAATTCAATTGGTATTGATGATTCAGTTTGTGGGTGTACTATTTGGCGCACACATGGTTTACCATGCGCCCACGAGATTGTGCGGTTCAGAATGAAAGGTCGGCCAATTTCCTTCGATTGCATAGATCCTCATTGGAGAAAACTTGATATGATATTGGCTTCAAATGTGCAAAGTATTCAGCTGAGCTGTGAACCAGAGTTGGATATAATTGCTCGAAAATTCAAACAGTTAGATGGGCCTTCACAATTGCAGATGTTAAGAAAATTGAGAGATTGCTAGCCCAGAAAGTACTTCTCTTGAAGAACCTGCCAAAAGGATCACCTGTTCACTTGGTCGTGGCCGTGCTTCATTGAAGGTTGATACATCTACCCGCCGTGATCCTTCTACCTTTGAGTTGATTCTTTCAGGACAAGATAGTTATTTACCTGGTATGGGCACTCCACCAATGACGCAAGTGCCAAAGAGGCAGCCAAGGAAGAAGGTACAAAGCATTTCTTTCACTAATGAAGGGACTGTGCCGGTATATGCCGGATGCATGCCGATATGTGCCGGACACGTGCTGGTACATGCCGGCACATGCTGGCAACTTCCGAACCCCATGCCGGTATGTGCTGGACGCATGCCGGTACGTGCTGGCACATGCCAGTAACTTCCGGACCCCGTGCTGGTATGTGCCGGACGTGTGCTAATACGTGCCGAACGTGTGCTGATACGTGTCGGTACATGCCGGCAACTTCTGGACCCGTGCCATTTGTTATTACAAAGTGATTGTTTACCATCTAATTCATTCGTTAATGGTTTGCAGGTTTCTCGTCAGCGAACCCGGTCATATAAGCCAACAATCTATATTAATCAAATTCCAGATGGGTTGAGGCCGTTCATCCAACATATCAAGGATGTTAAAGCTAACGGCAACTGCGGATTTAGAGCAATAGCTAACTTGCTAGGATTTGGAGAGAAGGATTGGCTCCGTATTAGGAAGGATTTATTGAATGACTTGCAATGTCATTCAGAGCACTATCGTGCTTTATTTGCTGTCGAAGGGAGGTTTGAGGAGATTGAGCATGCATTATCATATTTTAATAATGCTCCACCTTATGACTGGTGGATAACTGTGCCGGATATGGGGCACGTTATAGCGTCTCGTTATAACGTTGTCCTATACCACCTCTCCTTGCAACAATGTCTTACATTCCTTCCTCTATGATCGGTGCCTCTTCCTCCTTTATCCCGTAAAGATATTGCAGTGGCGTTTATTAATGGCAATCATTTTATGGAGGTATTACTTAAACAACTCTTAATCATCCTTAAATGACTAATAATTCATTATGTTTACTAATTTATATAATTTGCAGGTGTTTCTGTTATTGGATCATCCTGTTCCCCCAATAGCAAGCAATTGGCAAAAACATCATTTACCCTGTGCTTCCGGATGGGCTACTTCATATGCATCTAGGATTCACCAGTTCAGACAAACGATCTCGTCGGATGTTATTATTAGCGAGACTATTGAGTTGTAGAGTTAATTTTGTTAGCAACAATCAATTTTGTATAATGCGTGACATATTTATATTAACTTAAAAAAATTTATTCAAATTGAGCCAAAAGGAAGTAAAATTTCATTCAAATTTCAATGTCTTTTACAAAAAGATGCACTATATGCTAAAAGATATAAAATACATGGCATACATCAGGGATCCCCACTACGCCGTCGTCGACGCCTGTACTGCTGTGGCGATGCATGACTAGGGCCAGAGACATCGGGCTTAATAGGCTCAACCGTAGAGATATGCTAACCCTGCAACACATGTGCAATCTGCGATATGACATCGTACATGTACGTCCCCTATGATGCAGCAGCCTCCTCCTGATCCATATCAAGAATGCTGGTGCAAAGGCCAAGCGCATCTGCAATATGCCGGCCTTGCACGTCAGCATCAGCAACATCAGGACATAATCGGGAGTAGATACTGGATCGGATCTCCGGAGGGTGAACAGCCAGATGCGTGATCCGAGAATACCACTCCAAAAATCCCGGTACGCAATCTAAGGGTCGGGTCACCGGATGGCTCCTGCTCGCTGGGCTCAGCAGGTGATCCTCCCACCTCTCCCATAACTGCTCATAGAAGACGTACCGGATGCGGTACGAAGCTGCTGTCGATCCTCTGTTGGCTCGCTCAGGGGCTAATGGCGCACAAGGGATCGTTTATATCCTGTCGAACTATCGTAAAACCCTTTCAGGATGATAGGGTTCTACGACATCCATGCACTTCAGGCATCCACTAAAGAATGCAATATCAAGGAATGGACGATCATCCCGGATAAGACGATGGGGATCCCAAACTACATGCAATATATTAAATCGTAATAAGTTTGATAATGTATGACAAATTATATAAATACACAAGTGCATGGTCCTATGGTACATACCTCATCTGCCCTCAATACGTCCAATGACTCGCGTAAAATCACCAAATGGTCCATCATAGAATGGGGTGGAGTGTCGGGAGTCCATCAGTGTACATGGGGCCTGGCATCAGTATAGTCCAGGGCTGGGTGAGGAGTGAGAAAGGAAAAATGCTCATAAATCCATGCATGGAGAAGCGTCATATATCCACTGATCTGTCTAACGAATGCCCTATACGCAATCCCCAACTACCGATATAAATGAGCCAAGGCACCTGCACCCCAAGCATATGTGCTCACTCTATCCAAATGTCGAAGCAGAGCAAGATAAGCTATAGGCACCCTCATCCCGCTCTTATCGACAAAAAGTGTACACCCTAACAAAAAAAAGCAAATACGCTCGCGCTGCACAGTCTATCCTACGACGGCTATCTCTATCTGATACATCATGGAAATGACTCTTCAGCCACTCTAACCTCACCGACTGACCATGGACAGATAGAACCTTCTGACGCATGTCATCCCGTGATACATCCAATAGCTGTACTAGTAGGTCCTCAGCATCTCGATCACTCATCCTATATGTAGACAAGGACACTGAGGCACCCATGACACTAATCCCTAATATGGCAGCAATATCATCCAACGTGATTGTCATCTTGCCAAAGGGAAGATGGAAGGTGTTTGTCTTGGGTTGTCATCTCTCTACAAAGCCCGAGACAAGAATCTTATCGACGAACCGATAAGAGCAATGCACTAGCTCAAGAAGACCCGACTACTGAACTATATCTTTGAATCTCCTATTCGATTACCCTGATGCCCATCACTGCCACTCACCTCCTTTGGCAGCATGGTTCATGCACTTCAGTGGAGTTCATTCCTATGAAATATAAATGGATAACATGAATAATACACAACAGCATCAAAATAATACATTAAATAAATATGGTAGAACAACGAACAAATACCTATTGCCTCCAGATAGAGGCTGCAATATGTGTCCTGAAACTCCTAAGGATAGAGTCATCACTTGGACAAGGACCATCCGCTTCATCATCATCAACATCCATAGCTGGGATGTCCTCATCTGCTGTCTCATCTGGAGGCGATGGTGCAACAACAACCTCAGAAACCTCAGAAATCTCAATAACCTAAGGCGCTTGGGTTCTACGTCTCCTGGTAGATGCTGTGGGTCTAACTCGTGAGGGGCCAACATCCATATATGGAACATTGCAATATTCATCATTAAAACCCAAGATAAAATTATGTCAAATAATATATTTTTATTAAAAATATATTAATAATATAAACTCATTTAAAATTATAATATATACTTTATAATATACTTGATTATAATTATAATATACTTTATAATATACTTTATAATATATTATAAATTATAATATACTTGATTATTATAATTATAATTATAATATACTTTATTATAATTATATTTTATAATTTAATTACTTTGTTCGGCTTGTTGGGCCGAACAGAGTTGAATTCTGTTCGGCCCACCAGGGCCGAACAGAATTCAATCTATTCCGCCAAGCAGGCCAAACAGAATTCAACTCTGTTTGGCCTGCTAGGCCGAACAGAGAATCTCTGTTCGGCCAACCAGGGCTAAACAGAGATCGCGGAGGGTGGGAGGGAAGGGGAGAGGTGGCAGAGAGGGGACGGAGCTGTGGGAGGGATGCGGACGCCGGGGAGAGAGGGGAGCTTGGCTAAAAAAAACCTATTGAGGGAGGCGGATCGAGTGAGGGAGGGAGGGAGGGAGGGAGGAACCTTACCTGCCAGGAAGCTGCCGCGGGGGAAGCTACCACCGGGGAACACCGTGAGCGAGAGCGAGTGGGGGAGCGCGGTCGAACGGGGGTGAAGGGGGGCACACTGAGTAATTTTGGGGGGGGGAGAGGGAGGGGCGGCACGAGGGGGAGGTTAAGGTGGAAGGGGTTGTTTAAGTATTTCATAATTTTAGGGGGGCTAGTGAGTAATTTCGAAGGGCTACTAAGTAAAAAAAAAAAGCAAAATGGGGGGGCTCCTTAGGAAACGGGCGGTCCAAACAGAATTTCCCTTGCGTGAGGCATAGGCTATGCATGGTTTTTTTTGTTGGATTTTTAATTTAATATTGAGTTTATATGTAAAATAATTATGTATTGCGGACTATTAAATAAAATTAAGTTTAATTAAGATTAAGTTTAATTATAAATGATCAGTTAAGATTTCAGTGATATGGGCTTTAATGTATCGATAAGGTTAAGTCCTTTAGCCTCTGTTTGGATAAAGAGAAAACTAGAGAGGAAAGAAAACTAAAGGAAAAAATACGAGAGAAAATGAAGTTTATCTTATTAGGATGGAAAGAAAAGTAAAGAGGAAAGAAAACTAGAGGAAAAAATAGGGAGAAAAAGTAGTGGCCCCACATAAAAGTTTTCTCTACTAGAGAGATTTCGAAGAGAAAACTCAAAAGTGCTCTTTCATTTTTTTTTTTCATTCTAACCCTTCAAGAAAAAAAACTAATGCATTTTTTAATCATATATAATAAGAACATTATTGTCACAGTAAATTATCAACTTTTATCTTCTTTTTATTTTTCTTCCACTCATACAAACAGAACGAGAGAAAATATTTTCTTTCCAATTTTCTTTCCTGAGCATTAATGTGTAGAGATTTTTTATGATGGACTAAAATAGAAATACCAAAAGATAATGATGAAGTTATATATATAGCGGTTATGGTCCTTGGATCACCTTTTCTCTGAGCGAGAAAAATTTTATGGTCCCTGGATCACCTTTTCTGTGAGCTGAGAAAATTTTAAAGGGCTCTCTGAGGAAGGCCAACTGCAGAACTCTGGAGAGATCAAGCAATATGGATTCATGGAAGGCCAACTGAGAGACAAAGTAATATGGATTCATGTACGCTTTCGTTTATCGTTTATAGATTCTTGATGATTGAACATGGATGATTCTTGGACTTCTTGATGATAGTTTTTACTAAGATTTAAGTTTTATTTTCAACAATTGGTATCAGAACCTATATTCATGAATCATTATGAATAAATTTAGTTTAGTTATTTATAAATTAAGATCTACGCGCTTTTCTTCATGGAGGGAACCGAATGCGGGTGGAGTTTCAATTTTTTTGGGAATCTGGCCGTTGATGGTGGATTCTATCAGAGCATTAATAGAGGGGCATTGAAGTGAGGATTTTCTTCCTCTTATATCGATGAAGTTTCCAAGATAATGCTCTTTATGATATGCTCAACAGATCGTAAGCGTGTTGGGATATGGTGTTGGGGCAAGAGAGAGCCTCTCCCTGATCTATGCGTAAAGAATTAAAAAAAAAAGATATGGCAGGTCCTTCGCGTGCCGCATTTCATGGGGATTACAATGTAGGCGTTTATTTTTTTTCGAGAGAACAGAATGTATTATGTAATACATTAAATGTATTAAACGTATTAAATTCCGTTGGAAATTTGACCGGTGGCCGTTAAGAATTTTTTCCCATTCTATCCACTGGGAAGAATCGGCTGGGAATGGGAATAATTTATTGCATGGAAAATCTCTTCCCTTTCAAGTTGAATAGAATTTATTGCATGGCATTAATGCAAGAATTTTGGATCAACCTCTAGCAACATTTTTAGACTTTTATTAAAAATTATTATTTTTAATTCTATGAGCATGAGCAACTTCCTTTCATATGATTTAGTTGGTTTCATAAAGCAAAGCTTTATTCATTAAAAATTATTATTTTTAATATAAAGATAGCTTTGAAATAAATAAGTATTATTTTTGTTATTTATTGGAACCAATTTATAAAGAGATTTCAATCAAATTCAAATTAATGGTATTTTTATGCCTAATAAATTTATCTATAATTTTAAATTAAACTAATTGAAACAAGATATCACCAAAGTGACTTTTCTTGTACAGATGATTCATGAAAGATGTTGGATGTTGTAAATGTGTATGTTTCATGCGGTATTAGTAGACCCAAAGGAAGGTTAATGTATGGTCGAACTATACATATGTGTAATGGTGAACATATAACAATTATAAGAATTTATATGTGAGTAATAAATCGATCCAAAGATAGATTTATTATTTGACATGCATTATTATTAGTGTTTGATCATTACAACAAGAGTACCACTAGATGTTAATATTACTGTCCAAAGACTTGATATTAATGTTGCACTGTATGGATTTACCATTATTTTGTTGATATTTGGTATTAATTGTTTATATGAACATGTTATTTATGTATTGATTTTATTTTCTTTACCGCTAATGTTGCTACTATTTCTACTAACCTTACCGGTCCTTAATGATACTAACTTCAAGGGCAAAGATAAAGGCAAGAAAAGAAAGAATAAGACTGCAAAGGGGGTCTAGCAAAGAAGAAATAAAATCAAGATAAGGACAGTTGTTTCTTCTGCAATAAGCCTGGACATATTAAGAAAGAATGTTCCAAGTATCATGCATGGCATGAAAAGAAAGGTACATTTCTTAATTTGGTTTATTCTGAAGTGAATATAGCTTTAGTACCTAGAAATACTTGGTGGTTGATTCTAGTGCTACTACTAACATCAATGTTTCAATGAAGGGTTACCTAAGCTACTTAATACCAACTGATGCTGAAAGACATATTTATGCTGGAGATGGCAAGTCGGTAGATGTGGAGGCAATTGGGCATTTTAGATTGTTATTAAGTTCTAGTTATTATTTAAATTTGAAAGGCAATTTGGTTTCTATTTTAGCTTTGGACAAATTAGGATATTATTGTTCATTTAGAAATAGTCAGTTTAGTCTTTCTTTAAATTCAAATATTATTGGAACTGATTCTCTTATGGTGTATGATAATCTATATTTGCTTGATATTGTTGCTTTTTATAATGAAACCCTGAATATGGAATCACGAGGTACTAAGTGTAAAATTTGCAATAAAAATTTGGGAACATTATGGTACAAGCGCTTAGGTCACATCTCTAGAAATAGAGTTGAACGACTTGTGTTAGATGTAATTTTGGATTCTCTTAATTTTATAGACTTTAATGTCCTTGTTGATTGCATTAAGGGCAAACAGACCAAAACAAAAAACTTGGATGCATATAGAACTATGGAAGTCTTAAAGTTGATACATACGGACGTTTGTGGATCATTTCCTACACCTTCATAGAATGATCAACAATATTTTGTATCATTCATAGATGATTATTTTAGATATGCATACCTATTTCTTATTTATGAAAAGTCCCAAGTTTTGGACGTGTTCAAATCATTTAAAGTTGAAGTTGAGCTTCAACTCAACAGAAGGATTAAAGGAGGTAGATCTGACGGTTCAGGTGAACAACGTCAGGGACCTTTTTGCTAAATACTTAGAGGAATGCAGAATTATCCCATAATACACCATGCCATGGTCACCTAGCATGAATGGTGCAGCTGAAAGACGTAATCACACTCTTAATGATATGGTAAGGTGTATGATTAGTCATTCAACCTTACCAGAGTCACTCTGAGGAGAAGCACTAAAGATAGCGGCCTATATTCTGAACAGAGTACCAATTAAAGTAGCTGTCAAAACACCTTATGAGCTTTGGATAGGACGAAAGCCTAGTCTAAAGCATGTTCATATTTAGGGATATCCAGCTGAGGCAAGGCCTTATAGGCCACATGAAAAGAAATTGGACTTCAGGACAGTGAGTAGCTATTTTGTTGGGTATTCTGAGCAATCCAAGGTTACAAGTTTTATGATCCCAAATCAAGGATAATTTTTGAGACAGAAACTGCAACGTTCTTTGAGGATATTGAGTTTGGGGGGAGAAATAAGGTTAGAGACTTTGTCATTGAGGAGGAATTGGATCCTACTACTCTTGTTGAAGAGGAGTTAGTTCCTATCCTATAATTGTTTCTGACAATAATCAGGTTTCTGTTTCTGTAATTGATCAAGTTACAATTCCAGAACAACAAAAAAATATTATTCAACCTTCAAAGGTACAAACTAAACAACCTCAAGAATAAGTGCATCAAGAACAGGTTATTTTGCGGCGATCCACTAGAGAAAGGAAGAATGCTATTTCAGATGATTGTATAGTATTTCTTCAGAAACATAAGAAAAATAATGGTACGATAGAAGATGATCCTATCAACTTCCTTCAAGCCATTCAAAATTCCAATTCAAAAAAGTGGATTGAAGCAATGAAAGAAGAGTATAAGTCTATGCAAGATAATAAGGTTTGAAAACTTGTCCTATTACCAGAAGGTGTGAAACCCATTGGTTGCAAATGGATTTTTAATACCAAACCGGATTCAAAGGATAATGTGGAAAGGTATAAAGCTTATCTTGTGACTAAAGGCTATACTTAAAAGAAAGGGATTGACTTTAAAGAGACCTTCTCTCCAGTTTCATCGAAGGACTCTTTTATGACAATCATGGCTCTTGTTGCACAGTATGATATGGAACTCTATCAAATGGATGTTAAGACGGCGTTTCTCAATGGAGACATTGATGAGAATTTATATGGTGCAACCAGAAAACTGTGTCAAGTGACCCGAAGAAAATTGTTTGTAAATTGACAAAATCTATTTATGGGTTAAAACAAGCTTCTCGTCAATGGTACCATAAATTTTATCAAGTAATTCTCTCATTTGATTTTGAAATGAATGAAGTTGATGATCGTGTATATCACAAGTTTAGTGAGAGTAACACTACAAAAAAATACTGAAATAGCGACGTAAATTTAGCGACATAATACTACGTCGCTAAATTGCGATCACTTTGCGACGCATCCGCGATAACAAATCATTACGATGCATTAGCGACTCAATAAACCAGAAAATAAAAAAAAAAGCAATTTTTTTATTTAGTGATGCAAGAAATGCATCGCAATATTTTAAAATTAAGTTTTTATAAAATATAAATATGAGAAAAAAATATTGCGATGCAACTCAGTGCGTCGCAATGTTTTTTAAAAAATTAATTATATTAAATAGCGACGTATTAGCGACGCAATAAACCAGAAAATTAGAAAAATTATTTTTATTTAGCGACACACTAATTGCATCGCAAATATTTTAAGTAAAATTAATTTTTATAAATATAAATATGAGAAAAAAATATTGCGACGCAACTTTGTGCATCGTAATATTTTTTTAAAAAATTAATTATTTGAAATAGCGACTCATTAGCGATGCAATAAACCAAAAAATTTAAAAAATTATTTTTAAATTAGTGACGCATTAATTGCATCGCAATTATTTTAAATAAAATTAATTTTAATAAAGTATAAATATGAGAAAAAATATTGCGACGCAACTCAGTGCGTTGCAATGTTTTAAAAAAATTTAATTATATTAAATAGTAACGCATTAGCGATGCAATAAATCAAAAAATTAAAAAAATTATTTTTAATTTAGCGACGCACTAATTGCATCACAATTATTTTAAATAAAATTAATTTTTATAAAATATAATTATGAGAAACAATATTGTGATGCAACTCAGTGCGTCGCAATATTTTTTTAAAAAATTAATTATGTTAAATAGCGATGCATTAGCGATGCAATAAATCAGAAAATTAGGAAAATTATGTTTTAATTTAGCGACGCACTAGTTGTGTCGCAATTATTTTAAATAAAATTAATTTTTATATAATATAATTATCAAATTAAAAAATTACGATGCAATCCTGTGCATCGCAATATTTTTTTAAAAAATTAATTATGTTAAATAGCGACGCAATAGCGATGCAATAAAATAGTAAATTAATAAAAATAATTTTTTATTTAGCGACGCAAGTATTGCATCATAATATTTTTTTAAAAAATAAATTTTATAAAAATATTAAAAAGAATTATAAAATAAAAATATTGCGATGCTGAATGGATCGATCGCGATGGTCTGAGATTGGTCGTCGCCAACCGGGATCGATCATGGCTTCAATCGATTTCAACCATCGGGTCATCGTCGATCGGATCGATCGCGACGGTCCGAGATCGATCGTTACCGATCGGGATCGATCATGGCTTCAATCGATCATAACCATCGGATCGTCGCCGATCGACCGATCGCAACAGTCGAGATCGGTCGTGGCCGATCGGGATCATGGCTTGGATCGATCGCAACCGTCGGATCATCGGCGATCGGACCGATCGCCACGGTCCGAGATCGATCGTGGCCGATCGGGATCAGGGCTTGGATCGATCGCAACCGTCGGATCGTCGGCGATCGGACCGATCGCAACGGTCCGGGATCGATCGTGGCCGATCGGGATCACGGCTTGGATCGATCGCAACCATCGGATCATCGCCGATCGATCGATCGCGATGGTCCGAGATCGGATCGACGACCGATCGATCAGGGCTTGGATCGATCGCAACCGTCGGATCGTCGGCGATCGGACCGATCGCAACGGTCCGAGATCGGTCGTGGCCGATCGGGATCAGGGCTTGGATCGATCGCAACCGTCGGATCATCGGCGATCGGACCGATCGCAACGGTCCGAGATCGGTCGCCGATCGGGATCACGGCTTGGATCGATCGCAACCATCGGATCGTCGCCGATCGGACCGATCGCCGCGGTCCGAGATCGGTCGTGGCCGATCGGGATCATGGCTTGGATCGATCGCAACCGTCGGATCGTCGCCGATCGGACCGATCGCCACGGTCCGAGATCGGTCGTGGCCGATCGGGATCAGGGCTTGGATCGATCGCAACCGTCGGATCATCGCCGATCGGACCGATCGCACGGTCGAGATCGGTCGTGGCCGATCGGGATCAGGGCTTGGATCGATCGCAACCATCGGATCGTCGCCGATCGGACCGATCACCGCGGTCCGAGATCGGTCGTGGCCGATCGGGATCAGGGCTTGGATCGATCGCAACCGTCGGATCGTCGGCGATCTCGACCGATATCCGGGATCGGTCGTGGCGATCGGGATCAGGCTTGGATCGATCGCAACCGTCGATCGTCGCCGATCGGACCGATCGCGGTCCGAGATCGATCGTGGCCGATCGGGATCAGGGCTTGGATCGATCGCAACCGTCGGATCGTCGGTGATCGGACCGATCGCAATGGTCCGGGATCGGTCGTGGCCGATCGGGATCACGGCTTGGATCGATCGCAACCGTCGGATCGTCGCCGATCGGATCGATCGCAACGGTCCGAGATCGATCGCCGATCGGGATCGATCAGGGCTTGGATCGATCGCAACCGTCGGATCATCGCCGATCGGACCGATCGCCACGGTCCGATCGATCGACGCCGGGGATCAGGGCTTGGATCGATCGCAACCATCGGATCGTCACGATCGGTCCGATCACCACGGTCCGAGATCGGTCGATGCAATTTCCTAGAAAATAAAAATAATCCAAAGAAAATAATTTTTTATATTGCGACGCATGTATTGCGTCCCAATGTTTTTTAGAAAAAATAAATGTAATTAAAAATTTTTAAAAAAACATTGCGATGCAATATATGCATCACAATTATTTTCAGAAAATATAAATTTTATCAGTTATTATTATTAAAAAAATATTGCGACACATTAGCTACACAATTTCCTAGAAAATAAAAATAATTTTCTCAGAGAAAATAATTTTTAATATTGCGACGCATGTATTGCGTCGCAATATTTTTTAGAAAAATAAATGTAATTAAAAAATTTTAAAAAAAATATTGCGATGCAATATATGCGTCGCAATTATTTTTAGAAAATATAAATTTTATCAGTTATAATTATTAAAAAAATATTGCGACGCATTAGCGATGCAATTCCTAGAAAATAAAAATAATTTTTCTAGAGAAAATAATTTTTAATATTGCGATGCATTATTGCGTCGCAATATTTTTAAGAAAAATAAATGTAATAAAAAATTTAAAAAAATATTGCGACACAATATATGCATCGCAATTATTTTCAAAAATATAATTTTTATCAATTATAATTATTAAAAAAATATTGCGATGCATTAGCGACGTATTTTTTAGAAAATAAAAATAATTTTTTAGAGAAAATAATTTTTAATATTGCGACGCATGTATTGCGTCGCAATATTTTTTAAAAAATAAATGTAATTAAAAAATTTAAAAAAAAAACATTGCGACGCAATATATGCATCGCAATTATTTTAGAAAATATAATTTTTTCAGTTATAATTATTTAAAAAATATTGCGACGCATTAGCGATGCAATTTCTAGAAAATAAAAATAATTTTTCCACCGGACATTGGTGCCAAATTAGCGACGCAATTAGTTGCGTCGCTAAGTTTTGCATAAAATAATAAAAAGGCAAATTAGCGATGGATTAGCGATGCATTGTTGCGTCGCTAATCCATAATAAATTTAAAAAAAATAGCGAGTGATTAGCGATGCATATTGTGTCGCTAATCACTACTATATAAGCTTGGTCGGGCCGCCCCCCGCTTCTCTTCTTCTTCCTCTTCTTACCCTACCCGCCGCCGTCCGTCCGCTCCTCCGGCTCCCCCCGTCCTCTCCCCGGCGGAAGCTCCCCCCACTCCGGCGGCGTCCCTCTCGACCGAGGTAAGCCCCCCTCCTCCTTAATTTTTTTTTTTAAAAAAATAGGTTCCGGCCACGGCCGCTGCCGTGGCCTGGCCACGGTGGCCAGGCCACCAAAAAAAAATTTTACAGTTTGGGGGGGGTTTCCCCACCCCGCCTTCGTCTTCTCCGGCCACGGCCACGGTGGCCAGGCCACCAAAAAAAATTTACAGTTTGGGGGGTTTTCCCCACCCCTTCGTCTTCTTCGGCCACAGCCGCTGTCGTGGCCGTCTTCTCCAGCCACAACCGCTGCCGTGGCCTGGCCACGGTGGCCAGGCCACCAAAAAAAATTTACAGTTTGGGGGGGGGGGTTTTCCCACCCCCCTTCATTTCTCCGGCCACGGCACGCTGCCGTGGCCGTTCGTCTTCTCCGGCCACGGCCACGTGGCCGTCTTCTCCGGCCATGGCCACTACCGTGGCCGACCGTGGCCTGGCCACGGTGGCTAGGCCACAAAAAAAGTAACAGCTAGGGGGGTTTTCCCACCCCCGGCCCCTTAAATTAAAAAAAAATTAACACTCATAAAAAATTAACAAAAAAATTTATATTCTATCATATTTTATTGTTTTTAAAAATATTTTGAAATAATTTGATGACAAATATTAAAAATATAAATATATATTTAAAACATGGGCAACTTAATTTTTTTTTTAAAAAAGTAACAACTAGGGGGTTTTTCCCACCCCTCGGCCCCTTCAAAAAAAAAATTAACACTCATGAAAAAAATTAACACCGTCAAATAATTTGATGACAAATATTAAAAAATAAATATATTTTTAAAACATGGGCAACTTAATTTTTTTTAAAAAAAGTAACAGCTAGGGGGGTTTTTTCCACCCCTGGCCCCTTCAATTAAAAAAAAAATAACACTCATGAAAAAAAATTAACACAAAAAAATAGATTCTATCATATTTTATTGTTTTTAAAAATATTTTTAAATAATATGATGACAAATATTAAAAAATAAATATATTTTTAAAACATGAGTAACCTACTAATCTAATTTTTTATTAGATTAGTTATAAATTAATTAATTTATGTCATTAGTTAACCATAACTCTTTAGATTGGCTAATTTCAAAATTGCAGTCGTAGCTTTTCATTTCTTTATAGCTATTTATGCAATAATATTTGTGCATTTGTAGTTATTTACAATTGTTATGTCTTGATTATTTACATTCTGCTTCAAATTGAATGATGCATTAAATTATGTAATGCTAGATAGAAAGTCTTGTTGTATTTTATTTAATTTTCAGCAACAAATTAGTAGTTTCAATGATTTATATTTTAGTCTTCACAAACATTTATATTCGACATAATAATCTTAAGAAGTCAGACTATATATATAGAATACTATTCCTATATATGTATAATTGACAAGAAGTTAAGAATAACAAGCATAAGTTCGATTGTCTTCGGATTTCCATATTATTAATCACAGCACTATAACCTTTAGACCCGTTTGAGAATTTGTAAGCCTTAGTCTTGCAAATTCTCAAATTGTCCTGGTGGACAGTTTGAGAATATTTTTGCGATATGTTAGTCTGCTATTAATCATCGTTGGTGAGATTGCGGTTTGTATTTGCTCATACGTTCTCCTAGTGTGGCTTATATGCCACACATTTAGGAGAACATATGGGGAAATGCTGCGAAATTTCAACGTAACCGATCGATGATAATTAATAGCAGAATAACATATCACAAAAAATATTCTTGAATGGGATAGGGCCTTACCTTTTAGACATGGAGTGAAGGTAGAATTAATTTAGACACTTGAATGCTTGTGAAGTCTCATGATTAAACGACCGCCTTGCGGCCCGGAACTCAAGCCCTAGCATTAGCCATGAACCTGTGCCTCGGTCCTTGCTAGCACGCCAAGGATCGTAGCCGTGGCCCGGCCTTGCAGGGTAGGGACCTTAGTTGTCTAAAAAAAATTGGTTTAGTTATAAATGATTTAAATGGTTGTTATTAACCTTAGTTGTGTAAAAGAAATAATTTAGTTATATATTTAGTAATACTAATATAGTTTTATAATGTGGTTTCCTTTAATGGTTTACCAGACTTTGTATAAGTCGGTCAAAAATGAGCGGGGCTCGCTCATGGATGTATGCAAGGATAAAAGATGGCTTGCTTAATCCAGATTTTCTGAATGGATTGGAAGAATTTATCGCATTTGCATGTAGCCAACCTGAATGGATGGATGGGCCTAGGATTAGGTGCCCATGCAACTTCCACAGGTGTCAGAATAAAGCCTACAGAGATGTGAAACTGTTAAGGTGCATTGTGTAAAAAGGGGTTTGTTCCTGATTACGATGTTTGGTACTGTCATGGTGAACCAGAGGAAATTCCAGCAGTTGTTACAAGCCAACAAGTGTCAATTCCCGTAGATGAACCATTTGTGAATTTAAACACATATGAAGAAATGGTGATGAATGCATCGGGTAATGAATTCAATCAGAATACATTTATGGAAGAACCAAATCCAGATGCACAACAATTTTATGATATGTTGCGTGCTGCAAATCAAGAATTGTATCCTGGTTGTGAGGGTCATTCCCAGTTGTCTACGGCTGCTCGGTTGTTGAATATTAAGGCAGAACATCGATTATCAGAAAAGGCGTTCAATTCTGTAGCTGGGTTAATCAAAGAAATTTTGCCAAATGATAATGTTGTAGCAGACAGTTTTTACTCAACGAAGAAGTTGTTGCGTGGGCTTGGGCTCCCAGTTAATAAGATCGATTGTTGCTTGAACAATTGTATGATATATTGGGGTGAAGACTCAGAGCTGAGATGGTGTAAGATTTGTGGGCAATCGAGGTACAAAAATAGCGAAGGGGGAGCTAGTACAAGTAGGAGGAAAAGTGTGCCTTACAAGAGGATGCATTACTTTCCTCTTACTCCACGCCTGCAGAGATTATACAGATCTGAGGCTACAGCTGCTGATATGAGATGGCATGCCGAACATGAATCTAAAGAGGATGAAATGCGGCATCCATCAGATTCAAAGCTTGGAAGCATTTCAATGAAAATCATCCTGATTTCGCTGAAGATATAAGGAATGTGAGATTAGGTCTTTGTACCGATGGCTTCCAACCATTTGGTCAAGCGGGGCAACAGTATTCATGTTGGCCTGTGATACTGACTGTATATAACCTTCCTCCATGGAAGTGCATGAAAGATACTGCAATGTTTTTAACAGTTTTGGTTCCAGGACCATCAAATCCAAAGGAAAAGATTGATGTCTTCTGCAACCGTTGGTGGCCGAATTGAAAATGTTGTGGGAAACAGGAGTCGTAGCCTACGACATTTCTATGAAACAGAATTTCATCATGAGAGCTGCTTTGATGTGGACAATAAGTGACTTCCGGCATATGCAATGTTGTCTGGTTGGAGCACTGCTGGACGTCTGGCATGCCCTCATTGCATGTATGATTCGGATGCATTTACATTGCAGAAGAGTGGTAAGCAGTCATGGTTTGATAATCATAGGAAGTTCTTGCCCCCAAATCATCCTTACAGGCGTAACTTGATCGCCTTCCGGAAGAACAAAGCAGTCACAAAATTGCCGAACCGGTTAGGTCCGGCACGGATATATTTGATACTATAGAGCATTTGGGGTTGAGGTATGCTTGGGAACCAGATGCAGATAGAATAAATGGCCGTATATGTAAAGAACATAACTGGAAGAAGCGGAGTATATTTTGGGATTTGCCTTATTGGAGCACAAATCTCATCCGGCACAACTTGGATGTTATGCATATCGAGAAAATTTTTTTGATAACATATTTAACACGGTGCTAAACATCCCGGGAAAAAAAAAGACACTGCAAAGTCAAGAGAAGAACTTAATCAGTATTGCAGAAGAGGTGATTTGAGAAGGAGTGCCGACGGGACCTATCCTAAAGCCTGTTACACTCTTGACAGAAATTCACGAGAAGTTTTATGTAACTGGCTTAGAGGGTTAAAATTTCCAGATGGTTATGCCTCAAATATCGGTAGGTGTGTGGACATGCATAAGCTCAAGTTGTTCGGCATGAAGAGTCACGACTGCCATGTTTTCATGCAACGGTTATTGCCTATAGCTTTTCGTGAGTTGCTTCCGCAACATGTCTGGAAGGCATTGACAGAGCTCAGCTTGTTCTTCAAGGAGTTATCTGCCACAGTCATTACTTCTGCATCCATGGCAAGGCTTGAGGAGGAAATTCCAATTATTTTATGCAAGCTGGAGCGAATATTTCCTCCCAGTTTTTTTGACTCAATGGAGCATTTACCGGTTCACTTGCCATACGAAGCGAGCATAGCTGGTCCCGTGCAGTATCGCTGGATGTATCCTTTCGAGAGGTAAATATATACATCATTAAGACATGTTGACATTTCAAATATTATTTCATTGCAAGAAAATTGGTTAATTTTTTGTTCAACTTTACATATAGGTATCTTAAGAAGTTAAAAAATAATGTGCGTAATAAGGCAAGGGTTGAAGGTTCTATATGCAATGCACACTTGGTCGAAGAAGTTTCAGCTTTTGCCTCGCATTACTTTGAGGGTCACGTCCACACGAGGAGCCGAAATCTTGGTCGTAACGATGACGTATGTGTGGACGAAGGAGAACCTAATGACGGTAGAATATCAATTTTTAAAGGTATCGGCCGTTCATTTGGGGGGCAGAAGTCAAGAAATCTTAGCGATATGGAGTATAATGCAGCACATTATTACATCCTAATGAACTGTAGAGAAGTCGATCCATATATTGAGTAAGTGTATACTTCAATGCTTAATTGGAACTTCTAATTTAAATTACAATATACCATAATATTTAATTGCTAACATAGTTTTAATCCTTATCATCCCATAAGGATGTATTGTGATAGACAACGACAGATGAATCCCGACATCAGTCAAGTTGCAATTGGGCAGAAGTTAGAAACGGAGTTCGCTTACTGGTTTTATGAATTTGTGAGTAGTATCACTCAATCAATTTCAATAATGGCTTTTATTTTTTGAATTGGTTGTGAATAGCTTATTAATTTATAGGTAAACGGTCCATGGTCCACAACCGACAATATTTTCATTAAATGTCTATCGCAATGGCCATTGAAGACCGTAACAACCTCTACTGGCTATTTTGTTAATGGGTACAAATTTCAGATTGAACGATTAGCAGCTTCAAGAGGCACGCAGAACTGGGGCGTGTGTTAAAGGAGAAAGTGTTGGAGCAAATATGCAGGATTATTACGGAAAGTTAGTAGAGGTGGTTGAAGTTGAATATCCCGGTTGGCCTATGAAACGAACCGTATTGTTTCGTTGTGATTGGTTCGATCCGACAGTTCCTGTGGGCAAAAGGGTTCATAACGACTACAATTTGGTTGAAGTGAACCATCGACGAAGATTGCAGAAATATGACCCATTCATCCTTGCATCCCAAGCTCAGCAAGTGTTTTACTGCGGATATCCAAGTTTGCGCAACGACAAGCGAGATTGGTGGGCTGTTTCTAAAATCGTCCCACGTTCAACAATCGTATTAGAGGAGAGTTCATCAAGTCAATCAGCCGAGTGCCCTGCATTTCAAGAGGATGAGATGGAAATGCATGCAATTGAGGACGACACAAGGGCTCCTGAAACATCACTTAGAGATCCAAATGGTGATGTCCAAGAAATTGCGGATGCAAATGTTCGGTTTCCTTCCGATGATAATGAAACTGATTCGCAGTCCGATACGGCATCGGATGTTGAACCAACATTTCACGAAACAAATGACACCGATTAAACATAGAGGTTTTTTTAAATTTAACTTTTTTTATAAGTGTTAAATTTTTACATAGTCAATCATTAATCGTAATTTAATTGCATGAATCTTTAGTATTTTCAGTATGACGGGCAGAGGTAGATCTACCGACGACAGACGGAGTGAGCAGGGACGTAGCCCTGCTGCATCAGATCACATGAGCTTTGGAGATGGAGAGTTTGGATCTCCACACATCGCACAGCCTTCGATCTCTCCCATCCTGCAGTATTACCATCCAGCCGATCGGCACAGACCTCCGAGAGTTCTTCCACCATCGGCCGCACCGTACTTCGACTTGATGCTCATGGGCTGTAAGTATATACTAATTAAAAATATATGTTTATGTTTTTAAGTCAATTACTTATAAACATGCATTTTTTTAACAGATTTATTGAGCAGCATCATGTATCCAGCCACATCAGCGCCGTATTTCAGAGGCGTGCAGATCCCAGTGGCTACGATTGGCGCCACGTATCTCCAGCCACGAGGGAGTTTTATTTTTCTGAGTTTCAGGTAAACTTATTAAATACAATTTATCACTGATATAAAATTTCTTAATCTTAATAAATTTGAAACTAACTATTTATTTTAATGCAGAAAAAGTTTACGTGGGACCCTGCCAGCCATGATGCCATTAGGGCAGCATGGGAGGCTCTTACGGGACGCCGATACTCCGACATGCTTCATCGTTGGAGGTCATCGGGTCAGCGTCCTGCGCATGTGCCAGAGGGTATTTGGCACGAGTGGCAGCAGGCCTGGCAGTCCGATGGCTGGCGCAGGAGGTCCGCATCAGCCAGCACGAACCGCCGATCCGAGAAGGGCGGTCCTGGCACGGGTCTCTCCCGCCATACTTCGGGCTCCATTTCGATTCAGGAGCACAGACGCGTATGGTAAGAAAACATAAATAATTTAATTACTAATTTAGTTATTTACAAATATTTGTATTAATATCAATTTTTTTTATTGTTATAGTCTGAGCAGGAGGGCGGAGATCCTGGTGAGTTTCGTCTATTCAGGGCGACACACACCAGGAGGGACGGTTCCTGGGTCGATACGCGATCACGGGAGGTTGCGGTAAGAAATTAGCTTTATGTAGTATCTGTTTAATTTCTAAAATTTTATTTCGAGAAATTTATTAATTCATTTATTTGATTTTATAATTCAAAGACACGAGTCGAGGAGCTTCGCTCCCAGGCATCGCAGGTCGACTCTACTGATGGGGAGACGCCCGTCGAACTCTCAGCAGAGGAGAGTCGACGTGTGTTTTTGGAGGCTGTTGGTGCCCAGCCGCGAGACCGCAGGGTCTATGGTCTGGGCACTAGAGCTTCTACATATTTTCCCCATCAGGCCTCCAGCTCGCGATTCTGGTGATATTCCTGCCGAGCGTTTAGACGACATTCGGAGATCTATTCGGAGGAGGTTCAGGAGGAGGTTCGGCAGGAGGTCGAGCAGGAGTTCGAGAGCGTATGCGAGGCCGGGATCAGGAGCTTGCAGACGTGCGAGATGAGATGCGTCATTTGCAGGATATGGTTAGCCGCTTGTCGCAGGGTCTTCAGCCTCCACGTGATCGTCAGATTCTTGATGTATTTTTTTTTTTATATGTTGTACATAAAAACTTCAAAATTTTAATATATTAATTATTTTTGAAATTGAATGATTATTGTTTGGATCAATATGAGTGAAAATGTTTCGATCAATATTTAAATTAACGAAATTGTATTAACCGTTTTAATTTTTAATATTTTATTTTTAAAAAAAATTAATTAGCGATGCATTAGCGACTGAAATTGCATCGCTAATATTTTTAAAATATTATTATTAAATATTGCGACGCAATGACCTGGCATCGCAATATTTTAAAAAAAATTTAATTAGCGACGCATTAGCGACTAAAATTGGTCGCTAATATATCTAAAATATTATTATTAAATATTGCGACGCAATGACCTGCGTCATATTTTAAAAAAAATTTTATTAGCGACGCATTAGCGACTCAAATTGCGCTATTATATCTAAAATATTATTATTAAATATTGCGACGCAATTGAATGCATCATAATATTTAATAATAATTTTAAATATTAAAAATTAGTTTTAAATTTAGCGATGCATTTGGATGCGTCGCAATATTGCGACGCATTGTTGCATCGCAGAGAGTCGCTATGCGACGCAATTGCGACAAATTGAGGTTGCGACGACTTGAGCGACGCCGTCATTGCGTCGCTATTGCGTCGCAATAGCATGTTTAGCGACGCAATAGCGATGCATTTGGGCGTCGCAATATTTTTTTCCCCTTGTAGTGTAAGTATATTTTTCTGGTTTTATATGTGGATGATATTTTACTTGCCACAAATGATATAGGCATATTGCACAAAACCAAGATATTTCTAACAAGCAATTTTTAAATGAAAGATCTTGGTGACACCTCCTTTGTATTGTAAATCCAGATACATCGAGTTGTTCTTGGGGTATCCTTGGATTATCACAAAAGAGCTATATCGATAAAGTACTTAAGAAATTTGGCATGCAAAATTATAAACTAGGTGACACCCCGGTCGCTAAAGGAGATAAATTCAGTATTAATCAGTGCCCAAAAGAAAACCTTGAAGTTGAAGAGATGCAAAAGATTTCTTATGCTTCGATTGTAGGGAGTCTAATGTATGCTCAAGTTTGTACGCATTCGGATATTGCATACATTGTTGGAGTGTTAGGCAGATATTTAAGCAACCCAAGTATGGATCAATGGAAAGCAGCCAAAGGGTTATGAGATATCTGAAAAAAAATATTACATGCTCACATATAGGAGATCAGATCATTTTAAGATCATTGGGTATTCTGACTTCGACTTTGCGGGATGCCAAGATAGTAAAAGATCCACTTTGGGCTATGTATATCTGTTAGGTGGTGGAGCTATTTCTTGAAGAAGTGCAAAATATATACTTATAACTTCCTCTACCATGGCAGCAAAATTTATAGCATGTTATGAATCATTCAATCATGAGATATGGCCGAAAAATTTTGTCACTGGACTGTACATATTGGAAGGAATTGAAAGACCACTAAAGTTATTTTGTGATAATAGGTTAGCCATATTGTATTCTAACAACAATAGGAGCTCGATCAAGTCAAAGCATATTGACATCAAGTTCTTAGTTATAAAGGAAAGAGTACAGAGTTGTCAGATTTGTATAGAACATATAAAGACAAACTCAATGGTTGCAGATCCCCTTACAAAGAGTATACCACCCAATGTCTTTCATAAGCATACTGCTCATATGGGTATTATAGAGCATGACGATTCTTAGATTTTATGGGAGTTTGTATTGCTTTTATTTTATGCTTTATGTTTGGTTTGTGCACACTTATGTGTTTAGATTTTTTTTATCAGAAAAAAAGTATTTATTCACTTCAGTGCACTCTGTACAATTATATTAAAGTTTTGATCTCACTCAAGTTTAAGGAGGACCGGTTGGAAATAGGCATCTTAAAATTACATTACATAAAATTTCTATGCTACACATCCACATCATGATCCATATCATTCAGTTGTATCAATATACGTGACCATTGATGGGTCAAGTTACGATAGATGTAACAAAGGCCGCTTTGATCCTATGTTGGTATGGTTGATGGATCAGATTGTTTATAGATACATTTCAGTAATAACAATAAAATTGAGCTCATTTGGTTATTTTTTTGCAAAACATAATTATAAGGTTACATATATATAGCACAGTGAGAGATTGTTGGATTTTTAATCCAACATTGAGCTTATATGTAAAATAATTATGTGTTACGGACTATCAAATAAGGTTAAGCCCAATTAAAAGTGATAAGCTAAGGTTTCAGTGATTTAAGCTTTAATGTATCTAATAAAGGTGTGGCCCTTTAATGTATAGAGACCTAAGGGGTTATTTCTATTTTATGATGGGCTAAAATAGAAATACCAAAAGATAATGATAAAGTTAGGTATATAACGGTTATGGTCCCTGGATCGAACGTACGATCTTCTTCTTTGAATCTCATTATCAGAAAGAAAAGCCTAAAGAAAATTCTAAAGGGCTCTTTAGGAGTACGTATTGATCTGAAAGGCCAATCGGACTCTGAAGAGCAATCAAGAAATATGGATTCAGATACCATTCTGTTTATCGTTTATAGATTCTTGATGATTGAACATGGATGATTCTTGGGCTTCTTGATGATGATTTTCATCAAAGGTTTAAGTTTTATTTCCAACATTTTCTCTCAATATATGAAATAGGATTTTTCTCATTTTCTAATGCTCTTAAAAATAATGTATATATTAATATAATAAATTATAATAAATAAAATATTTTACAGACTCCATGTAATTGAAAAAAAGTTTAATTCAATTTAGTTGAATTGAGTTGATTTGAAAAATATTTCGATAATCAATTTTTTTATTATATATTAAATAATAAACTTTAATAATAATAAAGTAAAAAACTTACATCATTAGTATTGACGTTGGACATAATTTCTCTTTTTAAGAAAGCAAAATTTTTATTATATATAAACAATAAATTTTAATAATAGTAGAGCATATTAATGAAGGCTTCTGTTGGGGGGTAAAATTATTATTGCCTCAATATCCGTGCGAGGAGGCTAAGACCAACCCCCTCCGTAGCTCGGCCCTCCCGGGCTTCCATAGCTCAGCCTCCCCGGGCTTCCGTAGCTCGGCCTTCCCGGGCTTCCGTAGCTCGGCCTCCCCGGGCTTTCGTAGCTCGGCCTTCCCGGGCTCTCATAGCTCGGCCTTCCCGGGCTCCTGCAGCTCGGCCTTCCCGGGCCTCCATAGCTCGGCCAACCCCTTCCGTAGCTCGGCCTCTCTGGCCTTCCATAGCTCGGCTCTTCCGAACTTCTTGTAGTTCGTTTCCTTCGAGCTTCCATGACCCGGCTTCACTGAACGCCCCATGATCCAATACCCACCTCCGCGGAACCTGACGCAGGAGAGCCTCAGCCTACTGTAACGGCACCCTAGACAAGGAATCATACTGAGAAGTGGTCTAGAACCTATCAAGGCCACCTGAGACCTACATATCTACCAGATCTCAAGCCATCAAGGGGCTCTCCCAGCTGTCGATCCCCTAACAAACAAGATACGGATCCCAATAGCCCCACAATGACCTGATTCGATCCACTCCCGTATCCTAACAACCTCTGAACCTTCCAGAAGGCGCTCAAGATCCAGGTGACAGTCTATAAATAGGACACTCCCATATTTCCTCAGGTACGCATTCGCGCGCGCTCACACCCTCACTCCTCACTCTCCTGCTCTCTCGTCGGCAGCTTGTCGGTGCTCTTGCCCTTTAGAGCTCCCGATTGGCCGCCCCCGGAGAGGCCTCCCGGAGAGATCCACCTCCCCATTATCTGGTTGATCGCCGATTTCTTCTCCACTGACTTGAGCGTCGGAGGGTCTTCCGCGAAGGGCCACCCCCAACGCCTCTTGCGCGAGGACTTTTGTGCAGGTCTGCCCCCCTTTTGGAGGTCGATCGCGCCCGAGTCGAAGGACGGATCCCAGCGGCAACAGATTGGCGCTAGAGGAAGGGTCTCAAGTCCCATTAAAACTTGAAAAGAGGAGATAAGGATCTAAATCCGGAGTAGAACCTCTTTGATGGCCAACCGGAGAAGATCAACCTCAGAAGCTCAAGATCAGGTCGCTTCCCAGAGGCCTGATCCGACGAGCGGTGTAGCGCCGCAACCACCACCAGTCAAAACCCCATCACCGCCTGCCATTCAGATGACTCAGGACCAGTTTGCTTCGCTGGTCCAACAAGTTCAAACTCTGACCCATCTGGTCCAGGAGCGCCTTACGGCTCCTCCTACTCCACACTTTCACAAGGCAGCGGCGGTTCCTTCTTTGCCGGTGACTTCCTCCTCCAGTCCGCACAAATCCACAGACCCCCCACATCGACCTAGAGGGGGGAAGCCGGTCCCGCGAGGCGGTCACAACAGAGATCCTTCCAGATCTCGGCAAGCCCGGTCTCTCTCACCGGTGACCTCCCACCATGATTCGATGCCGTCTCTGCGATCTTCTCGCCCAGCTCCTCCTCTGGCTAGCGAAGAGGAGATCCGTCGTCAGATCTAGGAAATGCGTCAGGAGCTGGACGCCGCCAAGCAGGCCCATCCGCCCCAGCCCAAGGCGGAGCAGGGCATCCCTTTCTCTAAAAGGATTATGGAGGAAGTGATTCCCTCCCATGTCAAGTTACCAGCCGTTGACCCTTACCACAGCTCTTCTGACCCGGACGACCATCTTAGCAGCTTCCGGTCAATAATGATGTTCCACGGAGCATCTGATGCGGTCCTCTGCCGCGCCTTCCCCTTCACCCTCAGAGGATCCGCCCGAACCTGGTTCAATGCTTTGAAGCCAGGTTCTATTGATTCATTTGACGAGCTGAGCCACCTTTTTATTGGCCAGTTCGTCAGCAGCCACCGCCACCGACGAAGATCCAACTCCCTCTCTGAAGTTAAGCAGAGAGAGGGGGAGTCCCTGAGAAATTATCTTGGCCGTTTTAATAAGGCCATGTTAGAGGTGGACCACCTCAACCATGAGGTAGCTATGTCTGCCCTGGCTGGGGGAGTCTCGAAGGAGAGCGACTTCTATCTAGCTATGGAGGTCAGCTACCCCCCAGCCTCTCGGAGATGATGGCCCTGGCGGACAAGTATGCTAGGGTCGAAGAATCGCAAAGAGTTGCTCGCGCTGAGTAGGCAAAGAAGAAGGAACCCAAAGTTCCCGACAGGCATCGTCCCGCTCGGTGACCAAGTCCGCCTCACTGCCAGAGAGTCCCTCCGCTGCCGCCAAGGAATCGCTCCCGGAGCCCTCCCAGGTGATTCAACCACTACACTCCGTTGACCATGCCCCGGGCGCAAATCCTCATGGAGATAGAGCACAAGCTCCCCCGGCCAATACCTCTCCGAGGGAACCCGACCCGAAGAGATCCTACCAAGTACTGCCACTATCATAGGGAACACGGTCACGATACTGAAGAATGTTGGCAGCTGAAAAACGAAATCGAGAGACTGATCCAGCGGGGGCGACTGAACCAGTTCAGGAGGATGCCCGAGCCATAACAACAAGGAGGTGACCGCCAGCCCAAACTTCAACAACCTCCTCCTCCACCGAATCCGCCCGTGATCGGCCGTATTAACATGATTGAGGAGGCCGGCGGATCGAGCCCCAGGGGCGACAGTGAAGGATCGGCGCCAAAGAAGGCACAAACGGGCGAGCTCTCCTTCTCCGATGATGATCTCCTAGGGATACAGCTTCCCCATGATGATGCACTAGTTGTATCCCTTAATTTGAATAACTATGATGTAAGCCGAATCCTAGTTGATAGTGGAAGTTCGGTAAATGTTTTGTACCTCGGTGTGTTTGCCAGGATGAAATTACTCATGGAAAACCTTCGAGCCGTGGATTCCACCTTGATGGGATTCACAGGCGATGTCGTCGTCCCAAAAGGGGTCGTCACCCTGACGGTCCGCGCGGGAACCTGGCCCCTTGTGACCATTGTCCAGACAGACTTCCTAGTAACCGACCTCAGATCCCCTACAATGCAATATTCGGCAGGCCCGATCTAATATCCCTCAAGGCAGTTGTCTCCATCCCGCATCTATCCATGATGTTTCCCACCGAGCTAGGAGTTGGAGTTGTTCGGGGAAGTCAGGCCATGGCTCGGCAGTGCTTTGTTACAAGCCTTCAGTCTAGAATGCCAGAAGTTGATGGGCTAGATGCTCGCGAGGACTTCGTCGAACAGTGGGGAGAACCGGCAGAGGAATTGGAGGAGGTCCCATTGGATGAGGCTCGTCCCGACCGAACTATAAAGATCGGATCGCTGCTCAAAGGAGAGTCTCGGCGCAAATTGATCAGGTTCCTCCGAAGTAACGCTGGCATCTTCACCTGGTCTGCCTCCGACATGCCAGGGATCAGCCCCGAGGTTCTCGTCCATCGTCTCAATGTTGATGAGATGCACAGGCCTGTCAAGCAGAAAAAGAGAAGCTTCGCTCCGGAACGATAAAAGGCCATTGAAGAAGAAGTAGACAAACTCTTCAAGGCTAATTTCGTTCGGGAGGTAAATTATCCGAGCTGGCTATCAAACGTCGTCATGGTGAAGAAGTCGAACGGCAAATGGAGAATCTGCATCGACTTCAACGACCTCAACAAAGCCTGCCCGAAGGACAGCTTCCCCCTCCCTTGGATTGACCAGCTCGTGGACGCTACCTCAGGCCACCATATGCTGTCATTCATGGATGCCTATTCAGGCTACAATCAGATCCGAATGGCCCCTGAAGATGAAGAAAAGACTGCCTTCATAATCGACCGAGGTACTTACTGTTACCGCGTTATGCCTTTTGGTCTTAAAAATGCAGGTGCCACCTACCAGAGGCTGGTCAACAAAGTACTCAAGGAGCAAATCAGCCGGAATATGGAGGTGTACATGGACGACATGCTGGTCAAAAGAAAAGAGGCATCACAGCATGTCGATGACCTCACAGAGAGCTTTGCCACGCTGCGCAAGTACGGGATGAGACTCAACCCGACCAAATGTGCCTTCGGTGTTAACTCAGGGAAGTTTCTCGGCTTCATGGTCTCCCAGCGAGGTATCGAACTTCATGGTCTCCCAGCGAGGTATCGAAGCCAACCCCAGAAGATTCAAGCTCTCCAACAAATGGCACCCCCGGCATCTGTCAAAGAGGTCCAACGCCTAACCGGAAGGATAGCGGCCCTAAACCGCTTCATGGCGCAGTCGGCCGAGAGATGCCTCCCCTTCTTCAAAACTCTCCGATCGGCCAAAAATTTTCAGTGGACTCCCGAATGCCAAAGGTCATTTCAAGATCTCAAGAAGTACCTTGGCTCGCCCCCACTCCTCAGTAGTCCGGCCCCAGGAGAGACCCTATTCTTGTACCTGGCTATTTCGGAAGGTGCGGTCTGTTCGGTGTTGATCATAGAAGAAGGCAAAGTCCAAAAGCCGATCTACTATGTCAGCAGGCTACTCCGCAATGCGGAGACAAGGTACAATAGAATTGAAAAGATGGTGTTGGCTTTAATCACCTTAGTTCGGAAGCTGCGGCCGTACTTCCAAGCACATTCCGTGATGGTCCTGACCGACCAACCCATCAAGGCGGTGATCCACCGTCCCGAGACGTCGGGGAGAATGACCAAATGGGCCGTCAAGCTAAGCGAGCATGACATACATTTTCAGCCTCGTCCAGCCATCAAGGCCCAGGTGCTAGCCAACTTCCTCCTCGAGTGTACCATCCTGGAGGACGGTTCTACCCCAGACTCCCCCGAGGAACCAAAAGCTGGAGCCCGGTGGCTCCTCCATGTCGACGGGTCATCTAATGCCCATCGCTCTGGTGCGGGTCTGGTTCTTACCAGTCCGGAGGGAATTACCTTTGAATATGGCATCCGATTCTCCTTCCCGGCCTCCAACAACGAAGCCGAGTACGAAGCCCTGTTAGCCGGCCTCCGAATCGCCCACAATCTGAAGGTGGAGAAGCTTAATGCCTTCACCGACTCTCAGCTGGTAGCCGGCCATGTACGAGGAGAGTTTGAAGCCCGAGAACCGAACATGGTTCGGTATCTTCAGGAGGTACGGAACCTGCTTCCACATTTTGCCGAATTTGAAATCATTCAGATTCCCAGATCCGAGAATGCCCGCGCCGACCTACTCTCCCGATTGGCGACCGCGGAGTCAATGGATGCTGAGCAAAAGTTCCACCTGGAGACTTTGGAGAAGCCCAGCATCACGGAAGCCGACCAAATAATGCAAGTTGAGGCTGAACCATCATGGTTCGACCCTGTCCTCAAATATCTCAGAGAAGGGTCGCTTTCGTCCGACCGAAGGGAGGCTAGAAAGCTGAAGCTGCAGGCCACTCACTACGTGCTGATTGACAATCAGCTTTACAAACGGTCTTTTTCTATGCCGTTGCTCAGATGCCTTCGCCCATCCGAAGCAGATTATGCTCTGCGCGAAGTGCATGAAGGGATTTGCGGCAACCATCTGGGAAGCCGGTCCCTATGCCACAAGGTGCTGCGACAAGGCTACTACTGGCCGACCATGCAAAAGGATGCGGACGATCTAGTCCGAGCCTGTGACCCCTGCCAGAGGCATTCAAGCATCCAAAGGCTTCCTTCCACCGAACTAGTTTCCATATCCTCCGCTTGGCCCTTTGCCAAATGGGGGATGAACATCCTCGGCCCATTCCCGCTTGCCATAGGACAGCGGAAATTTCTATTTGTCGCCATCGACTACTTCACCAAATGGGTCGAGGCGGAAGCAGTTGCACAAATTACTGAGGCACGGGCCAAAGATTTTGTATGGAGGTCCATCATCTGCCGATTCGGCCTCCCACATACCATAATCACCGACAACGGTAAGCAGTTTGACAACTCTAAATTTTGCCAGTTCTGTGAGGAGCATGGAATCCGTCACCACCTCACTTCGGTCGGACACCCACAAGCCAATGGAGCGGCCGAAGTGACCAACAGGACCCTCCTTCAGGGAATCAAAGCTCGCCTCTCCAGAGCCCAAGGTAGGTGGGCAAAGGAGCTGCATCATGTCTTATGGGCCTACCGCACCACCCCGAGAATCCCGACAGGCGAAACCCCATTCCGAATGGCTTTCGGCACAGAGGCCGTTATCCCTGTGGAAGTCGGCATCCCATCGTTGCGGGTGGAAAGCTACTCAGAGGAAGCTAGCAACGAACAGCTCCGCACCAACCTCGACTTGGTAGAGGAGATCAGAGAGAAGGCCCGGATCAGAATGGCCGCTTATCAACAAAGGGTGGCCCGTTATCATGCCTCCAGAGTCAAAGGGAAAGCCTTCCTGCCTGGCGACCTTGTCCTCCGAAAGGCCTCCGTTTCCAAACCACTGGAACAGGGAAAGCTGGTGCCAAACTGGGAGGGCCCGTACCAAGTAGCGAGATCATTGGACCGGGAACCTACAAGCTACAAGATCTGGATGGGAAATCCATTCCCCTGACGTGGAATTCGGACAATCTCCGAAAATATTATCAATAGGGTATATCCTCTCCAAGTCTATTTTTATATGCCTCCTTATATTTTCCTGTCAGCACATTTTTTCAATGCAAATCATGATGCACTACATTGCCAAAAGTTGCAAAAAGAAATAGATGCTGCTTACCCATCCTCGGCACGACCGAGCTACTTATCTGGACAGGAATTCTCTGAACCTTGGCATGGCCAAGTAAAATATTCTCCGAACCTCGGCTGGGCCGAGCAACAAATTCTCCGAACCTTGGCAGGGCCAAGTAAAATATTCTCCGAACCTCGGCTGGGCCGAGCAACAAATTCTTCGAACCTTGGCAGGGCCAAGTAAAATATTCTCCGAACCTCGGCTGGGCCGAGCAACAAATTCTTCGAACATTGGCAGGGCCAAGTAAAATATTCTCTGAACCTCGGCTGGGCCGAGCAACAAATTCTCTGAACCTTGGCAGGGCCAAGTAAAATATTCTTCGAACCTTGGCAGGGCCAAGTAAAATATTCTCCGAACCTCGGCTGGGCCGAGCAACAAATTCTCCGAACCTTGGCAGGGCCAAGTAAAATATTCTTCGAACCTTGGCAGGGCCAAGTAAAATATTCTCCGAACCTCAGCTGGGCCGAGCAACAAATTCTCCGAACCTTGGCAGGGCTAAGTAAAATATTCTCCGAACCTCGGCTGGGCCGAGCAACAAATTCTCCGAACCTTGGCAGGGCCAAGTAAAATATTCTTCGAACCTTGGCTGGGCCGAGCAACAAATTCTCCGAACCTTGGCAGGGCCAAGTAAAACATTCTCCGAACCTCGGCTGGGCCGAGCAACAAATTCTCCGAACCTTGGCAGGGCCAAGTAAAACATTCTCCGAACCTCGGCTGGGCCGAGCAACAAATTCTCCGAACCTTGGCAGGGCCAAGTAAAATATTCTCCGAACCTTGGCAGGGCCAAGTAAAATATTCTCCGAACCTCGGCTAGGCCGAGCAACAAATTCTCCGAACCTTGGCAGGGCCAAGTAAAATATTCTCCGAACCTCGGCTGGGCCGAGCAACAAATTCTCTGAACCTCGGCTGGGCCGAGCAACAAATTCTCCGAACCTTGGCAGGGCCAAGTAAAATATTCTCCGAACCTCGGCTGGGCCGAGCAACAAATTCTCTGAACCTTGGCAGGGCCAAGTAAAATATTCTCCGAACCTCGGCTGGGCCGAGCAACAAATTCTCCAAACCTTGGCAGGGCCAAGTAAAATATTCTCCGAACCTCGGCTGGGCCGAGAAACAAATTCTCCGAACCTTGGCAGGGCCAAGTAAAATATTCTTCGAACCTTGGCAGGGCCAAGTAAAACATTCTCCGAACCTCGGCTGGGCTGAGCAACAAATTCTCCGAACCTTGGCAGGGCCAAGTAAAATATTCTTCGAACCTCGGCTGGGCCGAGCAACAAATTCTCCGAACCTTGGTAGGGCAAAGTAAAATATTCTCCGAACCTCGGCTGGGCTGAGCAACAAATTCTCCGAACCTTGGCAGGGCCAAGTAAATATTCTCCGAACCTCGGCTGGGCCGAGCAACAAATTCTCCGAACCTTGGCAGGGCCAAGTAAAATATTCTGCGAACCTTGGTAGGGCCAAGTAAAACATTCTCCGAACCTCGGCTGGGCCGAGCAACAAATTCTCCGAACCTTGGCAGGGCCAAGTAAAATATTCTCCGAACCTCAGCTGGCCGAGCAACAAATTCTCCGAACCTTGGCAGGGCCAAGTAAAATATTCTCCGAACCTTGGCAGGGCCAAGTAAAATATTCTCCGAACCTCGGCTGGGCCGAGCAACAAATTCTCCGAACCTTGGCAGGGCTAAGTAAAATATTCTCCGAACCTCGGCTGGGCCGAGCAACAAATTCTCCGAACCTTGGCAGGGCTAAGTAAAATATTCTTCGAACCTCGGCTGGGCCGAGCAACAAATTCTCTGAACCTTGGCAGGGCCAAGTAAAACATTCTCCGAACCTCGGCTGGGCCGAGCAACAAATTCTCCGAACCTTGGCAGGGCCAAGTAAAACATTCTCCGAACCTCGGCTGGGCCGAGCAACAAATTCTCTGAACCTTGGCAGGGCCAAGTAAAACATTCTCCGAACCTCGGCTGGGCCGAGCGACAAATTCTTCGAACCTTGGTAGGGCCAAGTAAAACATTCTTCGAACCTCGGCAAGGCCGAGTAAAAATTCTTCAGGTTAAGACACCGGCTGGAAACCGAAATACGCAGGCCCCAATTAAGGCCGAGGGACTTCCAAATAGTCCCCGAAATTTTCGCCGGTTTAAAAAGAAGCATGCTGAGCAAAAACCGTCGACGCGCACAAAGAAGGCGCCTCCGGTGAACCCCTTAAAGGGTTCAATAAGCCCCACGTAATCGGCCAAAAGCCCCGAGCTACGGGAATTCCCCTCTACTACTAAAATCTTTGGGTAAACGTCTCTGTAACCCATCAAACAAAGCATCTATCTCGATGCATGAACCAGTGGAACCACGCCGACTCCCCAACTATTACGCAACTGGCATGTTTAAAGCCAAAAACTCTTGAAAAAGAAGGTTACCCAAACAAAGCCTTTTTTCATTGATCGGGAAAAGGGGTACAAAAAGAGACAAGAAAAGCAAAAACAGAAAGCAAAAGTAACGGAGGCCCTAAATCAGGGGTCGGAGTCGCTCCCAAAGGCCAGTAGATCCTCCAGGCGCTCGCTGAGGTCGGCAACCTGTTGGTGAAGTGATGCAATCTCCTCCCTCTGCCGGTCTGCAACCCGACGCAAGGCCTCCGCCTCCTTAGTGGATACATCCACGTACTCTTCAACGACCCTTACGAGCTGTTGTTGGCTCGAAAGGATCGACGCTAGACCCAACCCATCGACAGTGATTGTGGTACACCCCGCTGCAGGTGTAACAATCTGTCGAGTGATGCACGCAACTCTTCGAAGGATCGCCCTTGAGAAGCCATGGTTTGATACTATTTCAAGATCTGAACCGAGGAATGACTAAGACCACACCCCTCGGTCATATTTATACTTGCCGGGCGGGTATCTCGATCGGACGCACCGCAACAACCGACCTACGAGAACTCGCCATGTGTCATCGCTTTATTGACCTGCGGAATCCAAAGGGTCACGCCCCATCCCGAGAGAGAGATCGGTAAACACGTACGGATTACTCGGGAAACCCCCTGAACAGGACATTTTCCGATCTGCCGGCCCCCCATAATAAATGCTCCCAGCACTTCCCCAAGCTCTTTTCGGGAAGTGCAGAGGGAAGAAATCCAGCGTTCGGCCAGTGACTTGTCCCCTCGGGAAGGATAACGTCGTGAATAAAGAAACGTGACAACATACCGCTCGTTTCGCTCTGGCGCCCCTCACCAAGCGTCATAGAGACCTTACACTACGGCTCATGGTGGCAGCTAAGTCATTTCTCCGAGCTCTGAATCTCCGAACCTTGGCAGGGCCAAGTAAAACTTCTCCGAACCTTGGCTGGGCCGAGCTACAAGTTCTCCGAACCTTGGCAGGGCCAAGTAAAAACTTCTCCGAACCTCAGCTGGGCCGAGCTACAAGTTCTCCGAACCTTGGCAGGGCCAAGTAAAAACTTCTCCGAACCTCGGCTAGGCCGAGCTACAAGTTCTCCGAACCTTGGCAGGGCCAAGTAAAGCCTCTCCGAACCTCGGCTGGGCCGAGCTACAAGTTCTCCGAACCTTGGCAGGGCCAAGTAAAAATTTCTCCGAAACTCGGCTGGACCGAGCTATGAAATCTCTGAACCTCGGCTGGACCGAGCTATGAAATCTCCGAGCCTCGGCTGTGTCGAGTTACGAATTCTCCAAACCTTGATGAGGCCGAGCCGCGAATATTCGAACGAGATAGAAATACCAAGCTTCAAACCAAAGTAAGAAACGTGTTCCGCCAAACGATCTCCAAACCGCCGCTTGCGAACCTCGACTAGTTCGGATAGCGTAGGATCTTCGCCTAAGAACGAGTGAGGCACCCATACCCAACAACAACAATAAACTTGGCACAGAAGAATTAGAGATTGAGAAATAGAATAGAACTCTCTTTATTGCCGTCAACACCGGTTACAAATGCCTGAAAGGCTTTACAAGAGCATTGAAATGCATAAAATAAAGACAAATACAAAACTCGGGCAACTGCTCCAAAGCAGACCTGGGCGACCGTAGTGCTCCGGCATCCGACCGCCGAACCAATTAAGCCGCATCCAGTCAGCTCGAGCTGATAATAGCCGGGTGACATGGACCAATCGTTGCGGCCAGCTTCAGTCAATAATGATATCTCGGTGACCCAACCGAGATATCTGGGTGGCCATCCCAGACCACCCAACCGAGGGACCCCCCGGCGAGCAGGTAGGAAGCCAGCGGACCCTGGCGTCGGAGCGCTCTCCTAAGCCGAATGTGCACCACCCTACCTTGCCATGGCTCAAGGACAAGGCATCGGCATGCGGCACGCTTTCACCCCCTCCCCATGTGGTGAAAGATTTCCCGGGCGGACGAGCCCAGGGATCCAAATCAAGGGAGTAGGCGAAATTCACACAAACCATGGGAAGCCCGCGTGCACCCCCTACCATACGTCTCCGGAGGGGAACCACAAAGGTCACACGGGAAGAGTGTATGTGCGCTCTCCGTGTGATCTCTGCGCCCTCCATGTGCGCTCTCCATATGATCTCCGGGACTCATCCCCTAAGGGCAAGCCATCCTTCGGCAGCTCCTTCATCGCCCCAACTATCCGGAGGCAAAAAGCTTGCAAGAGAAAAGCTCAGTCCTCCCACTCGCAACAACAGAGAAACGAGCATGATGAAAGCTCTGGTGGAAAAGAAACTTTTGGGGATGACTTAACACTACCCCACTTTCCCTTTTTTATAGGTCAAAAATGGACAGGGAGCAATCGCCAAGGCTATAAGCCCCGAGATTCAAACACCTGGGCCATACCTCCACGTGGCCTCCCAGGATGAAAGCAGCGCCCTAATGCGCGCCAAGCCCACCGCCTGAATTATGACATATACGAAGATTTCCTCTTGATCCCGAATCACGATCATTAAATGCAGAGGATCGTCCACTAGCATTACGGAAACTGGCAGGTTCAGGAGATCGTCCTGCAAAAATAATGTCCTCCAATGGTAAACGGCTGCGTGTGCCGTACGTCAAAACGACCTGCATGGGAAAGGAGCACCTTCCGGAAAGCTCCAGAGCAACTTTATGTTCCCCACAGCGCCGTATCATCAATTTTGGTGAAATAAAAATCGATTTGCCTACAGAATGGCAGGGCGCTGGAAGAATAACAAAACGAGCACGAAGGCTACGTAAACTGTTCTTTCATTTAACGAAAAATGAAATGACCAAAGGAAGCGAAAAATACTTCGGCAACCATCTTTATACGTCGGCCCTAGCCGACCTACTTTACTCGTCGGCTCTAGCCGACCCACTGTATACGTCGGCCCTAGCCTACCTACTTTACTCGTCGGCTCTAGTCGACCCACTGTGTACGTCGGCCCTAGCCGACCTACTTTGCTCGACGGCCCTATCCGACCTACTTTACTCGTCGGCTCTAGCCGACCCACTGTGTACGTCGGCCCTAGCCGACCTACTTTGCTCGTCGGCCCTATCCGACCTACTTTACTCGTCGGCTCTAGCCGATCCACTGTGTACGTCGGCCCTAGCCGACCTACTTTGCTCGTCGGCCCTAGCTGACCTACTTTGCTTGTCGGCCCTAGTCGACCTATTTTGCTCATCAGCCCTAGCTGATCTATTCCGTCTATCGGCCCAAGCCGACCTGCCCGACCAATCGGTCTTGACCGACTGACTTTATTTCTCGAATTTTAATTAAGACTCAAACCGGGCCAGATCGCCTGCCGGTTCGCCAGTCAAGGCTATCGCCCCGCCTTGGGCCAAGCCAATGCGTTCCCTCAATCCCGAATCAAAGATGACCAAGGAACATCAACGAGCTGTAAGTCGCTCACGATTGAGGCAAGACTGGGCAGCAACAGGGCCATACAAGGAAAAATGCTTAAATGAAAATAGAAGGTTCATTCATTAAGGGACACCATTCAGACTTTCAAAAAATAAAATACAGGGGTGGCTCCTAAGAGCCAGGAACCACGTCAGCTTTGGAGGAGCCTTCGGTTACATCCACAGAGGTGCGACTAGATTCGCCTTTTTCCAATACCTTCGCCCCTTCAGCGGCAGTTTGCAATCGTTCCTCAGAAGCTGCGGCTTCGCTGGGACCCGGGGCGGCACCAGGATCGGTATCGAAGACGTCGACATATTCGTCCTCTTCTTCTCCTTCGGACTCACCATCATCGGGAGCTTCAGTATCTAGAAAAGAGAGATCCCATTCTGGATGCTCACTGGATATCTTATCTTTACATTCTTCTATCCAAGTTGGAAGGCGTCAACACCGATAGCATCCTGCTTCCCCTTGAGTATGGCGAGCTGCATCTTAGCCTCAGCAGCCTGCTTCTCAGCCTCCACAACTTGAGCCCGCAAAATGATGTTTTGCTCCTCAAACTCGCCGGCCCGCGTCTCGAGTTCTGAGCTCTTATTGCGGTTGGAGCTCACCTTGGAGAGCCCGAATCTCCAACTCTAACTTCGCCATCTGAAAAAATCAAAGTCAGTCGGCATCACAAGAGACCAGTAGAAGAAGCTAAAAAGGGAGGAAAAATGAGATCGTACCTCCTCCTCTCGTCTGGCCAACCTCTTGGTCAGCTCCTCAGCCTCACCCCTGGCTCTTGTCCTGTCAGCCCCGATCAGCTCAACTCTCTCCTGCAGATTATTGATCCTTAACTGTTTGGCTCCGACCTCCTCCCGGGCTTGGGATAACTCGTTGCTCACCCGAGCTATTGTCCCTTGGTGCCATTTAGCGCCCTCCCTCAAGTGAGCAATTTCGCCATCGCGCCGCTTCAGCTTCTCCTCCACTTCGCCAAGCATTCTGGCCAGGCGCTTTCTTTCGTCGGCAGCTTCCCTTCCCAGCTGACCCAAACTTTCACCATGTTCCCGCCGCATCGCCGCTACCTCCGCGGAGTGTTTCGACTTAATTTTAGCCAGCTCCAAGCACGCGTTTTCGCTCTTCGCCAGGAGTTCCTGCAACTCCTCCACTCTACGCTTTTGCTTGGACACCTCGGCTAGGGCGACCTGGTGTGCCGCCCTTATCCCCTTCAAACTTCTATCACTCATAGCCATAAGTTCTTCGAACTTCTCAGACACCTTCAATCGTCATTGGAGCTCGGCATTGTCTCTCCTGGCCTAAATGCTAGCCCCCGTCGCCAAACTCAAACGCCATCATATCGCCCTAGAAAGCAAAACACTCTGCAGGATAAAAAGTGAATGAATGAGAGTTAAGTCAGCCAGAATGTATCCACTACCCAGGAATGGCAACTCACCCGCGAGGCATAGGCCCGAGTCATCCTCATCAGGGTCGTATTGTCGATATCGGGAAGGAGATGGACACTTTCAGCCACGCCTAGCTGCCCGAACGCAGCATCAACCAGCTCTAAATCTGCAAACTTGTCCGCCGAAGGATATGCACCCGGATGCAAGGCCGACCTCATTAAGGCGGAAAACGCCTCCTCAACACCAGCGCTCGAACTACTGGGTTGACCATCCCCGCCTGAGGGACCAACCTGGGCGACCTCCGTCTGAGAGGCCTCCAACTTCCCAGCCTCTTCTATCAAGGCCCTAGCTTGGACTTCTTCAGATAATTCAGCTAGCCCAAGCGCCAGCCTCCCCAAAATCTTTTTCGAGGGAGCTCCCAATGCGGGACTCCCACCTTGCTGCGCCCCCTCCTCCGACGCACCTTTTTCGGTCACCACCATCTGCATCTCCTCCACAGAATCCCCCGAGGCCTCAGCCTGGCCTATCACTTGCGCCTCCCCTGCAGGCTCCATCGAAGCCTCTATCTGGCCCGCTTCTTGAACTACTGCGAGCGACCCGGCTTCACTGCTACCAGACTCTCCTGTAGAGAGACCAAGAGGGAGCTCTCCCTGAACCTCCTCGGCTGCAGCTGTCCCTCTCCCTCTCCTGTTGGAGCCAATAGCGGTCCCGCGGAGACGGAGGGCCCCTCAGAAGCGATCGCTTCCGCCAGATCCGTCGCCGGTTCCTCTTTCATAGGGGACGCGGTCGGACGAACCAACGGAGCCTCGTCTGAACTATCCGATATCTCCAGCACGAGAGGGCAAGGGATCATAGTAGTTCTCCCTGGATCCTCCTCCGCCCCCGGCGCTCCTGTCGTGACCGCTCCGGCGTCCGGCGGGCTTCTTGCGGAGGTATGAGCCCTTTTCTCAGGCCTACCACTATCTGCGCCGTTGCTCTTCCCTGGGTGCTTTCCTCTCTTCCTCTTGGCAAGGCTCGACAATGCCGACCTCTTGGCTGAAAGAATGAAACACACACGATCAGATCCAAACACATTCATCGAGAAAACACACAACGAAAAAAGGTAAAAGGGAGGACTCACCTTGCGGGTCCTGGGAGCTGAGCCCGGCTGTGAAAAGGGCTCCCTACGATAACAGGTCGTTGGCCGAAAACACTTGGCCATTCCGAAGGACGTCCAAATCCCTCTCCTCCTACGCTGACAGAGTTGGATGCGTTTCCGCATCCCTAACAAAGTTCCCCCATTTCCGAGGGAAGTCGGAACCAATGTTCCCCTCTGCTATAACAAACCAGCTCTTCCATCCCTTAATAGAAGACGATTTATCCACAATAACGTTGAAGGATCTCCGGGGTCCAATGTAGGGCCACTCTGATTTCCTCCCAGGTATCAGATGGTAACAAGCGCGGAAAAGGGGAAGTGTAGCGACAATTTGAATCTGATGGCACATTGAAATAAATCCGATAATGCTCCGCCAACTGTTCGGGGCCACCATCGCCGGGCAGATGTTATAGTGGGTCATTATTTCCTTCACCAAGGGATGGAGAGGAAAACGGAAACCTGCCTTCAAACTATCTTCATAAATGAAGACCCCAGACTCCAGATCTCGCGAGACCCTATCTTCAGACTCCGGCGCCCGCAGAACGACATCTGAGGGCATGCCATACCATTGGTGAATCCTTCTCAAATCCTCAGCGACAATCTCCGAAACCACGTCGTCGGGACTCATCATCATCTTAACTGAGAAAAACTCTAGGCAAAACAATGGGTGTCGCAAAGGGCGAAAGACGAAACTCTTCAAGAACAAAACGAAAGGATGCTGCAAATATGCATATATATAGTGCGGCTATCACCTTGCTTCCCCACTAAGGAAGCCACCTTGAGAAGACGAGGCGTCCAAAACCACCTCGACAAACGCCGGATCGATCGGGATTCACGACGTGGCGTATTCCCAACCGTCACTCGTGGGGGAGCCTTAACCCCGAAGGCACGATGACCCTGCCGCATTAATTAGGGCATCATTGCAAGAGCTGTCTAAACCAAACTGTCCCATCCGTAACGTGCCACTTGGACTTATACTCCCTATGCCCGAACCTACGCTTCGAACTAGGGAGTGGAGGGCATGTGTTGGGGGGTAAAATCATCATTGCCTCAATATCCGTGCGAGGAGGCTAAGACCAACCCCCTCCGTAGCTCGGCCCTCCCGGGCTTCCGTAGCTCAGCCTCCCCGGGCTTCCGTAGCTCGGCCTTCCCGGGCTTCCGTAGCTCGGCCTCCCCGGGCTTCCGTAGCTCGGCCTTCCCGGGCTCTCATAGCTCGGCCTTCCCGGGCTCCTGCAGCTCGGCCTTCCCGGGCCTCCGTAGCTCGGCCAACCCCTTCCGTAGCTCGGCCTCTCTGGCCTTCCATAGCTCGGCTCTCCCGAACTTCCTGTAGTTCGTTTCCCCCGAGCTTCCATGACCCGGCTTCACTGAACGCCCCACGATCCAATACCCACCTCCGCGGAACCTGACGCAGGAGAGCCTCAGCCTATTGTAACGGCACCCTAGACAAAGAATCATACTGAGAAGTGGTCTAGAACCTATCAAGGCCACCTGAGACCTACATATCTACCAGATCTCAAGCCATCAAGGGGCTCTCCCAGCCGTCGATCCCCTAACAGACAAGATACGGATCCCAACAGCCCCACAACGGCCTGATTCGATCCACTCCCGTATCCTAACAACCTCTGAACCTTCCAGAAGGCGCTCAAGATCCAGGTGACAGTCTATAAATAGGACACTCCCAGATTCCCTCAGGTACGCATTCGCGCGCGCTCACACCCTCACTCCTCACTCTCCTGCTCTCTCGCCGGCAGCTCGTCGATGCTCTTGCCCCTTAGAGCTCCCGATTGGCTGCCCCCGGAGAGGCCTCCCAGAGAGATCCACCTCCTCATTATCTGGTTGATCGCCGATTTCTTCTCCACTGATTTGAGCGTCGGAGGGTCTTCAGCGGAGGGCCACCCCCAACGCCTCTTACGCGAGAACTTTTATGCAGGTCCGCCCTTCTTTGGAGGTTGATCGCGTCCGAGTCGAAGGACGAATCCCAACGGCAACAACTTCTATAACTCAACATAAATATATATATATATATATATATATAAAAGCCAAATCTCGTCTCTAATTTAAATATATAATAAAAGGATAGATGCCGAAAAGGTATCAATTTATCATAAACGATAGCACGTATGTGATGCTTGATTTCCGTGCTAGGTGGCCAAGGAATCGCCTTTCTCGCGCGTGCTGGAAATCTTTAAAAAAAAAAAAAACATTTTTCATCAAAAATTAAAAATGAGGGCCCTATATCACATGGCATTGAGATGGTTCCACCTGGCTAGGGACATGAGTTAATGGCACGCAAAGCTCAAACCAAAAAACAAAAAACGAAGATTAAGAGCAGGCGAGCAGCAGCATAATTTTTTCGGCCATCCTCAGTCCGGTCTGGGAAGGGCCAGGTTGAAGCTGACGCATGTGGGGGACATGAGAAAAGAAGGGGACACCACCATTAGACAAGGCGATTATATAATGAAGTGGGGCCATGCGCTATTAATGCAGCGTGCTTCACTGCGTACGTTGCTCGTTACGTAAAATCAATGTTTTAAAAATAGGATCGATCAATACAATCGGTTCAATCAGATCATGATTTTATTATTAAAATTAATTTTTATATGATCTATTAAAAATCAAAAAATTATTAAATTGATTGGATTTCAATTGGTTCAATCTAATTTTTTAATTTTTTTAATTTTTTATTTAAATATTTATATTTATTATTTTATATTATTAAATTAAAATTTAATTATAATATTATTTTATCCGATTCATCCGATCAAATCAATTGATTGTGATTCAAATGTTAAATCGGTTCATTATTGAATTCAATTTTTAAAATATTACTTAAAACGTCCGATGATTTCATGATCGCCATACCCAGCCACCGGTCTTCGATCTCCCATCAAATAGGAACAGAAGATAGAACGTGAATTAATCTACCACAAAGAACGTGAATCATTGATCCCAAAGCTTCATTTCTGAGCTTTTTCCCAAGGCCTATCGATCAAATTGCGTTACGAACCGGCCGGCAGGGCCAACTGGCATGACGTTCGGTTTTCCTTCGCTTTAATTTGGGCGTGTCAAATCCTTAATAAGTCATATCTAGCTAGCAAGAGAGTAGATCATGACGTACGGTGGAATCAGCTAGCAGTCCATCGTTTCTGGATCTAAATCCATCAAGTTGGAGTAAAAGTATGAGCTTATGTTAAAAAAATAGCTAGCGAGATTCAATAATAATTAGAGATCGAGGACGCGGGAGTGGGATTGAATGGCGAGGGAGAGAAGAATCGTGAACACGGTATGTTTGTTTGACATGTCATCAATCACGTTATGAATGTAAACGTTTGACATATCAATCACGTTTTGAGCCTAATGAAGCATAATTATTAGAAGACAACAGCTAGCAGAAAAGCCAAACGCGCCTCTAGAAAAAAGCTGGCCCGTTGTTGATTGGTTTTGAACAAGCTCCCACTGGCATCGCCAAGGTGCTTTAGTGGGGAAAAGTTTAATAATGTGCCACCCATGCAGATCGAAAGCTTCGGCCGTACCTCGATCGGCTAGCAAAGCTTCCATATATAAATTATTGCCAGGATCACAACGAAATGGATGATTACAACGCGTATGGCCAGTGGATGGTTAAGCCAGTGAATCATGGACCATAAGGACCACAAGCTCTTTTCGAATTATTAGAGAGAGAGAGAGAGAGAGAGAGAGACTGTTAGGTTTTTGCATGGGACTGTTAGGTTGCACCACTGGAAGCGAGGTGACGGTTCTTCAGCGATTGGACCGTGATCCGCAGTGAAGGGCTGACCCTTTGTCACGAGACTTTTAGAAAAATGTAGTACTATCATCACAATAATTTTTTTATATTTTATTTCTGGAAAGAGGCGCGGCATTAGATTGGCTCAAGAGACGCCCAGGATTTACATATATATATATATATATATATATATATATATATATATATATATATATATATATATATATATATATATATATATATATATATATATAATGAATTTTATTATCAAATTATTCGTACCATGTGCCTTTTCTTCTCTCTTTCTGGCAACATTAATTAGATTTCTCAAACTGACGCTCTTAAAATGGCCATTAATTATGGTGAAAATATACTAAAAGAGCCCGTTGGCTCCAGCCAGACCAGGTGCTGTTCACTTGCTTAATTTGCTTGTGGCCTTATATGGTTTCCAAACGAACCATATACGAAAACTATAAAAGAGGCTAGGAATCGGATTTGACCTTTGGCAATAGCATAAGCTAAAGATCTCCGGAAGGGGCATCGGAACGGGACAGCTATATAGAGATACGGTGGATGGCACGCCTTGTATGGCCTCGTTGTGAGGAATTACGTGCTGTGTTCAGCTTCCATCAAAACTTTTCCTCATGGCAGGATTCAGCTTCGAGGAACACAAGCCGGCCTTAGCCATGGTGCTGGTGCAGTTCATCTATGCAGGCATGGCCCTCACAGCCAAAGCTGCCTTCGAAGAAGGCTTGAAGCCCATGGTCTTCGTTGTTTATAGGCAGGCCATAGCCACTGTTGTCTTGGTTCCTACAGCCATTATAGCAAAATGGTATTCTCCCTCCCTTCCTCTCTCTCTTTCTCTCTCGCTCGCTCGCTCGCTCGCTCACTGTTTTCACCTATGGTTTGTCCAGGGGAAATTTGAGGGAAATGGGACTGGGATGGAGAGCCTTTTGTTTGGCGTTTCTCGCCTCTCTTGTTGGGTAAGTGCTTTGGTTTCTGTTTGTGTCCTTGTCGAGTATAAAAGAATTGGAGATGGGCTGTGTTTTTTTCTTTTCCTTTCTTTTACTTTTTTTTTGTTTTTTGGTCCATTAACAGTGCCACTGTCAACCAATACTTCTATTATGAAGGACTGGACTTGGCAACTTCATCAGTAGCCACGGCCATCGTCAATCTAATCCCAGCAGTTACGTTTGTGATGGCAGCAGCTGTTGGGTAAGTCCTCCGATCTCACAATGCCGATTCGCTAAATTAACAATGTCTACAGCTATCATTCGTTTACCAAGAAATCAAAGAATTAATAGATTAGGTTTCCTTTCAAAGCACCACCATTGCCACCAAAACGTATCCTTTCTAAATAAATGGACGACAAATCTGGGATTAGTTTACGATCGATACGGCTGAAGCATGGAATTTTTTTGATGATGCAAACTTTTTTTTTTTTTTTTTTTTTTTCATTTCTGTTTGAAAGAAATCATGTTTTCATGCTATAAAATTTTTTAGGAGCTAATTAAAAAAAAAAGTTTTAGGATCTAATTAATTTACAAAATTAGCAACACCAACGGTTGGCATAGCTAATTAGCAACGCGCTGCCAAAATTAGCAACACCAACGATTGGCATCGCTAATTAGTAATGCAATTATCGCTATAATCGCATGTTATTGGAGCCTCATGCGCGCCAACAATGCACATACGCCCCATTGAGTCGCCCAATGATGTATACGCGCATTGCTAATTAGCAATGCCTTAAGATAAATTCTTATAATATTTGTTTATAATCAAGCAAAGCTTCTAAAACATAACAAGTGATAAGGCCGGTGTTTTTGTATGGTGACGGTGTTACAAAGTTTAACGAACAGATACCTCTTTTTATTGCTGCGAACATTTACAATTATAAAATATAATCATCCTAACATTATTTTTTTAAAGAAAAAAAAAAGCTTTGAAAATTATGCAAAATTTGAGAAAAATAAAATTATATTTATACAAATACTGAAACATTTGAAGAAATAAATAAAAGGCATATATAAAGGATCTTCCTCGAGCCGCTGTCGTCTTCTCATGATATAATTGTAATACCGACAGCCATCCAACACCGCAATGATATATTTATAACAAGTATTAGAATTCAATAATACATTAATTTTTTAAAAGAAAATAGCTTGCTCGGGTCCATTATTGAATCAGTTTATATGTAAACTAGTTAAAAAATTAGCAGTTGACTGGTCTTTTTTAATGGCGTCACGAAAATAATATCTATAATTTAATATGAGGATAAGATGGTAAGTTCAACCACGTCAAGGCTGGCAAACGAAGGACAAGTCCAAGTGAACTACGCAAGGAAGATCGCTGGGATAAGAACCAAATTTTTGAATAGATTTGTTCATATCACTTGGCCATGAGTCATTTCTGGATAGACTTAATCAACGATATACAAGCAAGGATCATAATAATATATATATATTCATTCATTAAACTAAGTGAACAGATCTATCTAAGAATAACTTCATGGTCAGCATGCATAACTCGGTTCAATTAGTGAAATGGCCCAAAATCTTTTTTATACGTTAGAAATAGTTGAAAATGGGCATGCCCAAGTGCCTGCTGCTGCCTACTTAGCATTAATTAATATTTTCTCAGTAGAAAGCATGGTTGGAAATGGCCCATGTTGGATCTAAAATTTAATTAGAGCTTGGTATGATATTATATAACTTTTTTTAAAAAAAATAGAACTGTTATAGAGTCATGTGGTTGAAGTTGACATGAAAGCTCCTATTGTGGTTGGTGCTTGGCACGACATTATAAGGAAGGATTGTTTATAGACCCTATCTTTAAAGTTGGGTTTCAATTTAAGTTGCAGTATTGCAACTTAATTGTATTAGTTGACTTACAAAGGATAATTTGAATAAAAGAGGAATGCTCTAACAAACATTATGGGCAAACTGATGACAAGCCAGGAGTACTTGACAAATATAAAAATAATGATATTTTTTATTGAGAGGTCATATCTAATTAAGTCCACGGATGGCGATAGCATGATTGTGGACCTAAATCATGTGCTTGAGAAGGAAAGGAGTGACGGTTCAAACCTTGAGAAGGGTGGAACAGGTAAAGGGACAGGATGGGGACCAAAGGCCAAACATAATAATGTAAATTAAAGGCAAAAGAGGAAGGCAATGGAGGAGGTGAAGCAGAGAAGGGTGGCACCATGGATGACGTGCATAATACAAAAGCTCTTACGATAAAGCTCGAGGCAGAGGGTGTAGCCGTTAGCCTTCCGAAGGTTGAGAATCACCACGGATGACAACGCAACGACGTGGCTGAAACCAATCCCTCTCGCCCTCATCCCCACTAAGCAAAATGACCTCCGTCCTTGAAAGTATTATTTTTAATCCCCATGCCAGTCTCATAAGGAAAAATAAATTCACACCTTCACCTCACCCTCTCATGAATGAACTTTTTTATTAAAACTATAAAGATGATTTTTTTAAATATAAAAATATATAGATTAATTTTATAAACCAAAATGGTCTTTACATGCCAAACAAACACTAATCTTCTGAATCATAAACAGTTCATGACCCTCGCACTATAATTGCTTAACCCACTTGTGGTGGAGATGGCAAACGTCTAACATTATCTTTAATATTATTGATTATCATAGATTAATCCTTAGATTTTAAGAAGTCAATATGAAGGCCTATACTTTGTGTATCATAAACATGGAAGACTCTCCAATTGTTCGTTGATCTGAGTGTTCCTTCCTCCGGTTATCCTTCATTATCCTGTCACTGCTAGATCATGAAGTTACTAATGGAAGTCTATCATCTTGACGAAGTATTATGTTCCATATGATTCCCAGTTTAGAGAAAGTGAACCTTCGGAGTGTGAGAAGCATGGCTAAGATTTTTGGGACTGTCATCTGCGTTGTTGGAGCGCTTTGCATTGCATTTTTCAAAGGTCCAAGTCTTCTGAACGTTGGATATCAAAATTTAACCGAACTCTTACACTTAGGAGCTCAAAAATGGATAATCGGTGTCCTCTTTCTCATAGGAAGCGCTTGCTGCTGGTCATTTTGGCTCATCTTGCAGGTAATAAAGCTCTCAGAAAGAACACTATTGCTTCTTAAAATGTAACAGATACTGATCTTCAATTCTTTTACTCCCAGGTGCCAATTTGCAGGTCATATCTTGACCCATTAAGCCTATCCGCTTGGATGTGCCTTTTATCGACCTGCCAATCGTTTGTTATCACGTTATGCTTTGAACCAAAGTTGAGTGCTTGGAAGATTACTTCGATTTAGAGCTTGTGTCTTGTTTATATGCAGTAAGTATTTTCCTAATTACGCTCTGTTTCCATTTTTTCTTTAATTTAGAACTCAAACATTCTGAAACCCACATGCAGGGAATTCTTGGATCGGGTGTCACCTTTTATCTCCAATCTTGGTCCATAACAATCAGGGGGCCTCTGTTTTCTGCAATGTTTAATCCACTCTGCACCGTTATTACTACCATTTTTGCTTTCTTACTACTTCATGAAACACTACATCTTGGAAGGTATATTTATCTTGCCTCATGAAAACTTTGAAAAATAAGTATTTGCTAGTTTAGAGTTTCAAAATAACCTTTACGTTAGTTAACAAATGGTACAAAAAAGAGTAACACAGGCCAGCACATGATTCAAGTAGTTTATATCAGTTTGACTTGTCAATGTACTGTTCATCAACTAAAAAGAGTTACATGTAGTTTTTCATCACCCCAAAAAAATAGTTACAGATAGTTATATATATATATATATAAAGGCAATGATTGTATATCAACCACATTAAATTTGAACGAGTATGTTCGAATCAATGCAAAACCTGTAATGACCTTCCATGTACAGCAATACAACTCATTGCTCTGCAACCAAACACATCATCTATCCCTACCAAAGAAACACAGTATTTATTAATGCAAAGACCTCTTGAGGCAAATCAAAATATGTTTAAGGTCTTCTGCTTTAAATTTAATTTCTAAATTTTTTATTTTTTAAATAAATAGAGAGTATTCAGTTAAAATGCCAACAGTAAACATGGCACACTATGGCCAGCTTAATAAGAGTTCTCTGACATCTCTAAACCCCAAAAAAAAAATACAGAAGATGACAAAAACTTGCTGTTTAGATAGATACACAAGTTAGTTTAACACTAAATTGTGATTGCCTGATATGACCTTTTCTTTTCATAGTGGCAAATTAACTAAATCGTTGATCTAGATATTCTAACAATACAACTACTTGATGACTTCATTCTTTTTTATTTTAAAAGTTTAGCCGTATGAACTTTTTCCTTCAGCTTGATAGGTTCTGCTGCAGTCGTGGGTGGTTTGTATGTGGTGTTATGGGGTAAAGCTGCGGATCTCGATAAGAGCAAGATGAATACAGGAGATGATTCCACAAACATGGCAACACCTACTGATGCACAATACAACAGTGATGGAGAAGAAATCAAAGAACCTCTATTGGCTGATAAACCGGATGATCTCGAAAGCCAGATTGCAAAATGAGACAGACTTCTCATCAAAGGACATATTTTGCAAATTCCTATAGGTCCATGGGCACCAGGAAGGTTCCATAGAATGTTTAGAGGGTTGAGCAACCATCTAATAATCTGATTCCATCTGATTCTTCCTGTACCATAAAAAGATTCATATTTAATTTCAGGCACTATAGCTGTACCATGGCCCCGAGTCTCTCCATGACAGCCTCTTTAACTTTTCAGGATTTGTTATAATATACCAGCTAAGTCTAGAAGCATGACCATACATCAGTTAAAATTTTTTGCTATGGCAAGGTGAGAAGGAAACATGGTCTCTAGAGAAGAACCTGACCTATTTCACTAACTACCCAATCCCTTCATGCCTACCATGTTCCTATGGGTTCCACAGAGTGGTCCCACCATGAGAAGAATCTTCATCATGCAGTACAACTTCATACATGTTCCTTCATGAGGCTCTCCCACAAAATCTATAATAATACTGGGTACACTATCTTATGGTGCCCATAACATATGGAACTCAAACTTCTTTAAACACAGATAGATTAGATTATTCTGGTTTGTAGTGGTGTCCTGCACATACAATGCACATGAAGGTGCACTAAGGAGTGAAACACATGGGCTAGAGTCACACCACCTAGAATTGATATTATAATAGCAGAGATATACTTGAAGAAGTCAAGATACAATCACCATTTAAGCTATAACGTATGTTAGTTTACCATAATAACATGGATCACTAGACATGGGCGGACGACATCTCCTGTCTTTGACACCCTTCACTCTCTTTTTTTTTTTTTTTTAAGGGAAAAACACCCTCTACTCATTCATCCAGACTTCAACTATACCATTTTTCGTAACTGAATCATAAACCCATAAAGTATTGCTTTTTAATGAAAAAAAGAGCAGTCGGTAAGATTGTTGGAGTAATGGGCATCGATATCAAGAAACAAACCAAGTGATACTAACATGGTACAAAAGACTTTTTGCAGCTGCATTGTATAAATCAAAATCAAGCAAACTTATATAACCGAAATGGTGCTCCTAGCGATAAAACAAAGAAAAATATGAAAGAACGTGTGACCAGGTATACAACCAGAATGCACAGTTAATGATTCAAAAGCTAATAGTCAAACGTTAAAAACCTGTTGGCCTTCTAAGGGTACCGTTCCCATCCAGGGTGAGCATTCTGATACAAGTTACAGCATCCAAAAGAATAGACAATAATGAGGTACACGAGGAACATGGTGGTGTTCCTCGCCGTCTCCTTCCAGTCAGACTTGATGCTCACAAGAGTTTCAGCCTTGCAAGACTGACAGTCATAACAAAGCTTGGAAGGATCATTTTGCCATGTATGGCAGTCACTGTTGTTTGAAGTGGAGTTGGTTGGGTTAGTCCAGACAGTGACACTCTGAAAGACGAATCCACATTCTTTGGGTGGGAGGCAGCATCCTGACTGAAGAGAGAAAAGCAGAGAAAGATGCAGAACTGGATTTAAAAGCAGTCCACCTTTAGATTTTAAACTATATGAAAACAGTGAATAACTTTCCCAGAAAAAGCAGAGTACTGCAAATTAAAGCCAGTGTACATAATTATTCATGAAAAACTGAGACAATGCATTTTCTTTTTTAACAGACAGGAAAAAATATAACATAGATAATCCAAATAAAGACCAACAAGCTTTAATTAGATAGACTCAACTCAACTTATCTAAGCCTTTTCCCAACTACATGGGGTCGGCTACATGAATCTACTTCCTTCACCAAGTCGACATTCAAATTATAAATAGTTATATCTTTTTTAATTATTTATGTTCATGTTAGTTTAGGTCTACCTCTACCTCTATCCTTACCATAAATAGTTAAAAGATCACTCTTTCTAACTGGAGCATCTAAAGGTCAACGTTGTATATGTCCAAACCATCGTAATCGATTTTTTCTCATTTTATCTTCAATTGGAGCTACTTCTATCATTTGTCTTATATGTTTATTTTCAATTCTATCTTTTAAAGTTTTACCACATATCCATCTTAACATGCACATTTCTGTTACACTTAATTAATTCACATGTTATTTCAATATTACCCAACACTCTGTTCCATATAGCATAGCTGGCCTAATAGCAGTTTTATAAAATTTTTCTTTCAATTTTAATGGGATGCGCCGATCATACAATCTTCACTTAATCCATCCTGCTTTAACTCTATGATTCACATCTTCACCTATTTCACCTTCTTGTTGGATAATTGATCCTAAATACCTAAATTTTTTACTCCTTGATATTTCTAGGCTTTCAATCTTCACTGTTTCTTCATTTGTATTTCTACTTCCACTAAAATTACATTTCACATATTCAGTTTTAGTTCTACTAATCTTAAAACCTTTAGATTCTAAAGCCTTTAATTAGATAGACTAAGAGAGAAAAATCTAAAAAGATAATTAACAAGTTTTATATTAAAAACTAAGAAAATCACCGATAAAGAAGTGTTCTGGTACATAGAGGGCATGCATTATAGAAAACTAAATAAAGAATGATACTTCCTTAATACACAAAGAACATGAGTAGAACCGAGCACACAAAGGTACAGTTACACTCGAACTTTATAGAATGACAGAATTGTGTGCAATAGCTGAAGCCGAAACTTTCAATAACCAGTAAGAACTAAGAGCTTGGCATGAGTCAAAAGCTTCCACTTCTGGTGTTAGAAAGCATTAAGAGACAACAATGCACATGTTTTCAGAGCTAACTTGTCTGAATGAGACACTAAATTTGAGTAAAGATTTCAATGGAGCTTTGAAGGTCTATTAGAGGATATTTGATATGAGGTAATCCATTTAGGATCATCGATGACTCAAATATGATGGAATTACTACATTTAGTTGCACCTCGATAATCCTATATGATGTGACCCCAAACAGCCCCCACTTCTAATGATCCCATACCTATAATCTCAAGATCACCCTAGCAATAATTTGACTTGAAATTTAGGAATTAAAATATCATTCATCCATATATAATAATATTTGATTTTTTTTTTTTTTGCATACTCAACTCAACTCAACTCATCTAAGCCTTTTTTTTCAACTACATGGGGTCGGCTACATGAATCTACTTCCTCCGCTCTTAATTATAAAATAATTATAATATTATAAAATAGTTTAATATTATAAAATTTTATTATAATAATATTATTATATTATTATACTATTACATTATAGAAATAATATTGTAATTTAATTTAAATATTATAATAATAAATCATAAAAATAATAATAATTTATCATGATACTTGCAAAATATACTAGAGGTAATTATTTTTTTAGTGTAAAGAAAGGGTTAACAAATGAAGAATAATTTTAGTATTTTTATGATCAGTGATTTACAATTTCATACTATAACAAATATGATGATCTAGATCACCAATGATTAGATCATTCTAGTATAAATATAACTAATTATCTAAAATTATAGTGGCAATCCTATTTGAGTTAGAAAATGCCCCAGTGCATTAACAAATGCAGCCAAGCTCTCAGAATAAATGATTGATTTATAAAGATAGTTTCACGTGGAAGTCAATGGGAGGCCTTGAAAACCAAAGAATAACGTAAATAAAAGCAAATGCTGAGTGCTTTGAAAGGAAATGAAAATGTTCAAAACACACTTCTTGCAAGCTTAGCTAGTAGATTATTTATTTATTTTTTTTATATAAAAAAAAGGGACAAAGCCCCTAAGTTTTTGATAACTCTCCCCTGTTTAGCTGAGCGGAATGGGTAGGGCTCGGTTAGTATTTTTTCGAACGAAAATGCGACATTTCAAAACCTCAAACCCAAGATATCAAGAAGAAACCACTTTTTTAATAAATGCACGACAAACCTTATCAGATATACCCAGAAATCCCTAACATCCCACCACAATCCAAGTCCAACCCAAAACCCAAATCAGTTCCCTGAATTCATCAATCAGTTGAAAAATGAAATAAAATATAAAAGAGATGGTAATCGGATCTTCAGGCGTAAAAAGATGGAATTTTTCTGGGGAAGAAAACACAAAGATCGGGATTTTATCGATCAAAAATATGCACCTGAATGCTTGATATCGTTAAACCGTTGAAATCGTCCAGGCTCTGCGGGTCGTCCTCCTGCAGAATCAGGCATTCGGGGCTCCCCCGGACGCAGCTCAGGGTCTTGGCCCAGTTCCCGTCGCCGGCGAGCCTTTCCTGGCGCCACTGGGAGTAGTCGTCACCTGCAAGGACGAAGCCGAAGACGGCTATACCGAAGAGGGCGAGGATGAGGACGAGCATGACAAGGAGGGCAAGCCAGAGGAGGCGGGGCGCACGGTAGCAGGCAGCGGCCGTGGCGCCCAGGCAGGCGGCCGTAAGGACGGCGGCGATGGCGATGACGGGGCGCTGGACGAGGCTGTCGCAGTCGGACAGGCCGATGCCGCCGACAAGGATCGCGACGGAAAGCAGGAAGGCGACGAAGTTGAGGACGCCGAAGAAGCGGTGCCCGAGAACCATCGCTGCCGGACGAGGAGGGATTTGGATGAAGAACGAGCGGGTGGTTATTTACAGCGAATCCATCGAGCGCCGTCTCTGCAAAACTCGTCAAGGGTGGGTCTTTGTAGTTTTAATATTAAAAAATAATAATTGCCCTTTTATCTATTTTTTTGAGATTACACTCAGTTTTATTTTAGGCACCTATAGTTTAAAAATAAAAAGTATCCGTCCGTAGCTGTTAGGTTCCATCAGCTACCTCTAAACCACCTCAAAATTCAATGGGTCCATGACCGTCCTTTATTCCCTGCTTAAAAAATCGAAACCCACAAAAACGATGAAATCCTATCTCTCAAGCTATCAAAGCGATTTTTTTTGTTTTCCCGCTGTTGAGCATTAGAGGCTTCTTCTTGAAAGCTCAAAGATTTAGTAGAATATTTTGCAACTTTAGCTAGAATGATCTATTTTTTTTAGATAATTGTTTAATAAAATTTTCATAAAGATTTGATGAAGTATTTTTTTATGATTATATTTTCTTTCTCACTACCTTCACTAGCTACAATCTCAACTCCTTCAGTCCCTTCCACATTATCATCTGCCCTAAATCTTTTTTTTTTAATGATACAGACAGATGATCATATTAATTTAGAATCAGTCAAGCCCAATATATTGGAGTACAAAATTTGAATCAAAATAAGAGGGCATGTATCATCCTGTTTTTAGCTTCATAATCCAGAGTGAGCAACAACCCTAACAACGATCCAATCGGCCGCAGAGTTGACTTCTCTATAGATGTACCGAATCAGGGCAATATAAACTCCCCGAAGGCTGGCTGGAATATCGATAATCAAGGGGTTGGATGATACGCAGATACTGGGGTCGACAGTGATAGAGTCACCCTCAATGATAAGACAGTAGGCACCCAGAGCACGGATGGCACAGGAGATATCCGTCCAAGCAGCAGACAACTCCGCCAGGGGCACCGATAAATCAAGCATACCAAACCCACCAACAGCCAACAACTCACCATTCGGCCCTCGTATCACAAAAGCTGAGCCAGTAGATCTCTCCCGAATATTTCCATCAAAATTGATTTTGACAAACCCTAGGGGTGGGGGCTCCCAAGAAATAAAAATCGTACGCCGGTGTGCTGCTAGGGCAGTATGGGAGCTCCAGAGACCAAGGCTGTCAGAATCAAGAACAGAGTGATGAAAAATGTACTCCGCAGCTAAGGATAAGGCAGTCCTGACAATCCTGTAAGAAGGAGCCATCTCCTCAGTGAATACCAGCTGGTTTCGAGATAACCAGATCTGATTAGCAATGTAAGCCCTCATAGTAATCTTCTGATGGAATCCTCTCTCCAGATCCTGCCTGATCAAACCCAGAAAGGAGATTCAAAATGAAGAAGAACCAACATCCCAGGGCAGGTCACCTAAAATCTGCCATATCTGTCTGGCCCTGGAGCAGGTAAAAATAGCATGGTCAACCGACTACTCCTCAAGGCCACATAACGGGCAAGTGGGCTGGATGCTTAGCCCACGCCTAGAGAGAAGGGAACAAGTGGGAAGACAATCCCAATCCAGCTTTCAAAAAATAGCCGAATCCTATAGTGAATAGGAAGATGCCAGATCCATGCCGCATCCAACAACTGCCAGGCCTAAGGCCTGTAAATTCTCAGGAGGTCCCTCATTGGAGCCTAAGGCAAACATGAACTCCTCCAAACCCTGATATCAGGGTATGACCCGGAATGAGAGGAATGGATAGAATGCGCAGATAAAGGTCTTCCCCAAAGAGAGTGGAAAGCAACGGGGTATACCAAGCAGAGTGCTCCTGGATGATTAAGTCAGAGACCTCATACCACTGGGGATGTCATTGCTGACAAAGGTAGGCCAACGAGACATGGGGAGATCTGCAATCCACGTTTTCCGAATAATATCCATAGAGACTCCATCACCAATCATCCATGATATGCTATTCAGAATATCCGAAGCATGCCAACAAACCTCTTTCCAAAAGGAGTACCCTCGAGTAGACTGAGGCTCCTTAGAAGAAATTCAGTCTCCATACTTGGCATGCATGAAGGAGCTCCACATACAGTGCGGTTCGAGCATAAACCGTGTAGCGTGCCTAGCAATCAAAGCCTCTCTCTTAACAGTAACGGACTGCGTCCCCAACCCCCCCTCTATGATCGGTAAACAAACTATGTCCCAGGCCACAAGGTGAGTTCCATAACCATCCTGCATGGAGGCCCAGAGAAAGTCCTTGAAGTATCTCTCAATCTTCCTCAAACAAGTCAATGGAATAGCTACATTAGATAACAGATAGAGAGGAAGAGATGAAAGCACAGATCGTAAGAGAGTAATCCTCACCATCATAGAAAGCCCAGTAACTTGCCAACCATCCAGCCAAGCACGGACACACCTCTCCAAATCACTGAAGTTAGAGCTCCGAGGCCGTCTCCCAGTAATAGGGATCCCCAGATAGGAAAGCCGATCTGCAATAATCGAAATGCCCATGATTTGCGTGATAGCCCGCCTTAAATTAGATGACGTCAAGGGGCTAAAGCTGATCAAGGATTTACTCAGGTTAACCTTCTGACCAGAGGCTCTGCAATAAGAGTGAAGTAAAGAGGCAAAAATGAAAGCATTGCTTATTGAAGCCTTGCCCAGAAGGATGCAATCATCGGCAAACAACAAATGGGATAGCGAGGGCCTCCGGGGCCTCGCGCTGTAGGGGATCAAACAAGAGCCCTACTGTGCCTGAAAGAGCGCCTTCGATAAAGCATCTGCAGAGAGAATGAACAGAAACGGTGAAAGAGAACATCTCTGCCTCTTTATAATATCATCAATTCTAAACTCATCTCTCTCATCAACTCCTATATTTTCCTTCATCCACTATAGCCTATGTGTCATTCATCCACTGCAGCCTATGTGTCATAAGCTCCTACACTGTGTCATAAGCTCTTAATCCTACATTCACATCCACTATTATCTCTTTCATAAGTCACAACCCTTTGTGATGATGCCCAATCACCTTGCATGAATATCCGTGAGAATGCTGTGAGTTGCTTGATGAAACTTCTCTTCGGATTGGAACCTGCAAGAAGTTACAAGGATCAGATATTTCAACGGAGATCCTTTGATGCTTGAGTCAGTGATCGGAATCACAGCCATAAGCTTAAAGAAGCTCGAGAGAGAGAAACTCATAGTAGTGGGTACTTGAGTGTTCATACCTAATCAGGGGTCCCTCTTACCCATTTTATGGATATTTCTTATAATCTAGCAATAGAATGAGTCACGTGGAGTCTCATGATGGACGATGACTTGTGGATGGATGATACTTTTGGGCTGAATGTCAGGATTAGTAAAATTTATCCCATTTGATTTGAGTGACCGCAGACAGATAGTTGATGACTTTTTGGGTGATGACTTTTTGGGGTGAATATCAAAATTAGTAAGGTTTGTCCCATCAGACATGTGGGCCACAGGTAGTTGGTGGGCCTGATTTTGTCATGCACGTGGGCCACAAGCAATTGGTGGGCCCAGTCTTGTCAGAGATGAGGTCACCTTGGAAGCTGGGGCCGAGTCGGTTCCGGAAGCGAGGCCGCCTAGGAAGCTAAGGCCCAATCCAGAAACGAGGCTGCCTTAGGAGCCGGGGTCAATTCGAAGATGAGGCCGTCTTGGAGGCTGGGGCTGAGTCTGGAGGCGAGGCCACCTAGGAACCTGGGGTCAAGTCCGAAAGCGAGGCTACCTTGAAGATTGAGACCGAGTCCGAAGATGAAGCCGCCTTGGAGGCTGGGGCCGAGTCCGGAGGCGAGGCCGCTTAGGAAGCTGGGGTCGAGTTCAAAAGCGAGGCCACCTTGGGAGCCAGAGCCGAATCCGAAGATGAGGCCGCCTTAGAGGCTAGGGCCGAGTCCGAAATCGGCAGTATCCTTTTGACTTTCGTCATCATGTAGTTTTGGCCGTTAACTTACACGTGGCTTTATCAGTCACATCACTTTGCATCCCCATCTATAGCTATTTATATGTCATAAGCCTCCACCCCTTCATCCTTATGTCGCAATAGCCACATTAGCATTCTTTTGTATGCCTCAAAATTCATCATCTCTGATTTCTTAAGAAGCATCTCTTACATTTAATGACAACATTTCACTTTCCGCATAAATGACTATAGTAGATACCTTCTCTTCATATAACTTCAACATATACATCACATCATCATCATTCTTTACTAGCTTCAATCCATGATCTAAAATACCATTAAGCTCTAAAACATATATGTTATTAGTGCACAAACACCCTAAGGTTGCATTTGGTGCATTACCAGCAATCCTGAATGGTAATGTGGAACATTCCATACTTTCACCAGCCTATGTCCACTTGTGCGGCTGTTGGCGACAGGGCACCGACGAAGCTTCAACCTGAAAATATTGACAACCAAACTGAGCTAGGGGAGGAGGAGGTCTCGAGGAAGAGTCACCTCGTCCTGTGGCTTCTGGCTGTCCGACAGTGGCTGCCCCCATCTCCACCCGAGAAGAGGGAGGATTCCATGGTGCGGGAGAAGGGAAAGAAGGCTCTGTCTGAGGCTGAGACGCAACCTCCTTTTGCCGGTGAGGGGTGGCTCAAACCGGCGAAGTTTGCCCGAAGACAATCCCCGCTCCGTCCTTCATCTTCGGTGAATGCAGGGGGTTCGGGACTGTGTGCTAACAGGGGATGGGGGTTTAGCTTGCTGGAGGTGGATGCTGATGTGTCAACATCTGCTCCATCAAATGTGCCCGCAAACCGTTTGAAGGTATGTCCGAGAGATAGCTCTAGCTCTCGCCTTTCCAAACGCCCCAGGTCTCCTATGCAACCGAAGACTCAGAGATCTAGTACAGTGAAGGGAGTTGGTCGGCACAGAACACAGCCTGAGGTGTGTCTGAATTTTCCCAGGAACAGAACTGTGGCTGGCACAGTGAAAGGAATTGGCACGGAGGGAAATATGCTTGCCTCCTTTGTCTTCTCGGCAGGGGTCTCGGGAGGTTCGGAAATTTGTCCAAGCCAGTTGCCTCAGCATGATTCTGATACTCATGTGGGCTCTAAATCTTCAGTGCCAGAACTTGCTATGGAGCCGACACCACTGGGGATGACTCATGAGGAGGCTGTGGGGAAACTTCAACAAGCTATCCAGGGTATGAATGATGAGACCCGGATGACGGAGGATCTCTCCAAGGAGGTTGACGCGGAGGTGACAGAAGGAGTCCGAGAAGGGACCCCTCCTTCTATGATGGCATGACTAGGATCCTGATTTGGATCACTTGGGGTGCGGGGAAACCTGCGTTTCGGATGACATTTGGAAGATTGGTTAATCAGCACAACCCGAATATTTGTATTTTGTTGGAAACCCGACTGGTGGGTAGAAGCTTAGAACGAATCAGACGCCGTCTTCACACTATGTGGAGCAACTATGCCATTGAGTCCAGGGGGCTTTCAGGTGGTATCCTGGTTCTGTGGAAACAAGGCCCGGTAAGGGTTGATGTGTTTCATCGCTGTGAGTAGGAGGTGGTTCTGGTAATTTTGGAACAAGCAGGAGACCCTTGGCTTCTATCTGGTGTTTATGCAAGTACTGAGCATAGGGTGAGGCGGTATTTGTGGGAGGAAATTTCCAGGTTAGTTTTCCAAGGCATCCCATCTCTCGTTGCGGGGATTTCAATTGTATTGTTGGCCCTCACGAGAAGATGGAGGCAAACAGTTTGTGGACAGCATTGATTCCAGAGAGTTCAAGGAGTTTATAGCTGAGACTGGTCTCATTGCCTTGGATTCTCGGGCTCCCGTTTCACCTGGTGTAATAATAGGGCCGGTGCTGCCCATGTTTGGGAGAGGATTGATCGGGCCCTTGGATCGGCGAATTGGATGTAGCGATTTCCTGGATTCCGGGTCCATCACCTATCGAGGATTGCATCTGATCATTGTCCGCTCCTCATCACCACTGATAGCATGAGTCTACCGAGATCTCCTTTTCGCTTTGAGAAGATTTGGACTTTCTATCCTATATCCTGGGATCTGATTAGACAGATATGGAGTATGCCTATTCGTGGGGATGCGAGATATCGGATGTCTTAGCATTTGGAGCTTGCTAAACGTAGACTCCGCTGGTGGAATAGAACGGAGGTGGGCGATATTTTCAGGCGGCTCGAAGAGGTCGAGGCCAATATTGTCGAGCTCCAGAGGAGGGAGGTTCAGGAGGGGGGTCTTCAGGATGCTGAGCTTGGCAGACTATGCCTTTACCTTTCCTCCCACCATTCTCTTCTCAGACAGCAGGAGATCTTTTGGAGACAGAAATCTTGTGTTCAGTGGGTTAGGGAAGGCGATCGGAACACCAAATTTTTTCACCAAGCTACTATGGTCAGGCGGTCAGCCAATCGTATACGACAGCTAAAGGAGGAAGAGGGTACCATGCTGACTGATAGTGATATGATTTGAGACCGAATATTCTAGTACTTCAGATCCAGGTGGAATCCGACTCTTGGGGTTGACTTTCATATGCAGCTTCCTCTGCTTGTTATCAGAGTTACTAAACAGGAAAACTTGACCCTCACCCGCTCTGTGTCCTACCTGGATGTGAGGGATGCTCTATGGTCTCTAGGGGAGGATAAAGCGCCTGGTCCAGATGGCTTTCCCCCCTTCTTTTTCAGGAGGTATTGGACCATTGTTGGGGCCAAGGTGGTGGAGGCAGTTCAGGCAGCATTCCACTATGGCATCCCTGCTGACTGGAAGAAAACTTTAGTTACTCTTATTCAGACCAATCAGCCTTTGTACCACAATTTACGAAGTTTGTGCTAAAGTGTTGGTTGGCCGATTGCAACAGTTGATACCCCATCTTATCAGCCCTGAGCAAGGAGCTTTTGTCAGAGGTCAAGGTGTCACTGATAATATCCTTCTTGCTTAGGAATTTATGCATGATCTCAGGCGTGCCCCATCTCGGAGGAGCCTTATGGCTATTAAGCTTGACATGGAGCGCGCTTATAATCGGATGAGCTGGTTTTTTATTAGGCGGAGCCTTCACGAGTTTGGGGTAGGTGGATTGTGTGGAGGGGCCTTCCTATGCTATCCTAGTGAATGGTACCATGACAAATTTCTTTTCTTCGATGATTGGTCTCCGTCAAGGATGTCCTCTGTCCCCATACTTGTTCATATTATATGCTGATGCTTTATCCTGGGTTCTGGGTGAGGAGGTTCAGTGGTCTCGTTTCATGCCATACCGGATTGCCCCAAGTGCCCAGCCTCTATCCCATCTTCTTTTTGCTGATGAATGTCTTCTAATCGGATGGGGTTCTCTTCAGAATGCTCGATCCTTTGCTTATGCTGTGGAATCCTATTGTCGGGAGTCAGGCCAGATTGTAAATTTACATAAATCTTCTGTTATCTTTAGTCCAAAAATAAAATCAAGATCTAAGTTGCAAATCTTAACCACCTTGGGAATTCCGGAGCAGCATGGGATTTTGACCTATCTCGGTGTTCCTATGATTGGTGGTCGACTGCGGATGTTGGAGGTTCAGCCAATGGTACAAAGAGTCCGTGATCGCCTGGAGGGATATCAGGCTACCACACTATCTATGATGGGCAGAGTCATTCTTATCAGGTCTGTGCTCAGCTCTATTCCTGTCTACCTTCTGGCTAATACCATGATTCCCAGATCTTGCCTAAGGAAGTTGGAATAGATATTCCGTAATTTTCTGTGGAGGCACAGACAGGATAGATAGGGTGTCCTTTTCTGGACTGGGATACTATTTGTCGCCCTACCAGAGAGGGCGGTCTCGGGATCCAATCCCTTGTTGCAAGGAGGGAAGCACTAATTGTCAAGCATGCTGCGAGATATATTCTTCAGTCCAGCTGTTTGTAGAGCAGACTGATGAGGTCATGGTACGGTTTGGAGTTAGGGTGCTCAAATTCAGTTGATCAGGGGTTGCTCCTTCATCTGGAAGGAAATCTGTGCCCGTGCTCCTATTGTGATGGCCCATGTCAGATGCTTAGTTGGTGACAGTACCACTATTGATGTTATTCAGGATGCCTGGATCTCGCCGATCCCCTTATCAAGGTGGCCAACCTATGTTAATGTTGAAGCTGCTGACAACCTCAGAGTCCATGATCTGTTAAGGGAAGATAGTAGGACCTGGAGAACTCATGATCTCTCTCGGCTGTTTGGGTCCCAGCTGATTGCCCGGATCCTTGCTGTTCCAATTCCTCTTCACCGGGAGCGTGATCTTAGGGTTTGGGGTCCCTCGTGCTCTCCCAAACCACCTTCATGCTCCCTATATAACCTATGTAGGGGACACTCTGACACCACCTTTTGAGCAGCTTGGATTTGGAGACTCCCGATCCATCCGAGGGTGCAGCTCTTCTTGTGGAAAATGGCCTGGAACCATCTCCCGACAAAGGCTCTACTCAGTCGGAGAGGCATGGACATTGAGGGGTCTTGCCCTTTTTGTGGGGCTTATCAAGAGACGATTAAGCATTCTATTCTGAGCTGCCCTAGGGCGAGACAGATTTGGAGGACTGCTGGGAGCTGGCCTTGGGATGATGATGGTAATGTCGGGCTGCATTCCTTTCTCTAGTTCATCCACCTGAGTTCGGATCATGATGCCTGTTTAGCTGCCTATATTGCATATCAGGTCTGGTTGGCTAGGAATGCACTGATCTTTAAGGCAGAGGATACCCCGATCCATCGTATTATTCTTCGTGCCAGATGTTTACTGTCCGAGTACCGGTGATTTGATGCTACCATTCATCTGACTACCCCAGGATCCTGGGCATCCCTTGCTGCTCCGGCAGTGGCCCAACGGGCAATTTCTATATCCTGGGAGCCCCCCCTCTTGGGTTTGTCAAGGTAAATTTTGATGGCAGCATTTGCGGCACTGTTGGTGGAGCAGGGTATGTTATTCATTTTGCGGATGTGAGTCTTCTGGCGGCTGGTGGGATCTTCCTTTAGGACTGCTCTATTCCAGAAGCTGAGCTCAGAGCTGCATGGCGGGTATTTCAGTGCGACCCAGCAATTACGGGCTCAGAGGATCCTTATTGAGGGGGACTCTGCTACCATCATTGCTTGGATCCAGGGTAGAGCGGCTCACGAGGATGCGCATCCGCTGCTTTGCGATTGTTGGCAGCTACTACAGGACCCAATGGTAACTGTAGCCCGTCATGTGTATCGGAAGGCAAACTCTGCGGCGGACTGGGTGGCCTCCTATGCTGCACAGCATTCTATCGACTAGACCTGGTCTCAGGGTGATAGGATTCCACCCTCTCTTCATATGTATCTCTATCTTGACCTTATGGGCTGTCCTCGCGTTCGAGTGGTGTGACTGCCCGTCTGCATCAAAAAAAAAATGGTAATATGGATTACCTACAAGATAGATTACCACTGGATGGATTGCCAATAATGCTGATTACTATGTTTGGTATACACAGGTAATGTTACAGTAATATTGATTACTGTATTTGGTATGACAAACAAATTACCAGTCATATAATAATAAATTCTTAAAATACCCCTAAATCAAATTCATATACTAAATCAAATCTATTAAAATTTTTAAAATACCTCAAAATACTCCTAAATCAAAGTATTTATATATAAGTAGAAGATACTAATTTAATTATTTTTAAGATTAAAATATATTTTTAATCTTTAAACATTTATTCAATTTTTTTTTATTCTTAAACTTTCAATTATCATAATTTATTTATTATATTTTAAAAATAATTTATTTTTTAATATTTTATTATATAAATTTAATTAAGATTAATAGAATAATTTATATATTTATAATATGAATGAATCATTAGTTAATACAAAATGTAAGTTATTAAAATTTAAAAGTAATGTAATTAGATGTTGTTAATTTTAAATCACTACTTATCAAGGAGACGTTGCTAAGAATATTTTTTTTATTTTTTTTAAAAAATAGTAATTGTTTTTTTATTTTTAAGTAAATTAATTTTAAAAGTAAAAAAAGTAAAATTAATTAAATTTAATTAAATTATATTTATTTTAAATTTATTTTTAATTAATTTTAAATAAATTATTTTTTAAATTAATATATTAAATGTAAAATAAATAAATTTATAATAAATAAATAAATTGTAAAAAAAAAACATGTACTAAAAAATATATTTAATTAATTTTAAAAAAAATATAAATTAATTTTTTTAAAAATACTTTTTAATTTATATATTTTTAAAAATACATTTAATTTATTTTTTAGAAAATTTAATCTTAAAAAAAATTTATTTTTACATTTTTTTTTTTAAATATCAAATTAATTTTAATTTTTAATTTTTTAAATTAATTTTTTTAAAAATATTTTTTTATTTAGTTCCAATTTATTTTTAATATTAAATTAATTTAAAATTTTTAATTAATTTAATTTTAATAATTTCTAAAATTAAATTAAAAATTAAATTAAAAAATAATTAAAAATTAAAGAAATTAATTTTTAATTAATTTAATTTTTTAATTTGTAATTAATTTTAATTATTAATTTTAATTTCTTTTTTCTTATAAATTTTAAAAATAGTAATTTAAAATTAAAAAATTTTAATTTTTAATTAGACTTTTCTTATAACTATATTTTTTTGTTGTTGTTTTATTTTTGTTTTTATTTTATTTTTTTCTATTTGATATTTTTTTATGGATGAATAATATCGTGGTTTATTTTTGTTTGGAGATATGAGAAAAAAGATAACGACTGCGAGACATGAGAAAAGAAAGAAAAAGAAGGAAATAATTTTGTTTAGGAAAAGAGATAATTTTATTTTTACAAAAGAGACGGGAGCAATTTTGTCAAAAAAAAAATTTATTAGATTACAACATATCTAGTAATGTGGATAGCCACCTTCCTCTGAGGTAATCTGGATTATCTCTCTTGAGGTAATCTAGATTACCACTGCAGGATAGATTCTCATTCAAAATACGTATCAAACATAGTTATCTGGTTGGCCCCTCTTAAATTACCGATAATTTAGATAATTATCTGCTACCAAACGCCTCCTAAATCTACACACATATTTAAGTACTCAAAGTAATTAATGAAGTGTAGATTCTAGTTATCAAATATATACTACCCCTCCTCATATCTGATACTAGGTCTTACAAAATACACCTCCATGATGAATCTTAAAGCAAAACCTAACCTCAACTATATCTGAAACCAAAACATCAAGAAAAGAATCATGCATGCAAACTACAAATAATAATGCATGTAAACTACTAATAATCATGCATGCAAAGAAAAAATAGATAAGAAAAAAGTGGCTCTGTGGACTACGATCATAGTAGAAGGAATTTATAGTTATTGTGGCCCATAATCAAAGTACAAGCATTTTATAGTTATTGTAGATCACAACCTATAGTGGCCTTGTGGACCACATTGCGACAAGAAACAAAAATCATTTCCATTGTGGACTACAATGTCGATAGAAGCCATGATTTACACCATAGTATTGGCTATTGATGAGGAATGAAATGGAATGATGCAATTTAGGAGGAGATAGTAATAACTAAATAAAAAAAGAATGGAAGCTAGGCTACATTTTCATATAAAAAAGCAGAAATTTTTATGAAGGAATTTGCATGTCAAACTAGACTTAGATAAGAATCATTCAAAATACTAAAGAAAAAGGACCTTTGTGGCTAAGAAACCACACAGGCTATGGCTTAATTACTCTAATATTTTAAATCAAAAAATATTAAAAGAAGGGTACCCAGCCATTAATCTATCAGAGATTGAAAGAATTACACTCAAGGATGAAGTCTTGGATGACAAGGAGATTCCTTTAGTACTTCTTGTATCTGTTTCTTGTCACGGAAGACCTTCTTCTTTAGAACCTGAAAATCTTGGAGATCCTACACAAACCAAATTTAGAGTTAAGAATAAAAAAGGTAGAATATTAATGAAATGAAGGAAAAGGAAGGGAAGGTTGAAGTTGAGATAAAACTTGGCAGATTGGAGGTAGCTTGGCCAGCTTTCTTTGTGGAGTCTTCTTGCACCTTGAAAGATGGGATATGATGGTAGAATGAAATGAAAAATGGCTAATGGATCTTGACGTGGAGATGACTTTCTTGAAGTAGCTAAGGGCCTCTCACCCACTCCCTCTCGGAGGACATTTGCTAATACAAATGGAAGAAAATAAACTCAACTTTCATTCCTCATTAATTCTCTTTACAAGAGAGCTTAGAGTAATATTTATAAGCCTCTAAGGGACTTTTTAAAAGTTTGAATTACATGGTGCTTTTCATGAAAAGTTGCAACCTAAGCTAGCTATAAGGGTGGAGGGTTGAAACAACTTATAACTAAGCTTAAGAAGATGAAAGAAAAGTGATCAGCTCCTTTGAATTTGAATTCCCCTTGGTGATGAGGCATATGGTGATGTGGCTTGATGAGGTATATACCAAAGGTTGACATGGCACCCAACAATGATTGCTGAAGTGGCATCCACCTTGGATTGATTTGTTGGAGTGGTTGAATGCATCCAATCTTCAAGCTTACTTGCTTACCTTGAAGCCAATTCCATACCTCTCTTGGATCCAACTACTAAACTCACTAAATACAAGACCAATTTGACTCTAATTGGACTCAAGAACCCAAATTGAAATAAACCAACCTTAATTACATGACTCAAATTCAATTAAAGAAGTAAAATTATTACTCTATTTATAGGACACATGAGAGAATTAAAGCCATACTGAATTAGATTGAAGCCTCTTTCAAACTTTGGTGTATGCACTAATTCTTTCGGGATGAAAGGAACTCGACCCTATCAAGTAAGGACTGGTTTGACTTTGATACCTTTCTAGCAGGTCTGGATCCATTTGCTGCAGATCCTCTCGGGTGATCCAGGAATCCTCATATTCTGGCCTTCCTTGCCATCAAACCAGATAACGTTGATAGCCCTTATTTCTGATGGTAATTGCCTGGTCATCCAAGATACGTTCAATCCTATCTCTTCACTCTAGTTGGATTGCTGGTGGACACTCATGTAGGGTTTCACTCTCAAAGGCTGGGTAAGGTCCAAAAGGATAACTAGGAATTATTGCCGACTCTTTGTATTATTTCAGATCAAAATATTAAATGTTGAACTAATGCCATAATCTGATGGTAACTCTAATACATATGCATTAGGTCCAACTCTCTTTAATACTTTAAAAGATCAAGCTCCCAGGCACGCAGTTTCTTCATAGTTTTCGACGAGAACCTTTGAGGTCTAAGTTTAACCATTACAGAGTCCCCTATATTGAATTCTTTCATTCGTTTACATGAATTAGCCATATGCTTATAGACTTCATTGTTATTTGAATTTTTTTACTAATCTCCTTATGCAATTCCTTAATATGCTGTGCATATGACTCGACGGACTCAGACATTCATTTATGAGTGGATAATGGAATGAGGTCGATATGTTTCCTAGGTTTATACCCATGGACAATCTTAAAGGGACTATTACCAGTAGTCCTATTGACTGAGCTATTGTAAACAAATTCAGCACGAGGTAATAGCAGATCCCAGTTTCCTAGACTTTCTTCTACAAGACACCTCAATAAGTTTCCTAGACTTCTGTTTACTACTTCGGTCTGTCCATCTATCTCGGGGTGGTAAGCAGTTGAGAAATTCAGTTTTGTTCCTAGTAGGTGCCAAAGGGTTTTCCAAAGGTAACTCGTAAAACAGACATCCCTATCAAAAACAATGGTCTTAGGTAACCCATGCAATTTGACTACTTGATCAAGAAAAAGCTTGGCTACCCTAGAGGTATCAAAAGTTTGGGAACAGGGTATAAAATTGGCCATCTTTGAAAATCTATCGACCACTACAAAGATTGAATCGTGTTTCCTAAGGGTCTTGGGCAATCCTAAAACAAAGTCCATACTAAGATCCTGCCATAGACACTAAGGTACAGGTAAAGGAGTGTATAACCCGGTGTTTTGCCATTGATGTTTGGAAACAACACATGTCCTACATCATAGAACAACATTGGCTATATGTCTCTTAAGGCCTGGCCAGTAAAATTGCTTCTCAATGGTTAATATGGTCTTATTTCTTCCAAAGTGGCCAGCCAATCCTCCAGCATGAATTTCCCACTCTAAGAAATCTTTAATCAATGTTTGTGGGATACATAGCTTATTATCCTTAAAAAGAAAACCATGATGTAGAGTATAATCGCTAAACAAGCTAGATGGTCCATGTTGTAGAGTTTGATGAACTTCACTAAAGTCAGGACAATATGGGTATTCTTCCATCAACCTATCGAATCCTATGACTTCAGTGCTGACTGATGTCAAAAATAAGGATCGGCGACTTAGGGCATCGGCTACATGATTTTTGATCCCGGCACGGTGTTTCAATACAAAGGTATATGCCTGAATGTACACTGCCCACTTACCATGCCTAGGGTTCAGTTTCTTCTAAAAATTGAGAAACCGAAGTGCTTCATGATCAGAGTAAAGGATAAACTTTGCGATAAAAGGTAATGCCTCTAATACCTTAAAGCTTGGACTACTGCATAAAGTTTCTTATCATAGGTGGAGTATTTTAATTTAGCCTCATTCAGCTTTTCACTAAAAAAGGCTACAGGGTGATTCTTTTAGCTCAAAACTCCACCAATACCTACTCCAGAAGCATCACAAGCCATCTCAAAAACCTTAGAAAAATCAGGCAGTCTTAAGATAGGTGCTTATATCATTCTCTTCTTAATGTCTAGGAAGGCCCTATTAGCAGCTTTGATCCATTCAAAATGGTCCTTCCTAATGCAATACGTGATTGGTGCAACTATGGTGCTAAACTCTTGAATGAATCTTCTATAAAAAGTAGCTAGGCCATGAAAACTTCATGCTTCATGAACACTATTTGGCACAGGACACTCTACAATTGACTTAATCTTCTCGGGGTCAGCAGAAACTCCATCAGGTGTGACAATAAAACCTAAGAAGATGACTCTATTAGTGAGAAAATCATACCTTATCAAGTTTGCGTAGAGACTATTCTCCCTAAGAGCTAAACAGACTTGCTTCAAATGGTCTAAATGATCCTCCTGGGTCCTGCTATATATAAGAATGTTGTCGAAGTAAACTATGACAAACTTTCCTATAAATAACCATAAGACTTGGTTCATGATTCTTATAAAGGTGTTAGGAGCATTGGATAGTCCGAAAGGCATCACTACTCATTCATAAAGACCCTCCTTGATCTTAAACGCAGTCTTCCACTCATCCCCAGGTCTAATCCTAACCTAATGATAGCCACTCTTAAGGTCAATCTTTAAAAATATTGTTGCACCGGCCATCATATCTAATATGTCGTCTAAACGGGTATAGAAACCTATACTTAGTTGTGATCTTATTAATGACACGACTGTCTATACACATCCTCCAAGTACCATCATTTTTAGGGGTCAATAATGCAGGTACAGCACATGGACTTAAACTTTCCCTAATGAATCCCTTTTGGAGGAGTTCTCCAACTTATTTTTGTAACTCAGCATGCTCACTAGGGTTAATCCTATAATGTGGTAGATTCGGTAATGTAGCGCCAGGGACTAAATCTATGATATGTTGGATATCCCTAAGTGGTGGAAGGTGATCAGGTAGATCTTCAGGGAAGACATCTTCAAACTCTCTTAAAATTTCTTTTACTTCTTGGGGTTGTTCTTTCTGGGGTTGGTTCTAGATTTTTTGGGTTAATAGGATCCAAATGGGTGAACTTTCATTAATTTTCTTTCTAAGTCTTTATCATTCATCAAATGCAACCCATGTTTCTTTTCCTTCAAGTTACTAGACCCTTTCTTAATGTTGTCCTTGGGTGGAGAAGGGTTTATAACTATCTTCTTTCCATTAAAATTAAAGAAACAAGAATTAGATCGATCGAATAAAGTAGCATCATGATCATATAACCAAGGTCTGCCAAGAATAATGCTACTAACCCCCATTGGAAGTATATCACACCAAACTTTCTCTGGGTATGACTGGAATTGCACCTAAACTTGATATCTAAACTTGATCGGTATTGAAGTGGAATCTATTTAGAAAACCTTATAAGGGTTGGGATGGGAAGCAGTGGGTAATCCTAAATTCTTAACAGTATTAGTTGACATTGCATTGACACAACTCCCACTATCTATAATAATTTTGCATGCTTTCTCCCCTATTTTGATAAAAGTTTGTAGGATGTTAGTCCTATGCCAGTCTTCCTGCTCTTTGGTCCGGGTCAAGATACATCTAACAACTCCTAAAAACTCAGACAAGTCAAAACTTTTTCATCTCCATCATACTCATCAGCTAGATTCACTTCTGCTTCATAAATCTCTTTCCCAAAATTTTTAATTGATTCATCCACTTCCTTATCTACTTCTCCTATATGCAAGGCTCTAGTAGGACATTGACTCACATAGTGACCTACCTTATGACATTTGAAACAGTGTATGTTTTGAGTATTACTCCTTTGAATTTCTGGACTGTTTCCTTTATCAATCTTTCAGACTAAAGGAGTATTAAATATGGGTCGGCTAAAGTGAGTCTGTCTTGGATTAGGCCTTTGGCTTGGGGCACTCATCTTATTGGGTTCAGGCCGACGGACAAATGGTACTCTTTGGAATCTTTCGAAGTCCCTACCTACCAGGTATGCTTGTTCTAAGTCATGGACTTCTATAATTTCTTCCCTTAAACGGGCTCTAAATCTAGATAGGGTTATAGCTTCTGATTCAACAATACTACATCACATAACGTATTCATCAAACTTAGTAATGTATTCTGACATAGGCCTATTTCCTTGACTTAGTCGTTGCCATTGGTCCAGTAACCTTTGCTTATAGGAAATAGGTAGGTACTTCTTCCTAAGCTTGATTTTTATGGCTCTTTAAGTACCTATTGGCATGTCTCCTCTTTGCCTACATAGTCGCTCAACATTTCCCCAGTATAACCTAGCTTGTTGGATTAGCCTAAGCTTGCAAATTTGAACTTCCTGTCCTCTGACATTTCATACCATTCGAAATATTGATCCATATCTCCCTATGTACACTTAGGGTCTAGGTACCCATCAAAAGTGGATGCATCAAGTCGGATACTCCTAAGGGCTCTTTCATCTTGATCAATATAGTCATGATGAGGTCTTCTTTGGTAGGGTTCAATAATAGGTTTAGGACATTGGACTCTAGAATTTAAAGGTGTCATTCTAGGTGAATGAGGTTCAGCAGGAGTCATATGGGATTCTTCTAAGGAATCAATCCTTTCTTGCATCTGGTCAAACCTAGTGTTCAATTGATTATACTGCTCGGTCATAGTCCTTATTAAAGCTTCTAGATTTGGTTCCGTGGCTACACTGGGTTGACCTGGATTATGCTGGTATGGGGTCCCTGATCTAATTATCATACAATGCAAATGGACTCATTTTAGGGTGTGCTAGACCTAGAAGCCCAAATCAGATGTTTAGTCAAGGTGACAATCTAGACTGCAGTAACTTTGCACCTGGCCAGGTAAGTGTAAGGTTAGTGGAGGTCCCTTATTGCTTGCCTAAGACACCAATTAAAATTGGCCAGGTAAGCGACCAACCCACCTTCCTTCGGGCTCTTATCCATGAACCACTTGCCTTAGACACCAAATGCATAAGCACACACAGAAAAGATGTCTACACTAACTTAACACTGGTTCGAATCCGACCTTATGGGTGTCCCTAGCTCACTAGAGCAAATTAGATTGCTACTTTCTTTTAGTTAGAGGCTTGGGTTCGCACATGAAGGATTATGGCTTTTGGGCCAAAGAAAAGGTAATGAAATCCTTTCCTTATCTTGTAATGGGAGTGCCCTTAAAATAGCTTATGCAAATGATGGCATGCAACAAAGTAATGCCACTACACTAATTAAGAATGTAACTTCAAACAAGTTATAACTAACTTAACTAAACAAGAATTCAAAATTTAAATTTCAAATTTAAATTTTAAATTTGAATTTCACATTTCAAATTTCAAAATTTAAATTTTAAATTTTAAATTTTAAATTCAAATTTTTCTTAGAGGGAAACTTTAAATTTAAAATGTGATCAAAATTTAGGTGTCTAATGTGCTAGAAAGAAAACTTTCATGCAATCATGTAATCACTTGGCACATACATGCAACACTCATCAAGTAAGCATTAGCACATTAAACCTTTAATAAAAGACTTCACGTCCAGCCGTAGCTCATTATTCCCATGGACGGATAGTATACCTTTTCGGGTTTTGAAAAGTTTACTCCGCTCAGGAGGCATGAAACCTAAAATTAAAGTTATGAAAACTTATGCAAATGTTAAAAGAAACCTCAGATCTGAAACCTATTGAAAAAGTTTCTAGATCTGGTTTGAATTGGCATGACTTAATTTTAGAGTCTAATATGAGTTAAGATTCGCAAGAGTAGGAAAGAACTCCATGAATCCATCCTTAAATAAATGAAATTTCAGCCCTATATTCTATATGCAAAAATTACAGAAAATAAAAAATATATAAAAATGAGAAAATATGCCCTAACCTACCATGCTCTAATACCAATTTGATGAGAGATGAAATGGAATGATGCAATTTAGGAGGAGATAGTAATAACTAAATGAAAAATGAAGTGAAGCTAGGCTACATTTCCATATAAAAGAGCAGAAATTTTCATGAAGGGAATTGCATATCAAACTAGACTTGAATAAGAATCCTTCAAGATACTAAAGAGAAAGAACCTTTGTGGCTAAGAAACCGCACAGGCTAAAGCTTAGTTACTCTAATATTTCAGATCGAAAAATATTGAAAGAGGGATACTCGGCCATTAATCTATCAGAGATTGGAAGGATTACACTTAAGGATGAAGTTCTTGGATGATAAGAAGATTCCTCTAGTTGCAGAACTTCTTGTATCTATTTCTTGTCATGGAAGACCTTCTTCTTTGGAACCTAAAAAATCCTGAGGATCCTACATAAATCAAATTTAGAGTTAAGAACACAAAAAAGGCAAAAATTAATGAAATGAAGGAAGAGGAAGGGAAGGTTGAAGTTGAGATAAAGCTTGGCAGATTGGAGGTAGCTTGGCCAACCTTCTTTGTGGAGTCTTCTTGCACATTGAAAGATGGAATATGATGGTAGAATGGAATGGAGAATGGCTAATGGATCTTGGCGTGTAGATGACTTTCTTGAAGTAGCTAAGGGCCTCTCACCCACTCTCTCTTGGAGGACATTTGTTAACACAAATGGAAGAAAATAAACTCAACTTTCATCCTCATTAATTCTCTTTACAAGAGAGCTTGGAGTAGTATTTATAAGCCTCCAAAGTACTTTTTAAAAATTTGAATTATATGAAGCTTTTTCATGGGAAGTTGCAACCTAAGCTAGCTATAAAGGTAGAGGGTTGAAACAACTTATAACTAAGCTTAAGAAGAGGAGAGAAAAGTGGTCAGCTCCTTTGAATTTGAATTTCCCTTGGTGATGTGACATGTGGTGATGTGGCTTGATAAGGTATACACCAGGAGGTTGACATGACACCCAACAATGCTTGCTGAAGTGGTGTCTACCTTGAATTGATTTGTTGGAGTAGTTGAATGCGTCCAATCTTCAAGCTTATTTGCTTACCTTGAATCCAATTCCATACCTCTTTTGGACCCAACTACTAAACTCACTAAATAAGACCAATTTGACTCTAATTAGACTCAAGAATCCAAATTGAAATTAGCCAACTTTAATTACATGACTCAAATTCAATTAAAGAAGTAAAATTATTATTCTATTTATAGAACATATGAAAGAATTAAAGCCATACTGAATTAGATCGAAGCCTTTTTCGAACTTTGATGTCCGCACTAGCTATTTTATTAGCTATACTGTTGAGGTAACCCAAAACTTAAGGGTGGTAATTTTGGAGATGAAATATAAATACGGCCAAACCTAATACGAAGTTAGCGGGTTTAAATTAAGCATAAATGGATTCGAGTTAAAATCAAATTGACCTGTTAGACGTGATTAATAAATAAGTTGAATCATGAGTTGACCTACTAACTAGATATTGAACAACAATTGATTCAATCATTAAATTGCTCAATTCATGTAACCTGACCCACTAATCCAGACATGACCTATTAGACCTATTTATTAAGTTAATGTCACCCATTAATTAGTTATTATTTTATAATAATGATTATATACTTATGTAAGGAGTTTATACTTAGCCTTCTTTTTTTCTCCTTGAATAGAAAAATTTTATTTGTATTTTGTTTATGATTTTTAATATATAATTACTTATAAACTATATTAAATATATTACATAGGTTATATGGGTTCCATAGGTTTTATACAGGTTATATGGGTTATACTAATTAAACAAGTTATATGGGTCATATCGTGAAACCCATATAATACATAAATCGGATTCGGGTTTAGATTTTTAATCTAATTAATAAACGGGTCAAGTTCAGATTGACTTATTTGTTATAATATTTTGAAGTTTATTAAATCTATTTACAATCTATTAATACAATTTGCCATCTCGACCAAAACCCCTAAACCGAAAAACACTATCATTGGACATCAAATTTCATAGAAGTTAAAACTAAAAAAGCAAATTTGTGATCAAAACTATTGTAGTTCCTAATTGCATAACAAAATCTGATATATTGTAACCTTGGATGGCAAAAAAATAACATACAAAATCCCTTTAAAATTAGCTCGAAAAGATAAGTGGTGAAGCATCAAACAAAAAAAATATAAAGAGCAATTACAAATCCTCAATTTCTATGGCTTACAAACCTAAAAATTAAAATTCAACACTTACCTCAAATCAAAAAATTGATTTTTGAAGTGCAGCGTAACATCTATTGATCCGATGAAAATTGACTCCAAAGGACACATGACTCTACTGATTTTTGGATAAAAATTTGGCCAAAACTGAGTTTTGATCAGTTTCTCCGGCAACAGCAAGAAATATTGTGATTGATTTCATCCTAAGCCATGCATCCATTTGTTATCTTCTCTTCCTCGAACCGATACAAATGACTAATTAATTCTCGAGTGGGTTAAAGATGGTTAACGAAACCTAGCAACCACGGATGAAAATATAACTTAGGTAGTCAAGTGATACATTTCAAAGCAGAGATGAATAAAGTAAAATCAAGGCTAACCTCAGAGGATAAAGTATAATTAGCTTCTAAAAAAATGTATATCAAAAGAATATTTTAAAAATAGCCTTTATTATTATTATCATCCAAGTTAAAATAATGATAAGGCAACGCCAGTATGACTCACATAGAAGATAAAGTATATCAAAAGAATAATTTAAAAATAACCTTTATTATTATTATCATCCAAGTTAAAATAATGATAAGGCAACGCCAGTATGACTCACATAGAAGATAAAGTATATATCTTCTATCAATCGCTTTGCCTCATAATGATAATCAAAAGAAATCATTCTTGAATATACCTAATTTACTACCTGACCAAGAGCATTGCCTATTGTTGGTGGAGGGGTCATTATGGTCTTCCTTGTACTCGGATGTCAGATCTCCATTAATGCTAAAAGAGACCAATAATACAGGTTCTTCTCTACTCTCAAATAGTCTTCTTCGCCTCCGCAAATACCCTGATCCAGCACCAGAAAAAGTTGGGGAAAGCTCTCTGTCCCGACTGCATGCCGACCGCCAGCGTCAACAAACACGACACACAGGCCAAAAAGCTACAAAAGCTAAGTACACTATACTTTGAGAAAAGCTTCTTTTCATTAATACTTGAATGCATTGCAGAAAGACCGACTCCAGCATCGGCACCTAAGCCCAAGGCCAGCTCAGCACCAAAGATCGACTGCAGCATTGACACCTAAGCCCGAGGCCAACTTGGCAACAAAGACCGACTCTAACACCAGCATCAACTTAGCCTCAACGGCTTCGTCACGGCCTTAACGGCATTGTCAAAGTCTCAATGGCTTCATCCCAGCCTCGACGGCTTCAACTCTGTCTCAGTGGACAACGGCCAACCGAGCATCCATTCCCAGACTTTACATCAAAAGAAAAAGGCACCTGGCGACTCTCAACTCTCAGGTCAGCCTTCAGGGTTCAAAAGGCACCTGAGCCTGGTCCAAGCACCCTTAGGTCACCCTCCGGGGTTAAAGGCTCTTGAGCATGGTCCCATCATAGCGACTCTCGGGTCACCCTTCGAGTTCAAAAGGCATTTGAGCCTGGTCCAAGCACCCTCAGGTCACCCTTCGGGGTTAAAGGCTCCCGAGCATGGTCCCATCACAGCGACTCTCGGGTCATCCTTCGGGGTTCAAAGGCTCCCAAGCATGATCCCATCACAACGACTCTTGGGTCACCCTTCGGGGTTAAAAAGGCACCTGAGCCTGGTACAAGCTCCCTCAGATCACCCTCCGGGGTTAAAGGCTTCCGAGCATAGTCCCATCACAGCGACTCTCAGATCATCCTTTGGGGTTCAAAAGGCACCTGAGCCTGGTCCAAGCACCCTCAGGTCATCCTCCGGAGTTAAAGGCTCCCGAGCATGATCTCACCATAGTGACTCTCGGGTCACCCTTCGGGGTTCAAAAGGCTCCCGAGCATGGTCCCATTCCAGCGATTCTCGGATCACCCTCCGAGGTTCAAAAGGCTCTCGATGGCCTCAACTTTGCCTCAACGGCTTTGTCACAGCCTCAACGGCATCATCATAGTCTCAACGGCTTCATTTCAGTCTCAGAGGCTTCAACTCTGTCTCAGCGGCCAGTGGCCAACCGGATAATACCTTTATTTAAATTATACACTTGCAACATATTGCTGGTTACTTTCAGCCATTCAAGAAGAAGCCCCAAGTCAACTCACAGTAGGAAGAGGCCAACTCCCCAGCTCACAGTTGATGGGCACCCATCTTCAAATTTTATGACAAAAGTAGAAGACTCAAAGTCAACTCAAAGTCACGAGAAACTAACTCCTCAACTCGCAATTGATGGGCATCCGCTTCCAGACCCTATGTCGAAAGAGGATTACTAGCTGCTTCCAGCTAGTCTAAGGTAATCAATTTACCTTCAACATTACTTAAAGTCTTTGAGTAGACCAAAACACAAGAGAGCATGATCATAAGTCTACGCAAGGCAGACGAAAACTATCCAAAGCTGGCATGTAGAGACAAGTGCAAAAGAAAGATATTACAATTCCTACACTCCTTTTGCTTGGCGGATGCAAGGCATGCGGTCGCATAAACTCAGGAGTATGGGAGGCATCTGATAGGGCCAATAAGCCCCATGGACAATGGTAATCTCACCGGGGTTTGACCAGTCGTTTCTGGAGTCGACCCCGAGAAAATAACCCCTTGGCCTCAAGAAGACACCCTCTCGGCCTCAACAAGACAGACCCTCGGCCTCAACAGTACAGCCCCTCGGTCTCGAAAAGATAGCCCCTCGACCTCGGCAAGACACCCCCTTGGCCTCGGCAAGACACCCCCTTAGCCTCGGAAAAACAATCCCTCGGCCTCGGCAAGACAGCCCCTCGACCTCGAAAAGATATCCCTTCGGCCTCGGAAAGACAGGCCCTCGGCCTCAGCAAGAGCCCCGTGGCCTCGGGAAGATACCCCCTCGGCCTCAGCAAGACAGCCCCTCGGCCTCGGCTATGAACAGTGCTCAGCCCCCTCAGCCTCGGCCTCGGCCATGAACAGTGCTTAGCCCCCTCGGCCTCGGCCATGAATAGTGCTCGGCCCTTCAGCTTCGACCTCGGCCATGAACAGTGCTCGGCCACCTCAGCCTCGGCCTCGGCCATAAACAGTGCTCGGCCCCCTCAGCCTCGGCCTCGGCCATGAACAGTGCCATGCAAATGTTCACCCACGGCCTTCTCTGGAGCTCATCCAAGGGCATGAACAGTGCTATGCACGTATTCTATAATCAATACTCCATGGGGAACAGGGCCAACTTCAACTCCAAGCTTCATCTTCTGCCTCAGCAGCTACACTGTAGGGCCCACATGCCTGACTTTATCGCCCATCATTATCCGTACAAGATAACGAAAGTGTGGCATGGGGGACACATCTGGCAAACATCGTAACGGTCGGCCATGCCCTACAACAACCTGCAACAGTTGTCCAAATCAAGCAGTACATGCCAACTATGCAGCCACCCATATTTGATGGGATATGTCCTGCACTTCTGACATGCCACTAAGAAGCAAGCCCTGCCATTGCTGCCATTGCTGCCACCATCATAAATGCTCTTACAAGTGATCATGCCCTAAGTCTTACAGACTCCAAGCATCAATAAAATGTGTAAGAGGGACATCCGACAAGGTAATTGATAACTCACCATACTCTTAAACGCTCATTCTTACTCACAGAAAGTACAGCTCTAAGCTTTTCTCTTCTTCTCTTTTTGAGCTTCCTCAAGCTCACTGTTGTTGCCCAAAGCACTGACTTGAGTATCGAATGGTTTTCGTCAGAATATCCGGTCTCCGGGACTTGTTTGCAGGCTCTTAGGTGCAAGAAGCTTGCTGGAGGATCCCGGGCTCACTGGAGGAGGCGACCGGATGCTCGCAAACGCTCGAGGATGGTGATTTAACATTAACACCTATCAATAATCACAATGTCATGGCTCTTACTTACACACTATGGTAGCTCCCACTGATGAATCTGATCTTTTAGTCATATACCAGTCCTATCTTCAATTTTTTTCAACCGAGAGGAAGCACTAAGAATGTTGAACACACCAGACCAGCTAAGCAACTTTTTTGAGACATTTTTTAGTTGCTTTAATATTTTTGATAATAATAAATAGAGATCTTTTCATTGTTCCACATGAAGGATTTTGATTATAATAAATTTAGGCCTTGCCCTTGAGATTTTGGATACATCCTTGCTCTATATAGATCCAAAAAAAAAAAAAATTCTAGCTATGAAAATTTACCATGAAGAGAACAATGTCGGTACCGAGTCACGTGACAACTTTTCTCAATGCCATGTTTAATCCGCTTCGAGGAATATCAATTTGGTACACAGTCCACAAAACAAATGTTCTGGAAATTAGTTCTCTTATGAACTGATTGCAAACCAGAGTCATAATCCATTATTATATGGTAAATAATTGAAGCAATGACAATTCAATAAGACAAGACCAGCTAGAATGATAAATATAAAGAAATAAAATTATGATAATTCTTGGATGTCGTTCACTAAGTATGTGCCATTAAGTTCTTTATTTAACAAATGGCTCGTGTATCATTAGATGTTCAGAACCTATTAGTAAAATGATGACAAACATGTGTTACTTATTAAATATGAGGTTAGATATACATAAGTTATTAAATAAAAACTTATTAGCAAACATCTAACGAATTAATTATATCTAAGTTTTACCGATGAAAATAATAGCATAGAAAGATCCAAGCTCATGAAGATCAGATGTTGTGGAATACTAATTTACTAACAAAAATGCTCTCAATTCAATATACAAAAGAAAAACAGGACACAAACACCACCACTCATATATGAAGATATCTACAGAATCAAACAAAGTGATCGCACTGAAGAAGTTGGTGCTTACATTATAAAGCCGCACAAATGTAGACATGTTTCCGTTGTGTACTGCAACACTAAATCACTCAAACTAACTTGACTTCCAACACAAGATGCGAACTGGCACAGATGAGGGAAGAGTGATCTGTTAGAAGTCAAAACCCATCAGCCCTCTAATGGTGTTCCCAATTTTTAGGATCAACATTCTCCACCATGGCATAGAGTGTAAAAGAGTAGATGACAATGATGTAGGTGATGAGGAACATGGCGGTGTTGTCCCCCACCTCCTTCCAGTCATTCCTGAAGCTGGCAATGGTGCTGCCCTTGCAAGACCGGCAGTCATATATAGCAGCGGATGGAAGGGATATTTTGCCAAGAATTACGGTCAGTGGCGCTCTGGAACGTGAAGCCACATTCTGGGGGTGGAATAACTTGTGTTGAACTATAATTTATTTGTTCTTTCTCCTCAATAACTGGCCGTCCTCCATGGAAGCAAAATTTTAGATTTGAGGAAGAGAATTTTGGTTTCTCTTTGTTTTTCTCAGCCTAGATTTTTTTTTGATGGTACCAAACAATGAAAAAAGGAGTTTTTTTTTTTTTGTCTAATAAACCATTTCTTTCACTTCCTTGATATAGCCACAACGCATTCTCACTAGTTTATCACCCTTTTACTTCCCCATTATGATCTAGAAGAATGTATAAAAACTTATAATATTGAAAACTTAAATAGCAAGGGCAGTCTCATGGTAGCTTGGAGCATTTGGCATGAGTTCAAATCCCACATACGCCAAGGACTGAGGAGTTTGGAACATTTGGCCAAGGGCTACACCCTTTGCTATATAAATCCATCACCTATTGATCTCATCTATCACATCTACATGCAGAAATTAGTCATAACATTCCTCATTTACGAAGATAATTTCTTATGAAAGTCAATGAAAGGCTTTTAAAACCGATAATAGCATTAATTTATTGAAGACAAAAGCGATTGCACATTGTTTTTAAAACAAAAAAAAAGTTATAAATTCTCACTACAACTCTTGGAAAATTACGTGGGATTAGTTTAAAAAAATAATAATAAAGCATTTTTTAGAGCATAGGGTAATGAAGCAACCTAAAGAGCATGCATGCGTTTAGAATTATCGTTAGAACCATAAAACATATTAATAGAACCATAAAAAACAGTAAGCTAAAATCCACGATACCTACCACTTCACTGATAATGATTGTTGCTGCTGAAATCTATCCATCGACTCGGACGTGATCAGGCTTCGAGATGGGCTTCCTCCTGGGTGGACCTGCAAAACAGTCCTCACGCGAGAGGCGTTGGGATGGCCCTCTGCAGAAGACCCTTCGACGCTCAAGTCAGTAGAAATCGGCAATCAACAAAAATGAGAAGAAGGCTCTCGCTGAAGAGTCTCTCCAGAGCTCAGAGTAGAGTGTTAATGGCGAAAGCAAAGGCAAAGAAGGAGAGAGGGTGCCAGTGAGCAAGTGTGCATCGAGTGTGTAAGAGATGGCCCCTTACCTGAAGGGATCTGAGGCTGTGGTATTTATAGAGGATCACCTGGTTGTTTGGGAGCGTTGTGGGTCTGAAAGCCGTTGAGATCCGAATCCAGTGTGTTATAAAATCGGTAGGATTCGTATCTGGTTAGTTAGAGGATCGACGGATGGGAAAGCTTGTTGATGTCTTGAGATTTGGCAAGGGCATAGGCTCTAGGGCCCTAGGCCACTCTCAGTTATGATTCATGTTTAAAATTTTACTACTTCAAGGTCTCCCACGCCGAATTCCGCAGAGGTATAGGTATCGTTCGGGCTTGGCCGAGTGAGCCGGACGATGAGATGGCTTGGCTAGAGGGGCTAAGAGACGAGATAGCTCGGCAGGGGCCGAGAGATGTGACCCGTGCCTTGGAAACCCTTGGCTCGGTGAGGGGCTAGGGCGCCCCAACCTACCGAGGCTGACCTATCTCTGGTGGATGTTGCACAGCGAGTAGGAATCAGGGTTAGTCTTAGCCATATGCACGATTATTGATGCACATTGATTTTACCCCTCAACACATGCCCCCCAGTCTCTAGTTCGAAGCATAGGTTCGGGCGTAGGGAGTATAACTCCGGGTGGCATGACCTGAACGAAGGGATCCGGATTTGACAGCCCGCGCAATGATGCCTTAATTAATGTTGTGCGGCTGCCGTGCCTTTACGGGACGTGTCACATAAGGCTCCTTTGGGGTAACGGTTGGGGAATTGCCACGTAGTAAATCCCGGCTTTCACGGCATTTACAGTGGCGGTTCCGTATGCCTTGGTTGAGGTGCCTTATCTTCTCTTGAGGCGGTTTCCTTTGGGAGGAAGCAAAGTCGAAGCAACGTTATTCTCATTCGCAGTGTTCTTTCTTTTCTTCCCTGAGGGATTTGTTCTCCTACCTTCTTTGCAATCTTGCTCGGTGTTCCTTCCAGCGAGTAGAATGATGAGTCCCAGCGATATGGTCTCAGAAATTACTGCTGAGGAATTGGGGAGACTCCGTCTGAAATACAACATCCCCTCGGATATTCTCCTGTGATTGTCGGGGCTCGAGCGCAGGGTTTCATAGGAACTGGAATATGGGGTTTTCCTTTATGAAGACAGTCTGAAGGTGAGCCTCCGATTTCCTCTCCATCCCCTGGTGAAGGAGATCATGAAGTTTTACAACATCTGTTCGATGATGGTAGCCCCCAACAGCTGGTGGAGTATCATCGGGTTTATCTCGATGTGCAGCCAAGTGAAGGTAACAGCAACTCTATCCCTATTCCATGCTTGTCACCATCTGTTGCCCGGGAGGAAATTGGAGTAGTCCTATATCGGACCTCGGAAGTCATTCAAGACGATCGTGGATAAGCCGTCGTCCATAAAGGGATGGAAGGTTCGGTTCTTCATCACTGAGGGGAACATCAGTTCTGACTTTCTGCGAGGATGGAGAAACCCGGTTAGGGATATGGAGGCGCATATGGCCTTATCCGAGCGGGAGAGGGAGGATCTGGGGGTCCTCACCAGCGGTCAGGCATTTTTGACTATTGTCTTATTATCATAGGAGGCCCTTTGTGCCGCTGGGCTTAGCCCCATCGACAGGCAGGGTAAGCTCTTCCCCCTTCCTCTGTTTTCTTTTCTTTGAGTGAATGTATCTAGGTTTGATTGATTGCTACCCGTGCCTGCAGCCAAGAAATTAGAGATGGACGGCCGCATAAGAAAGGAGTTGGGAAAGCACCCAAGAGAAGTCAGCAGCATGGAGAGGCACAAGCTTGAGAAGAAAGTCCGTCTTTCTGAAGAGCGCTCGCCAGAGGTTGGGCGAGTTAAGGCCAGCTTGCGCTCCTCACCGTCGAAGAAAGGGAACGCAGGAGTGCCGGTGACGGAAGAAAGACCCTCCCCGCTGGAGGGAAAAGGCAATAGTCATGAGGGGAGAGCATAAAACAGAGGAGGACTCAGAGAGGATCGTCGAGATCCCCTGTCCTCCGGTGGTGGAAATAGTGGATAGCCCGGAGGGGGCTCCATCGAAAGCTCAGGGGGGACCTGTTGTTGAAAGGCCTCCTTCGGACGGATCAGAGGGTGACAATGTTGTGCCAAAGGCAGTGGAGATTCGGGAGGAACTTCCTCTTGAGGAGGCTAGGGGAGCTAATGAACAAGCCGAGGCTTTGACGGAATCTACGGTGGAGGAGCAGGCGCTGGTGATTGAAGGGGCGCTTTTGGGCGAGAAAGAAGGATGTGATGATGACCTTCTAGTTGAAGCTCTCCCTGTTAAAACCTTAGGGACATTAGGGCTAGGGCTGGCCGAGGTATCTGACGAATTGCAAGCCAGACTTTTACTGGAAGAGGCCAAGAGATTGAAAGCTCCTCAGTCTGAGATTGTTCGGACAAGTCCCTTGGATGGGCAGCCTGGTAGTTCGGACCCGGCCATTGAGGAGGCATTTTCTGCTTTGATGAAGTCGGCATTGTATCTGAGCATTGGTCCCTCGTCAAATGAGTTTGCGGACCTGGATCTTATTGATGCCGCATTTGGTCAGCGGAACATGGTAAAGGATGTTCACCTCCTCCCCAATATCGACAATCCCACCCTCATGAAGTTAGCTAGGTCCTACGCCTCTTGGGTGAGTTGCCATTCCAGAGTAGTGGGTGCTTTCTGGTTGGCTTGATCACATATTCTCACTTGTTTTTGGTTATGTAGAATGCTTTGGTCACTAGGGTGTTGTGCTGGTGCTTGAGTCTGGCGACAGGGGCCAGTATTTAGGCCAAGAGGGTCAGTTCCGAGCTTCGATTGCGAGCAGCGGCATCTGACAAATTCGAGCAAATCCTAGACACTGCTAACAAGAAGTTGGAGATGATGAGGGGATTGTATCAGGTCGCCCTCAATGACGCATCCAGGTTAAAGCTCGAAGTTGAGGAGTCGCGCGGGCTCCAAGCGAGATATGAGGAGGTATGCTCGAAGCTCTCGCAGCTCGAAGCCCGGCATGCTGGGGAAATGGAGTCCGCCAAGAAATAGTTCGATGAAAATCGAGACAAACTGATGCGGGAAGCTGCCGAGGAGAAGAATCGCCTGAGCAGGATGCTTGGCGAGTCGGAGGAGAAGGTTCGAAACCTTGATCAATGCATCGCGGCCAAGGACAACCGGATTAAATGACACCAAGAGAGATTAAATAAGCTTGATGTCGAGCTCTCCCGGGCTTGGGAAGAAGCTGATAATAAGCAAACGAGGATTGATAACCTCAGGGGCAGAATCGAGCAGGTTCAAGCTGACAAATTGAGGGCTTTTGGCAGGGCCGAGGAGTTGACCAAGAGGTTAGCTAGGCAGGAGGAGGAGGTTCGGTCCTGTCCTTTAGACCTTTCCTGCTAACTTGCTGCTGCATTGGCTAATCTTGTATTTGCAGATGGGGAGGGCAAATCGGAGGGCCAAAACCAATTGAAGATCTTGCACGAGGAGCTGGCATCGAGTAAAGGAAGGAGCTCGGAGCTTGAGAAGTGGGTCGCTAAAATCGAGGAGCAAATGGGCTTGCTCCGAGGTGCAGAAGATGCGACCTGCGCCGAGGCCTTCCAGCTTGGTGTGGAGGAGGTCCGAACTAAAATATCTCGGGAGCATCCGGAATGGGACCTTTCCTTTCTGGACGTCGAACCTTCAGAGGCCTGTTCCTCAGGGGTTGAAGAAGATGAATATATCGATGTTTCAGACACCGATCTCGACTCTATTTTGGGTCCCAGTGAGGCTGCAGCTCTTGAAGGGCCCTCACAGCCTGTTTCCGAGGAGGTAAAGACATTTGAAGTGGGCGAGACAAGCCGAGCTTCCCAGGATGTTACGAAGGGAGCTATCCAGGCCGCTGGGGCCGTTCCCAACCCTGATTCTTAAGGGTCATTTGTATTTTTTCACTTTTCCACCTTGTAACTCGGTTGGAGCTTTTGAGAAGTGGATCTTTTCCTCCTGCGTGATTGTCTTTCTTAGATGATCTTTATTTCTAGTTTCCTTTAGATCGCGAGCAGCTCATGGCTTATTCGCAATGTTTGGTCGATTTAGTTCGGACCTGAGTAAACATCTCGGTCAGGGCCGAGGTATAAGGGTAAATTGAGCAGGACCGAGATATGAGGATAGCTCGGTTAGAGCTGAAGTTAGGTAGATCGGCCTGGTTGAGGCGAGAAAGTGAACACGCTTTTTGGAGGGAGTTTGATCCCGAAAAGGGGATTTGTTGAATTCCCCATCGTCATTTACTTATCCTTTTTGGTAAAGAGGGAGCGATTCCTCGCTTCCTATGAGCGGCCACTGAAGTGATGACGCATGGTTAGATTTTATGGCAGTGGTGTTGGAACTGATGGCTCGGGCAATCTGGGTACTCGCCCGAAGTAGTTTAAATACCGGTGGGTGGTAGGCCATCGCCAACCATTCCTCTACCGGTTTTCTGTCGGTCTATCTAAACTTGTGATAGCAAGAAGGCTTCCTAGGATGGGGGGAGGTCAGTTGGAGCGCCAGACAACAGCGTCAATGCCCGCTGGGGGCCCCGCAGGGGCCGTACTAGAATGACCATCGACGAGGAAGTCCTGGTATCATCGTTTGCAAGCCACGAGCAACTCCAAAAGGCGGTCGAGCAATATATGGTTGTCTCTACCAGGGAGATTGTGCTCCTCCGCGAGGCCAATAGCCGATTGGAAAGGCAGGTTACGTCCCTTAAGCAACTGGTGGGCAAGCCGGCTCTGCGGCGAGAGGAGGGCTCAACAGCTCCTGGAGAAAATGACAAGCCCCTGTGAGGGTCAATGTATTCTTCTCTCTATATGTCACCCTTTCTATGATGAATGAAAAGAAAAGTTTTCGTAGCTTTTGTGCTTGCTGCTGTCTTTGAAATGCTTGCTTTCATCATGCAAGTCTTGTAAGTGAGCCACTCTCTTCGGGGACTTTTGGCTACCTCGGTAAGATTCAGGGCATAGAGCTCATGCTTTAGCCGAAGTACAAAGAGTGCTTCATTGTCGATGAGATAAAGGCAGCTATCTTTGCCTAGGTCGGAGTGTAGGATAAAGCTCAGTCGTGCTGGACTGAAAAAGATGCCTCGGTTTATTCTGAAGTATGGGAACAGCTTTGGCCTTGGATGGAAGCACAATGCAACATCTCAGTTTGCGCCAAAGCACAACGGGCAGTTGAGCCGGAGGAGGGAGCGTCGAGGTACATTTATTGAGGAGTACTTGGCTTTTGTGCCTCTTTACTGTTCTGTCAGTGCCTTGTCTTTTTCAAGGCAAGTCGACCTTCCTTTTGCCGAAATGGATAATTCGGCTCTGTGGTCTACAAAAGGTCTCTTCGGCACTTTATGGGGACATTCATTATGTCGTCTTTTTCCAATGCGGGTCGTTTGAGCGTACGACGCAAGTGCTTGTTTGCCATTGGAGAGTGTCGCTTTCGCTGGGCGATTTTCCAGGCCTGCCCGTATCTCTAAGATCGGCAGGCAATTTTCTGCATTTATGACCCATGATCCAGGATCAGAGGAGATCTTCTGGCGTATGTCATGGGCTAAGCGACGTGTTTGGCGCGCATCGAGGGGCGTTGTTCTCGTCCTGGGAGGCCACGTGGTAGCACGGATAGGGCATTTTGAATCTCGGGGCCTTCTGCTTTAATAGCTGCTCCCGATCCATTTTGCCTATGAAAAGGGGAGGAAGGGGCCGTGTTAGGCCATTCCCAAAATTTTCTTCTCTGTGAGTTGTAAAACTTTTCATGATGCATGTGTCTCTGAGGGTGAGAGCGGAGGGACTGAGTTTTCTTTTTGCAAGTCGTCTTTCCCCAGATAGCTGGGGTGATGAAGGAGTCGCTGAAGAGCGGCTCGTCCTTAAGGGAGGAGCTTCGGAGATCACATGGAGAGCGCACAGGAGGTCCACAGAGATCACATGGAGAGCGCACATATGCACTTCCTGTGTGTCCTTTGTGGTTTGCTATGGGGGTCGCAGGGTAGGAAGTGCACATACACCCCTATAGTACGCATGGACCTTTCGTTCTCCCTCTGGCTGGATGTTTAGCCCCTCCATGTGGGGAATCTTCCGCCACATGGAGAGGAAGTTGAGAGCAGTTGGGGCTGATGGTCCCCTAGCTCTCTCAATCGGGTAGCGACCTACAGCCCAGCATTCCACCCAGGGGGAAGCTTCCTCAGCATCAGCATCTACGGGTCTGTGTCTCTTTTTGGATCTCTTAATTCATTCAGAGGACCCGTGGAGTGCTGGATCGGCCTTAGCCAGTGGTTCGGGGCGAGCTGTCTGATTTGTCTGATTTCTTGGGTCAGACGCCGAAATGTCATTGTTAACCGAAGCTGACTGAAGCAGTTCAGTCGAGCTATTTACTCGTTTTCATTTCCTGCGCTTTGACGCACTTGTAACTCCTCTTAGGAGGTTGTAACTTTTCTTCTGATGAGGAAATAAAGAAATTTTTCATTCCTTCTTCCTTTAGTATCTGCCTCCTTTGAGCTGAGAGTTGTAACTCCCATATTACGCTTTTTATATCGTAGCATATTTCGGTAGCGCTATTGCTACTTTGTTCTTGCTAAGGCCAATGTCCGGTCCTCAACAGAGGAAGCATATATCCATGTTTGAGTCAGAAGGAGACCTGGGCGGGCCTGTGGACTCATGAGGTAAGCATGATCCTGTTTGCAGAACGGGATGGGTATTTTGGCAGGAAAAGATAGTTCGAGACATGTCTTCGCTATTGATTAGTGGGAGGTCGTTCGTCTCCATCGAGATATAATAGGACGCCTTAGCCGCGCCAGAGTGATGGAGAGATTACTCGACTAAGCCGAAGCTTCAGGATATCACTCGGTTGTTGCCGAGGTATAATATTTTGTTTGGCTCTTGCAGCAAATGCAGATTCTGGTGCCGACTGCCAAGGAGGATGAAGGTTATCCGAACGATGCATAGGGGCGTCCGAAGTTTGTAACTCGGTTATCTTCGAGTGAGGCAAGCTAGTGCTGACACGCTTTTCCACACCTTTTCAAGGATGCCCAATTCGAGGGAGTCTGGCAGGTTCTCGAGAACATTTATTTGAGAAGGGTTTGGCAAACAGGAGGGAGCCTGGTCCCTAGAAAAAGGGGGCAGTTCCCCGCGCATCTCGTCGATGCTTATCGATCCTCCTTGGTGAGGGGGCGCGACCCCTTATCTCCCGCAAGCACCCACTGGAGTGGTGACGCGTGGTGAGTTTCCACGGGTCGAGATTAACGAATCGAATGATCGAAATACTCGCTAGGGGCGGTTTAAATATGGACAAGGGGGATGCCTGTACTGGTCACCCTTTTAGCTAGCCCCCTAAGAGCTTCTGGGTACTGATATAGCTTCTGGCGATGAGAGGTGATCCACCGAGGCACTAAATGGCGGCGGCAATGGCCGCAGTGACTCCTGGGGGAGTCGCGTTACAGTGACTGTCGATGGAGTGGATATGGCATTGGTGTTCGCGAACCATGAACAGCTTCAAAGGGCGGCCAAGGAATATCTGGTTGTTTCGATGAGGGAGGTCGAGCTCCTTCGTCGTATCATCAGCCAGCAAGAAGGGAAAATAGCATCCCTCCGTCAACAGATCGCCGAGTTGGCTCGGCGTGGGGAGGGTTCGATGGCTCCCGGAGCGGACGCCAAGCCTCTGTGAAGGCTATTGTATCTTTTCTTTCTTCCTCATTGTCTTTCTTGTAATAAAGAGGGGGAGGATTTTTGCGACTTTCGTTTTTGCTGCTATCTCCCAGTTGTTTGTCCTTATCGCTCGGTTTTGGCCAAGGTTTTAATCTTTGGTACCGATCGGGGCTTTGTTTGCTGCCCGAATCTGGATGGATTTTCTTTGCCTTTTGGTCCGGTCGGGGCTTGTAAGCTGCCCGAATCCGAACGATATCTTGGAGATCGTTTGGTTCGGCTGGGGCTTGTAAGCTGCCCGAATCCGAACGATATCTTGGAGATCGGTTGGTTCGGCCGGGGCTTGTAAGCTACATGAATTCGAATGAAGATTTGGAGATCGGTTGGTTCGGCCGGGGCTTGTAAGCTGCCCGAATCCGAACGAAGCTTGGAGATCGTTTGGTTCGGCCAGGGCTTGTAAGCTGCCCGAATCCGAACGAAGCTCTGGAGATTGGTTGGTTCGGCCGGGGCTTGTAAGCTGCCCAAATCCAAACGAAGCTTGGAGATCATTTGGTTCGGCTGGGGCTTGTAAGCTGCCCGATCCGAACGAAGCTTGGAGATCGTTTGGTTCGGCCGGGGCTTGTAAGCTGCCTGAATCCGAACGAAGCTTTGGAGATTGGTTGGTTCGGCCGGAGCTTGTAAGCTGCCCGAATCCAAGCGAAGCTTGGAGATCGTTTGGTTCGGAAGGGCTTGTAAGCTGCCCAAATCCGAACGAAGCTTGGAGATCATTTGGTTCGGCCAGGGCTTGTAAGCTGCCCGAATCCGAACGAAGCTTTGGAGATCGATTGGTTCGGTCGGGGCTTGTAAGCTGCCCGAATCTAAACGAAGCTTGGAGATCGTTTGGTTCGGCCGGGGCTTGTAAGCTGCCCGAATCCGAATGAAGCTTGGAGATCATTTGGTTCGGCCGGGGCTTATAAGCTGCCTGAATCCGAATGAAGCTTTGGAGATCGTTTGGTTCGGCCGGGGCTTGTAAGCTTCCCGAATCCGAACGAAGCTTTGGAGATCGGTTGGTTCGGCCGGGGCTTGTAAGTTGCCCGAATCCAAGTGAAGCTTGGAGATCGTTTGGTTCCCAGGTGCACCGGGAGCGCTTGGCCATATCGAGTCTGTATTGAGTAGAACTCTGCCTAGCCGAGGCACGGAGATTTAATTCAAAGGCTCAGCGCAGCCGAAGTACGGAAGTTTAATTCAAAGATTGGCGAGATAGCTCGGTAGTGTCGAGAATGGATGCATAAGTGGCATCTGTTTTCCATTACGACTTTTTGAAAAATAACCGCAGCGGTCGTGCCGCAGGTAATAGAAATAAGATGCCGAAGCTGTAAATGAGGTAAGTCTATAGAGAGCGTACTCTATTGATGATATATACGGAGGTTATTTGAACTCCACGTTCGGGGAATGGATCTCCCGCTCAGGTCCTGGAGCTTGTATGTGTCGGGCCCGACGACTTCCGCCACCTGGTAGGGGCCTTCCCAATTTGGAGATAACTTTCCTTGCTCTAGCGGCTTAGAGACGGATGCTTTTCGGAGGATGACATCGCAAGGAGAGAAGGATTTACCCTTGACTCTGGAGGCATGGTAGCGGGCCATTCTTTGCTGGTACGTGGCCATTCTAATTCGATCTTTTTCCCTGATCTCTTCCACCAAGTCGAGATTGGTGCGGAGCTGCTCGCCGTTAGTTTCTTCTGAGTAGCTTTCCACTTGCGGAGAGGGGAGGCCTATCTCTACAGGTATGACGGCTTTCGTGCCAAAGGCCATCTGGAACGGGGTCTCGCCGATGGGGATTCTCTGGGTGGTGCGGTAGGCCCATAGGATATGATGAAGCTCATCCGCCCATCTGCCCCGGGCTCTAGTGAGCCGAGCCTTAATCCCTTGAAGCAGGGTCCGGTTTGTTACCTCGGCTTCTCCGTTGGCTTGCGGATGCCTTACTGAGGTGAGGCGATGACTGATACCATGATCTTCGTAGAACTCCTGGAACTTGGGATTATCAAATTGCTTGCCATTGTCGGTGATGACGGTATGCAGGAGGCCGAAGTGGCAAATGATGGACCTCCACATGAAGTCCTTGGCCCGAGCTTTGGTTATCTGGGCCACTGCTTCGGCCTCGACCTACTTGGTGAAGTAATCTATGGCGATGAATAAGAACTTCCTCTGTCCAGTGGCAAGGGGAAAAGGGCCAAGAATATCCATCCCCCACTTAGCAAAGGGCCAAGCGGAGGCAATAGGGACCAGATTGACAGAGGGGAGCCTCTGAATGTTGGAGTGCCTCTAGCACGGGTCACATGCTCGGACAAGATCATCGGCATCCTTTTGCATGGTAGGCCAGTAATACCCCTGGCGCAGCACCTTGTAGCATAGAGATCGACTTCCCAGATGATTGCCACAAATTCCTTCGTGCACCTTCCAAAGAGCATAATCAGCCTCAGACGGGCAGAGGCATCTGATCAGCGGCATGGAGAAGGACCGCTTATACAGCTTGTCATCGACCAGTACATAGTGGGTAGCTTGCAGCTTTAGCTTTCTTGCTTCCTTGTGGTCAGCTGGGAGTGACACTTCTTTAAGGTACCTCAATATGGGGTCGAACCAGGATGGTTCGGCCTCAATTTGCATCACTCGGTCTGCCTTTGCGATGCTAGGCTTTTCAAGGATTTCCAGGTGAAACTTTTGTTCAGAACTCATTGACTCTACAGTCGCCAGTCGGGATAGTAGATCAGTGCGAGCATTTTCGGACCTGGGGATCTGGATAACTTCGAATTCAGAGAAGTGGGAGAGTAAAGTCCGCACCTTTTGGAGATATCGAATCATGTTTGGCTCTCAGGCCTCAAACTTGCCCCGCACGTGACTAGCTACCAGCTGAGAGTCAGTAAAGGCATTCAGCTTCTCCACTTTCAGGTCACAGGCGATTCGGAGTCCAGCGAGCAGAGCTTTATATTCGGCTTCGTTGTTGGAGGCTGGGAAGGAGAACTGAACGCCATACTCAAAGGTCGCCCCCTTGGGGCTGGTGAGGATCAAACCATCACCGGAGCCATTGGCGTTGGAGGATCTATCGACGTGGAGCAGCCACAGTGCTCTTGATCTCGGATACTTGGAAGAGTCCGGAGCGGAGCCATCTTCTGGGATGGTGCATTCAAGGAGGAAATCAGCTAGAACCTGTGCTTTGATGGCCGGGCGCGGTTGATATCGGATATCATGCTCGCTCAATTCAACGGCCCACTTAGCCATTCTTCCTGATGTCTCCGGACGATGGACCACCACCTTGATGGGCTGATCGGTAAGGACCATCACGGAATGCGCCTGGAAATATGGTCGCAACCTCCGAACCGATGTTATCAGGGCCAACACTAGTTTCTCAATTCGGGTGTACCTTGTCTCGGCATCCCGGAGCAATTTGCTAACATGATAAATTGGCTTTTGGGTCTTCTTCTCTTCTTTGACCAAAATCGAGCTAATTGCGCCTTCTGAAACCGCTAGGTACAGAAACAGCGTCTCTCCCGGATTGGGGCTGCTGAGGAGGGGCGGTGAGCCAAGATACTTCTTGAGGTCCTCGAATGATTTTTGGCATTCAGAAGTCCATTGAAAATTCTTGGCAGATCGAAGAGCTTTAAAGAAAGGAAGGCTCCTCTCAGCCGATCGTACCACGAAGTGATTGAGAGCTGCAATCCTTCCGGTCAGGCGCTGGACTTCTTTGATAGATGCTGGGGGCGCCATTTGCTGGAGGGCTTGAATCTTCTGGGTTAGCCTCGATGCCTCGCTGAGAGACCATGAAGCTCAGAAACCTTCTCGAGGTGACACCGAAGGTGCACTTTGTTGGATTGAGCTTCATCCGATACTTCCGGAGTGTCGCGAAGCTTTCAGAAAGATCCCCAATATGCTGGGATGCTTCCTTGCTCTTCACCAGCATGTCGTCAACGTAGACCTCCATGTTCCGATCGATTTGCTCCTTGAAGACTTTGTTCACCAGCCTTTGGTAGGTGGCGCCTGCATTCTTCAGACCGAAAGGCATGACACGGTAACAATAGGTACCTCGGTCGATTATGAAGGCGGTCTTTTCTTCATCCTCGGGTGCCATCCGAATTTGGTTATAGCCTGAGTATGTGTCCATGAAGGTTAGCATATGATGGCCGGAAGTGGCATCCATGAGCTGGTCGATCCGGGGAGAGGGAAACTGTCCTTCGGGCATGCTTTATTAAGGTCGGTGAAGTCGATGCAGATTCGCCATTTATCATTCGACTTTTTTACCATAACAACATTGGACAGCCAGCTTGGATAATTCACCTCCCGAATGAAGTTAGCCTTAATGAGCTTGTCCACCTCCTCTTCAATTGCTCTTTGCCGGTCGGGGGCGAAGCTTCTTTTCTTCTGCTTCACGGGTCGGGACATCTCGTCCACATTAAGATAGTGAACGATAACGTCCGGGTTGATCCCAGGCATATCTGAGGCTGATCAGGCAAAGACATCAGCATTCCTTCAGAGGAAATTGATCAGCTCTAGCCGAGTCATCCCCTTCAGCAGCGACTTGATCCTTATGGTTCGGTCAGGCCGAGCTTCGTCCAATGGCACCTCCTCCAGCTATTCGGCTGGTTCTCCTCACTGCTCGGTGAAATCCTTCCGAGCGTCTAGTCCATCAACCTTGGGCAGTTTGGATTGCAGGCTGGTAATGAAACACTGCTGAGCTATAGCTTGGCTTCCCCGAACTACACCTACCCCTCACTCGGTAGGGAACTTCATAACAAGATGTGGGATGGAGACAACGGCTCTGAGGGACATTGGACTGGGTCTTCCCAAGATAGCATTGTAGGGCGACCGAAGCTTGGTCACCAGGAAGTCTGCATACACAGTGACCACGCGGGGCCAGGTTCCTGCACGGACCGTCAAGATTACGACCCTCTCCGGGGTAATGACATCGCCAGTGAACCCCATTAGGATGGAGTCCACGGCTCGGAGATTTTCCATAAGAAACTTCATCTTCACAAACATATCAAGGTACAAAATGTTGACGGAGCTTCCACTATCAATGAGAATTCGGCTTACATCATAGTTGTTCAAATTATGAGATACAACTAGCACATCATCATGCGGGAACTGTATCCCCTGGAAGTCGTCATCGGAGAAAGAGAGCTCATCAGGTCGTGCTTTCTTCAGCGCCGAACCTTCTTCATCATCCCACCTGCCCGCAGGACTGCCGACCGCCTCAATCACATTAATGTGGCCAGCAACCAGAGGATTTGGAGGAGGAGGAGGTTGCTGCTAGGGCTCAAGCCGGCGATCGACCCCATTTCTTGGCTCGAGGGCTCCTCTGAACCGATCCAGTCTACCCCGCTGGATGAGCCTTTCGATCTCATTCTTTAGTTGCCAGCATTCTTCAGTGTCGTGGCCATGGTCGCGGTGGTAGCGGCAATACTATTGGGGAGATTGTTGAAAAATTATTTTCCCCAATCTATCTTATTGATTTTGATGATTACCAAAAGCCATGTGTACATTAAATGATGTAATGAGTTTATTTACATGAGCAATGAATTTATTTAGAACAATGAATGAGAATGTTAAAGTATAACTTTTATCAAATTGAAAGTAACTTCATGTTCAATGTTTAAGCTTTCAATTAGAAATTCAATACTTCATATTTTAATCAATGAGTTTTTGGAACATTTCTTGAATTGATTCCTAATCTCAATTTTATTATATTCAAGTCAAAATAATGATTTAAAATGAATCTGGAACGAATTTAAAGTCAATCAGAAAAATTTCTGATTTTTGATACGTTCCGGAGCCGACTCTTGAGTTTCAGAGTCGACTCCACTCAGAGTACAGAAATGACTGTCTGTCTCGAGTTGACCCATGCAATTTCTCGAGTCGACACCTGATTCTATCAAGCCGACTCCATGACTGTGCGAGTCGACTCCGTTCAGACACCAGAGGTGTGTTTTTCTGAGCACTTCGCGAGTCGACCCCCAACTTTTCATGAGTCGACCCCCGACTGTCAGGAGTCGACACTTTACTTTTGATGAGTCGACCCTATAACTTTCTGAACATTTCTATTTTTGGTATCATGACCTCGAGCCGACTCGCGGAAAGCATGAGTCGACTCCAGCAAATCTGGGCGAAATTTTTTCCGAATGCCAACTCAGCGTCAACGGTAAGATTTTTAATTAACGGCTATTTTTCTTTGTTTCTAACGGCTATATTTTTGCAGAATCTATAAATAGAGAAGCCATTTTCAAATCAAACACACACAAATTGAGAGATATTCATTTCAAGAGAAAAGAAAAGAAAAATCGGAAAAACAGAGCTTCATTTGAAAAAATTCATGATTCAAAATAGAGTGAAAGAAAGAGTGTGAAATCAAAGGAAGCTCCTTCTGTGTTCAAGCTCAACAATCCAAGGAAGCTTCAGAAGAAAATCCAAGAGCTATTCAAGAAAATCTCAAGGGATTTTCAACACTCAAAGAAAAGAGGAAAAGCTCAAATCAACTCCAACTTACATTCCGTGAAGAATCCAAGCTGAGGCCCGATTCTACACTTCAAAGGAGTTGAGGAAGAGAAGAAAAGCTCAAAGCCAACCAACTGCAAATCAGGCTTTTCTAAACTTCATTTATATATTTGTTTATCTGCTCATTAAGGAGCATTGTAACTGAAAAACAATACTTTTATTCCTTGTGTCTAGTTTAATCTGGGGGATTAAACTAGTTGAGGTAGTCTTACCTCGGTACAAGCTTGGTAAAGCTTGGGTTAGGGTTTTTGTGCTGGTGAGCCCTTGAAAACCAGCTGGGTTCGTTGTGATCCCGGGAAAATAATAAGTTTGAGTTGTGAGCTTGTAAAATAACTCTGCTGTAATCTAGGGTGATTATAGTGTGGACCCAAGTGAATCTTGAGAGTGGACGTAGGTGTTGGATACACCGAACCACTATAAAATCTTTGTGTTTGCCGTGCTTCCATTGACTCTTTCTCTATCTCTGTTTTATTCACTGCACTTTATATTTGCATTGCTATTGCCTTCATTCTTATTAAGCAAACATTTTTAAAAAAAGGCTAATTTTTAAAGAACCCAATTCACCCCCCCCCCTCTTGGGTTGTCATCTGGGCCAACAATTGGTATCAGAGCTAGTGCTCATTAGATTTTGATCACACGATCAAGAGCTAAAGTTCCAAATGGCAACACAAGTTGGATCATTTGCTGAAGGTCATTCTACTAATAGACCTCCACTATTTAATGGTTCAAATTATTCATATTGAAAAGCTAGAATGAGGATATTCATTCAAGCTTCTGATTATGAGCTATGGGGTGTTATAATCAATGGACCTAGTACACCCACACATGTTATAGATGGCACTATTGTTCCTAAGCCCGAAAGGGACTGGAATGATAATGATAGGAAAATGGCACAACTTAACGCTAACGCCATGAATGTCTTATATTGCTCCTTAGATGCTAATGAGTTTAATAGAATCTCTACATGTAATTCCGCAAAGGAGATTTGGGATAGACTAGATGTTACCCATGAGGGTACCAATCAAGTAAAAGAATCTAAAATTAACATTCTTGTTCATAAATATGAATTATTTAGCATGGAACAATCTGAAACCATTGCATGCATATATACTAGATTTACAGATATTGTTAATGGTTTGAAAAGTCTTGGTAAGACATACTAACTCTGAACTTGTTCGAAAAATTCTTAGGTCATTACCAAGATCATGGGAAGCAAAAATGACATCAATCTAAGAAGCTAAGGACCTCAACACTTTACCCTTAGAGGAGCTTCTAGGATCTCTTATGACCCATGAGCTGACTATGAGGCAGCATGTAGAGGAGGACACAAAGAAAAAGAAAGTAATTGCCCTCAAAGCTGCAAAAGAAGAAGAGAGCAGCAGTGATGATGATGATGATAATGATGAAGAGACTGCTCTCTTAGCAAAGAAATTTAAAAGATTCATGAGGAGAAAGAAACCCTTCCACAAGAAAAAATTTGGAGCTAAGTGGGAAGGAGAAAAGGATAAAAACAAGGACAAGGACAAGGAAAAAGAGAAAGACCCCTTGACTTGCTATGAGTGTAATAAACCGGGGCACTTTAGGAATGAATGTCCAAAATTGAAGAAAGCCTACAAAAAGAAAAAGAAGGCTTATGTGGCGACATGGAGTAACAGCGAGGAATCTTCTTCCGAAGAAGAAGAACAAAAGGAAGTCGCAAACGTATGTTTCATGGCGGATGACAACAATGAGGTAAGTTCCGACAACCCTTGCGATGAGTTTGCTTTTGATGAACTTTTTGATGCTTTTAATGAACTTGTTGGGGATTTCAAGGTTTTGAAAAAGAAATACAAGATTTTAAAAAATGAAAACTTAACTTTCAATCAAGAAAAGGAAAATCTTAATAATGAAGTTAAGAAACTGAAATCTGAAAATGAAATTTTAATAAAAGAAAAAGAATCAATCTCTAATGAAAATGATAAACTAAGGAAAGAGGTTGAAAAACATAAGAACATAGTTGATAAGTTTACATTAAGCTCAACTAAACTAGACATGTTATTAAATAGTCAAAAAGCTGTTTTTGATAAAGCCGGATTAGGATATAACACTTTAAGAAAACAAAAATCACTTAAAAATATTTTTGTGCATGCTGGCCAAAGTAATTTTACATGCTTTAAATGTAATCAAAAAGGACATAAATCTTATGAATGTAAAATTCTAAAACCTAATAAAAACCTGAATATTAAAGGAAAGAAAATATGGGTTCCGAAAGGAACAATAATTATTGCTACTAACCATGAAGGACCCAAGAAAGCTTGGGTACCTAAACATAAAGTCTGATTTCATTGCAGGAATGTCTTGTGGCCAAGAGATCAAAGAGAAAGTGGTATCTTGATAGTGGCTGCTCAAGACATATGACGGGTGACAAAGAAGAATTCATCACCCTTGAAGAAAAGAAAGGAGGAGTTGTTACATTTGGTGACAATGGCAAAGGCCAAATCTTGGGGTTTGGTAACATTCAAATAACTCCCTCCACATATATTGAGAATGTACTTTATGTTGATGGTTTAAAGCATAACTTAATTAGTATAAGTCAATTATGTGACAAAGGTTTTAAAGTATCTTTTGAATCTTCTTTATGCACTGTAGCTAATCCCATTGATAATAGCATTGTTTTTATTGGAAATAGAAATGGCAATGTATACATGATTGATTTAGACAAATTGTCTACTAATAATCATTGCTTAGTTGCTAATAATGCTAATATGAATGAGATTGGTTGGTTGTGGCATCGAAGATTAGGTCACGCAAGCACACACCTGATTTCAAAACTAATAAGAATGGATTTAGTAAAAGGTTTACCTAAATTAGATTTTGAAAATAATAAAATATGTGATGCATGTCAATTTGGAAAACAAACGAGAAGTTCTTTCAAATCTAAAAATATTGTTTCAACTTCTAGGCCATTAGAGCTACTTCACATGGACCTTTTTGGACCAACTAGAACCACAAGTCTAGGAGGAAAGAAATATGGTCTTATGATAGTAGATGATTACTCTAGATTCACTTGGGTAATGTTTTTAGCTCACAAAGATGAGACTTTCTCGATATTCATGAAATTCTTCAAGAAAGTAACAAATGAGAAAAACACTACCATAGTGTCTCTAAGAAGTGATCATGGAACTGAATTTGAAAATCACTTATTTGAAAGTTTTTGCAATGAAAATGGTATTAATCATAACTTTTCTACACCTAGGACCCCACAACAAAATGGAGTAGTTGAAAGGAAAAATAGGACTCTAGAAGACATGGCCCGTACCATGCTATGTGAAAGTAAACTCCCGAAATACTTTTGGGCGGAAGCTATTAACACAGCATGTTACATCTTAAATAGAGCCTTAATCAGACCTATTTTAAAGAAAATACCTTATGAATTATGGCATGATAGAAAACCCAACATTAAATATTTTCATGCATTTGGTTGTAAATGTTTTGTTCACAACAATGGTAAAAATAATTTAGGCAAATTTGATGCTAAATCTGATGAAGGAATATTCTTAGGATACTCAATAACTAGTAAAGCATATAGAGTATTTAACAAGAAAACTTTAGTTGTTGAAGAATCCACTCATGTAGTTTTCGATGAATCTTTAGCAACTCGTTCCGAAAAATTTGATGATGAAGAAGATACAAACATAATTGAGAAAGATCTTGAAAAATTGAATATTGATGTATCTTTAGATCAAGAGCAAGACGCTAAAGATAATGATTCATCTAAGGATGATGATACTAACACTAATCATAATAATGTAGATCTACCTAGGGATTGGAGATATGCTTATAGTCACCCTAAGGAATTGATTATAGGTGATCCATCTCAAGGAATAAGAACTAGATCATCTATGAGAAACATTAGTAATCATCTTGCATTTGTATTACAAATTGAACCTAAAACTATTGAAGAAGCTGAAAAAGATAATAATTGGATGTTAGCAATGCAAGAAGAATTAAATCAATTCACTAGAAATAATGTATGGACTTTAGTTGAAAGACCTAAAAATCATTCTGTTATAGGATCAAAATGGATATTTAGAAATAAACTAGATGAAAATGGCATAGTAATTAGAAACAAAGCTAGATTAGTTGCAAAAGGATATAATCAAGAAGAAGGTATTGATTTTGATGAAACCTTTGCACCAGTAGCTAGATTAGAAGCCATTAGACTATTACTTGCATTTGCATGTCATATGAATTTTAACTTATTTCAAATGGATGTAAAAAGTGCTTTTCTAAATGGATTTATAAATGAAGAAGTATATGTAGAACAACCATCAGGTTATGAAGATCATGAATTTTCAAATCACGTTTTTAAATTGCACAAAGCTTTATATGGTTTGAAACAAGCACCTAGAGCTTGGTATGATAGATTAAGTAAATTTTTAATTGAAAATAATTTTATAAGAGGAAATGTTGATAAAACATTATTTTTGAAAAGAAAAGGTAAGGATTTATTAGTAGTTCAAATATATGTTGATGATATCATTTTTGGTGCTACTAACAATATTCTATGTCAAGAGTTTGCCAAGTTGATGCAGGACGAATTTGAAATGAGCATGATGGGAGAACTCAACTTCTTCCTTGGATTCCAAATCAAACAAAGCAAAGAGGAATCTTTATCAACCAAACAAAGTACACAAGAGAAATTTTAAAGAAGTTTGGTATGGAATCAATAAAACCCCTCGGAACACCAATGAGTCCTTCATGCAAGCTGGACAAAGATGAAGAAGGTAAGAAGGTTGATCAAAAATATTATCGAGGTATAATCGGATCCCTACTTTACTTAACTGCAAGTAGACCAGATATAATGTTTGCTGTTTGCTTATGTGCTAGATTTCAGTCTGAACCTAAAGAATCACACTTAATTGCTGTTAAAAGAATACTAAGATACTTAAGTAGAACTAAAAATGTAGGTTTATGGTATTCTAGAGACTCAATATTAAATCTGATTGCATACAATGATTCTGATTATGCTGGATGTAAGTTAGATAGAAAAAGCACAAGTGGTGCATGCCAATTCTTAGGAAGTAACTTAATCTCATGGTTTAGCAAAAAGCAAAATTCAGTTGCATTATCAACTACTGAAGCTGAATATGTAGCAGCTGAAAGTTGCTGTGCTCAAATCCTATGGATTAAGCGACAACTTGAAGACTATGGTATCACACTTGATAAAATACCTATAAGATGTGATAACACAAGTGCAATTAATCTAACCAAAAATCCAATTCAACATTCTAGAACTAAACACATAGAAATTAGATATCATTTTATAAGAGAACATGTTGCAAATAATGAAATTTGTCTTGACTATGTTAACACTGAAGAACAATTAGCAGATATATGTACAAAACCCTTAAGTGAAGAAAGATTCTGTTATCTTAGAGGAGAGTTAGGGATTTGTGATCCATTAGAATGAATTTGAAACCCCTAAGGAAAGTTTATCTAAAATTCTTTCAAATCCTTGATCTTTAAGGAAATCTTATCTAGAATTCACATCTAATTGATCTATTCAAATCTAATGATTATTTTATCAATTTTTATGATCAATTTCCGGACTCATTTCAGAAATTTCATGTTTTTGCACTGAAATGGTCTCGGAGCCGACTCGGTGAGTATCGGAGTCGACTCCAGGTTTCTACTGAAACTCTTGAGTCGACCCCTTCTCATCGCGAGTTGACTCCACTTTGAGATGGTTTTCTGTGACTGTCCGGAGTCGACCCCTCGCTTTGCGGGAGCTGACTCGAAGTGGTCCCAGGTCGATTTATCTAGGGCAGAGTCGACTCGCCGTTCATTTCAATCGTCTCGAATCGTCAAAATACTCTCTCCAAAACACTTCCAGACCTTCCAAATTCCCTAGAATCCCTGATTAACCCTTCCAATCGATCAATGGCCCCTAAAACTCGATGTTCTAACCTTTGTGCGGCCGGTGTTAAGAGGAAGAGAGCTATGCGGAAGACCGTAAGGCGTCCGGTTCGTGAGCCATCACCTAGCTCGGATTCAACATCATCTTCCTCAACTCCAAATGCTTCTCCATCTGCAGCTCCTTCTCAGGTAGATAGACTCGCTGATAGAATCATTACTACGGGAAAAAAGTAGATTTTGAATTGTTTGAGGCTGAGGGATTTCTTTTGGGAAGACAGTTGATAGAGATGGGTTGGGAAAAGATCTGCTCCTTAGATTACCCTACTTATCCTGCCCTTGTCAAGGAATTTTATAAGAATCTATCTAGAGGAGATAATGGTCTTATAAGCATTGTTAGAGGAAACCGAATTTCTGTGACTGTAGAGCTGCTTTCAAGATTGTTGGATCTACCCATGTCAGGAACTTCCACATTTTCTTCAGATGAAGAAGCCCAGCTCTGTCTAGGCTACTTAACCGGGAGGTTGTCGGTTTTGAGGAAGTTTTTGCCAATCAGTTATCCTTAGAACTGAGATTGCTCCACAACATCTGTAGTAGAATCCTTTTTCCCAAAATTGGGAGATTCGATTATGTGTCAGAAAGGGATATTTTTGTGATGGATGCAATTGTAACGGGCAAACCCATTAACCTTCCTAGTATGATTTTATGGTATATTGCCGACTGTGGAGGAAAGAGAAAATCAAGCTTGCCCTATGGCATGATCCTCACTAAAATTTTCCAGAGCCAAGGGATTGTCATTTCTGATAGTGAGCCTATGAGGAACTTGAGACACACAGATTTTTACAGCTTGGCCACTATACATAGGATGGGATTTGTTAAGAAGAACGGAAAATAGGAAAGGAAAGGTTTGATAGAGGAAAGAGCAGCAGATGCTGAGGCATGGGACCATCGGTTAGACACTCTTCGCCTGCACCTCCGAGCCCTCCTATTTCTGCTCCTGCTCCTACCTCTGCTCCATTGTTTGATCAAGCTTCATCTTCATCAGTTGGCTTCACTGAACTTCAATTAAGGCAACTCAAAGGCCTTCTTGATGATCAGTCTGAAAAATTAAAATCAGAGTTTGAAAACAAGTTTATGAATCTCAAGGAAACTCTATACTCTTTGGATGACCGAATCACCAAAATAGAATCTACTCTCAGCACTTCTTCAGAATCTTTAAGTGGAGATCTTAAGAACATATTTGAAGAACTTAAAGATGTCTGCGGAGATGGCGAAACTTATGCTAAATGCAACGCTGAGCTACAAGATAAAATTTTGACTGCTTGCACCTTTGTGGATGAGAGACTAAAGGACTATGTAAAGATACAGACTGATGGAATGAAAAACATAATTGATCATTTGACTAGGATTGTTAGGACTCACTTTTAATGTATTAGATACTCAGTCCTTGCAATGTATTGAAGTTAATGTTATGTTTTACATTTTGGTATCAATGTATTAGACACTTTGATGTATTAGACACTTTGATGTATTAGATACTTTGATGTAATGAATTATCTTTTTGAATACTCAATGTATTTCTTCCTATTATCAATGAATGAATGATTTTGTTAAATCAAATCTTGAATTAATAAATGATAATGTTTATTGCTTCTCTACCTTTTTGTTGATAACAAAAAAGGGGGAGAGTTTTATAGTTTTATAACTGTATATGCATATGGAAGAAATTGATTAATCAAATTATATTAAAATGATTGAATGAATGAGATGGGATATTTATTTAAGTTTCATAGGGGGAGCTACCTCATTCAGGGGGAGCCTAAGCCTAACTATGAAATCAAAATAAATTCACGAATCAATCATGCATAAACTAAATGTTTTTTCATCATCAAAAAGGGGGAGATTGTTGGGGAGATTGTTGAAAAATTATTTGCCCCAATCTATCTTATTGATTTTGATGATTACCAAAAGCCATGTGTACATTAAATGATGTAATGAGTTTATTTACATGAGCAATGAATTTATTTAGAACAATGAATGAGAATGTTAAAGTATAACTTTTATCAAATTGAAAGTAACTTCATGTTCAATGTTTAAGCTTTCAATTAGAAATTCAATACTTCATATTTTAATCAATGAGTTTTTGGAACATTTCTTGAATTGATTCCTAATGTCAATTTTATTATATTCAAGTCAAAATAATGATTTAAAATGAATCTGGAATGAATTTAAAGTCAATTAGAAAACTTTCTGATTTTTGATACGTTCCGGAGCCGACTCTTGAGTTTCAGAGTCGACTCCACTCAGAGTACAGAAATGACTATCTGTCTCGAGTCGACCCATGCAATTTCTCAAGTCGACCCCCGATTCTGTCGAGCCGACTCCATGACTGTGCGAGTCGACTCCGCTCAGACACCAGAGGTGTATTTTTCTGAGCACTTCGCGAGTCGACCCCCAACTTTTCATGAGTCGACCCCTGACTGTCAGGAGTCGACACTTTACTTTTGATGAGTCGACCCTATAACTTTCTGAATATTTCTATTTTTGGTATCACGACCTCGAGCCGACTCGCGGAAAGCATGAGTCGACTCCAGCAAATCTGGGCGAAATTTTTTCCGAATGCCAACTCAGCATCAACGGTAAGATTTTTAATTAACGGCTATTTTTCTTTGTTTCTAACGGCTATATTTTTGCAGAATCTATAAATAGAGAAGCCGTTTTCAAATCAAAACACACAAATAGAGAGATATTCATTTCAAGAGAAAAGAAAAGAAAAATCGAAAAAACAGAGCTTCATTTAAAAAATCCGTGATTCAAAATAGAGTGAAAGAAAGAGTGTGAAATCAAAGGAAGCTCCTTCTGTGTTCAAGCTCAACAATCCAAGGAAGCTTCAGAAGAAAATCCAAGAGCTATTCAAGAGCATCTCAAGGGATTTTCAACACTCAAAGAAAAGAGGAAAAGCTCAAATCAACTCCAACTTACATTCCGTGAAGAATCCAAGCTGAGGCCCGATTCTACACTTCAAAGGAGTTGAGGAAGAGAAGAAAAGCTCAAAGCCAACCAACTGCAAATCAGGCTTTTCTAAACTTCATTTATATATTTGTTTATCTGCTCATTGAGGAGCTTTGTAACTGAAAAACAATACTTTTATTCCTTGTGTCTAGTTTAATCTGGGGGATTGAACTAGTTGAGGTAGTCTTACCTCGGTACAAGCTTGGTAAAGCTTGGGTTAGGGTTTTTGTGCTGGTGAGCCCTTGAAAACCAGCTGGGTTCGTTGTGATTCCGAGAAAACAATAAGTTTGAGTTGTGAGCTTGTAAAACAACTCTGCTATAATCTAGGGTGATTATAGTGTGGACCCAAGTGAATCTTGGGAGTGGACGTAGGTGTTGGATACACCGAACCACTATAAAATCTTTGTGTTTGCCGTGCTTCCATTGACTCTTTCTCTATCTCTATTTTATTCACTGCACTTTATATTTGCATTGCTATTGCCTTCATTCTTATTAAGTAAACATTTTTAAAAATAGGCTGATATTTAAAGAACCCAATTCACCCCCCCCTCTTGGGTTGTCATCTGGGCCAACAAATACTTTGCGGGGTCTCTCCGGGCTGCATTCCCTCGGAGAGGAGGAGGTCGAGGGAGTTGGCGTTCGATTTCCATGAGGATATCCACTCTTGGGGCAGTAAGCGAAGTGAATCGATGGAACCTCCTAGGCGGGCTCCAAGTGCGGTTCCTTGACGGTGGATGGGGAATCCTCTGGCGGTGAGGCGGACTTGGCTGGCGGGCAGGTCGGTAGTTATCGGAGCCCTTGGGCTCCTTCTTCTTTGTCAGCTCGGCTCCGGCGGCTCTCCGTAATTCCTTGAATCTGGCATACTTGTCTACCAAAGCCATCATGTCGGAGAGGTTTGGAGGGTAGCTGACTTCCAGCACCATGTAGAAGTCGCTCTCCTTCAATACTCCGCCCGCCAGGGCGGACATGGCCACCTCATGATTAAGGTGGTCCACCTCCAGCATGGCCGCGTTGAAACGGCCGAGATATTTCTTTAGGGACTGCCCCTCTATCTGCTTAACCTTGGAGAGAGAGTCAGATCTCCGTCGGTGACGGCGGCTACTGATGAATTGGCTAATGAAGAGGCGGCTCAGCTCGTCAAATGAATCAATGGAATCTGGTTTTAAAGCATTGAACCAGGTTTGAGCAGATCCCCTGAGGGTGGAAGGGAAAGCGCGGCAAAGGATCGCATCTGATGCCCCGTGGAACATCATTATCGATCAGAAGCTGCTGAGATGATTGTCGGGGTTGGAGGAGTCATGATAAGGCTCGATGGTAGGCAGCTTGACGTGGGAGGGAATCACTTCCTCCATGATCTTCTTAGAGAAGGGGATGCCCTGCTCCGCCTTATTTTAAAGTGGATGGGCTTGCTTGGCGGCATCAAGCTCTTGATGCATTTCCTGGAGTTAGCGACGGATCTCCTCATCAGGAAGAGTAGAAGGTGCAAGACAAGGAGAATACCGAAATGGTGTTGAATCATGGTGAGAGAACACCGGAGAGAGAGATCGGGCCCGTCGAGATCTAGGAAGATCTTTGTCGCGGACTCACTGGGGAGCTGGCTCAGCTTCCCTAGTACGGCAAGGGGGTCCGCAACCCCATGCGGGTTGAAAGAAGAGATCGCTGGATGAGCGGGGACTGCATTCTCCTCAGAAGGGTGAGGAGTAGGAGTAGCCGGAAGGGGGGCTTCGGAGCACCCCTGAACCAGGTGGGCCAGAGCTGGACTTGCTGGACTAGTAAAGCAAACTGGTCCTGAGTCACCAGAGCCGCCGGTGGTGATGGAGTCTCGATTGGCGGTGGCGGCGGTGCAACACTGCTAATCGGATCATGTCTTTGAGAGGCGACATGATCTCGGGCTTCGGAGGTAGCCTTTCTTCGGTTGGCCATGGGAGGAGTTCTCTTTCAGATCGAGATCCTTGTCTCCTGGATCGCAAGTTTTTTAGGGACTTGAAGGTCCTTCTTCTAGCGCCAATTTGTTGCTGCTAAAATCTGTCCTCCGACTCGGGCGTGGCTTCGAGATGGGCTTCCTCCTGGGCGGACCTGCAAAATAGTCCTCACGCGAGAGGCGTTAGGGGTGGCCCTCTGCGGAAGACCCTCCGACGCTCAAGTCAGTGGAGATCGGTAATCAACAAAAATGAGGAGAAGACTCTCGCTGAAGAGTCTCTCCAGAGCTCAGAGTATAGCGTTAATGGCGGAAGCAAAGGCAGAGAAGGAGAGAGGGTGCCAGTGAGCAAGTGTGCATCGAGTGTGTAAGAGATGGCCCCTTACCCGAGGGGATCTGAGGCTGTGGTATTTATAGAGGATCACCTGGTTGTTTGGGAGCGTCGTGGGTCCGAAAGCCGTTGAGATCCGAATCCAATTTGTTATAAAATTGGTAGGATTCGTATCTGGTTAGTTAGAGGATCGACGGCTGGGAAAGCTTGTTGATGTCTCGAGATTTGGCAAGGGCATAGGCTTTAGGGCCCTAGGCCACTCTCAGTTATGATTCCTGTTTGGAATTTTACTACTTCAAGGTCTCCCGCACCGAATTCTGCAGAGGTATAGGTATCGTTTGAGCTTGGCCGAGTGAGCTAGACGATGAGATGGCTTGGCTAGAGGGGCCGAGAGATGAGATAGCTCGGCAGAGGCCGAGAGATGTGACCCGTACCTTGGGAACCCTTGGCTCGGTGAGGGACTAGGGCGCCCCAACCTACCGAGGCTAACCTATCTCTGGTGGATGCCGCACAGCGAGTAAGAATCAGGGTTAGTCTTAGTCATATGCACGATTATTGATGCACAGTATTTTACCCCTCAACAATGATCAATCGGTTAAAATTTCACATTTCCAAACCCTTGTAGCAAACAATCAAAATATTAAAATCTTGAGGCATGAAAAAGATAAATTTTTATGGGACAAAAACATAAAGCTCGGATTTTTATCCATCAGTCTTAACACACGAAACCTGAATGGGTGTTAGCTTTAAAGAGTTGAAGTCATCCAGGGGCTTCTCCTCCAAACTTCGCGCACTAGTCGCTGTTCCTGACGCAAGGCCGAATCCTCGCCTGTTCTTGGAGCCAGTGATGAGTAGTCGTCGCCGGCGGCGACGAAAGTGAAGATGGTGAGGGCTAAGAAGAGGAAGAGGACAAGGAGGGCGGCGAGGAGAAAGAGCAAGAGAAGGCACGGGAGGCGGAAGCTGGGACTGCGGTGCCCGTAAGAGATACGGCGATGAGAAGGGCAGCGGGGAGAATGGCGGGGCGCTGGACGAGGTTGCCGCAGTCGGAGAGGAGTCCGCCGCAGAAAATGGGGAAGCGGGCGAAGACGGAGAAGTTGACGGCCCGGACCAAGCTGAGGCCCATGCTCGGCATTCTAGCCCGTTAATTTATTCTTAAATTTAATGTTAAACTACATTTTTTTGCCCTCAAACTTAAAAGAATATGCCACTTTAATTCTGAACTTAAAAAAATTACAAAACTAATCCTAAACATTTTTTTTATATTTGATTCCTGTTGTTAAAACTTGGATAATACCGTAAGCAATTTGCCTAAGTAATATTCTACATATCCTTCACTTCATCCCAATGTTAATGATAAAAGAAAGAAGAAAAGAAAAGCAACATCCTTATGCCACCCCTTGCGGCGTGCAATGAGAAGAGAGAAAGGGGGAGGAAGCCTTTCCCTCCCTCCTCCGACCAAAGGGGACACGGAAGGCCCCTAGTGCAGGATAGGGGGGGCCACTCCCATCAGGCGGAGGAGAGAAGGGAGGTGACCCTTCCTCCCCCTTCTCTCCCCTAATCGCATAAGATGCATAAGTTGCTTATAGCGTTACCCGATTTTAACGGCAAGGACTAAATAGAAATAAAAATAAAGTTTAAAATTATTTATTTTTTTTGAAGTTTAGAAAGTAAAGTGACATAACTCCTAAGTTCGAGGATCAAAAATATTGTTTAGCATAAATTTAATTTTTCATCACCTATCAATGCTTAGTATATTCTAATTCATTTACTTATTGTTAATTAATCGAAGGAGGCATTAATCTCATGTTATTATCCTAGTATTATCTCATCTTAATGAAAGGTTACAGAATTTATATAATATATTATATAATTAAAGATTGCTATATTTCAATAATTAAAGTTCATTATGTTTGATATGCTATATTTTTTTAAATAAGTTTGTTGGGAAGATTGTTGAGAAATTGTTGCCCAAATTTTATTGATTTTGATGATTACCAAAAGCCATGAGTATATTAAAAGATGCAATGAATTTATTTACATGAGCAATGAATTTATTTCTCATAATCAATGTTAAGTATGACTATAATCAATTGGAAAGTAACTTCAAGCTTCATATTTAAGCTTTCAAAAAAAAATTTATACTTCATATTTCAATCAATGAGTTTTTGGAACATATCTTGAATTGATTCTTAATGTCAAATTTATTATATTCAAGTCAAAATTGATTTAAAATTAATCTGGAACGAATTTCAAAGTCAATCAGAAAATTCTCTGATTTTTGATACGTTCCGGAGCCGACTCTAGAGTTTCAGAGTCGACTCCATTATGTATACAGAGATTCCTGATTTTCTCGAGTCGACCCCTGTGATTTCAAGAGTCGACCCCCGATATTGTCGAGCAGACTCTATGACTGTGAGAGTCGACTCTGCTCAGACTCCAGAGAGTTATTTTTCTGAGCACTTCTCGAGTCGACCCCTTGCTTTTCATGAGTTGACCCCCGACTGTCAGAAGCCGACACCTTATTTTTCTTGAGTCGACCCCTTAACTATGTGAATGTTTCTATTTTTGGCATCGCGTCTTCGAGCCGACTCGCCTAAAGTTGGAGCCGACTCCAACAAATCTGGGCGTGACTTTTTCTGAATGCCAACTCAGCGCCAACGGTAATATTTTTCAATGATGGCTAGATTTCTTTATTTCTAACGGCTATATTTTTGTAGAGTCTATAAATAGAGAGGCCGTTTTCAAATCAAAAGATACAAATATATAGATCAGAGAGAAAGAAAAGGGAAGAAAAATCTTTCAGAAAGAAGAAAAACAGAGCATCATTTGAAAAATCCGAGATTCAAAAATAGAGTGAAAGAGAAGGAGTGAAATCAAAGGAGACTTCATCTGTGCTCAAGTTCATCAATCCAAGAAAGTCTAGAAGAAAATCCAAGAGCCATTCAAGATCAAATCAAGAGATTTTCAACATTCAAAGAAAGGGAGAAAAAGTTCAAATTAACTCCAACATTCAATCCGTGAAGAATCTGAGCTGAGGCCCGATTCCACACTTCAATGGAGTTGAGGAAAAGAAGAAAAGAAGAAAAGCCTGCACTCAAATCGAATCTAAACCGGCCCTTCTAAACTTTGCTTTTATTTTGAAATATCTGCTCAAAAGGAGCTGTTTTGTACTAAACTCATATTTTTATCTTGTGGTTTGCTAATTCAATCAGTGGATTGAATTAGTGGAGGTAGTTTACCTCGGCACAAGCTAAGGATAGCTTGTGTGTTGGGTTTTGTGCTGGTGAGCCCGTGTAAAACCGGCTGGGTTCGTTGTGATCCCGGGAAAACAACAAGTTTGAGTTGTGAGCTTGTAAAACAACTCGACTGTAATCGAGGAGATTATAGTGTGGACCCAAGTGGAGCTTGGGAGTGGACGTAGGTGTTGGATACACCGAACCACTATAAAATCTTTGTGTTTGCCGTGTTTATTTGTCTCTCTCTCTTGCTATTGTGCTTTAACTTGAATTAATTGTGTATATCCTCTCATCAATAGTTTAAATTGGTTTAAAAGGCTTAATTTTTAAAATACCCAATTCACCCCCCCTCTTGGGTTGCCATCTGGGCCAACAATTGGTATCAGAGCTTGTGCTCATTTGTTTTTGATTGATCACACGATCAAGAGCGAAAGATCCAAATGGCAACACAAGCCAGCTCGAGTTTTGCTGAGGGCCATTCTACAAATAGACCACCCTTATTTAATGGTTCCAACTATTCATATTGGAAAGCAAGAATGAGGATATTCATTCAAGCTTCAGATTATGAATTGTGGAGTGTCATAATTAATGGACCTAGTACACCCACACACTTAGTTGATGGTTCTATAGTTCCTAAGCCCGAAAGGGATTGGAATGAAAATGATAGGAAGATGGCTCAGCTTAATGCAAAAGCCATGAATGTTTTATATTGTTCTCTTGATGCTAATGAATTTAATCGTATCTCTACCTGTAATTCCGCTAAAGAGATATGGGATAGATTAGAGGTTACCCATGAGGGAACCAACCAAGTTAAAGAATCTAAGATTAATATACTTGTGCATAAATATGAATTGTTTAGCATGGAACAATCTGAAACCATAACATGCATGTATACTAGATTTACTGATATTGTTAATGGTTTGAAGAGTCTTGGAAAAACCTATACTAATGCTGATTTGGTTCGCAAAATTCTTAGGTCACTACCAAGATCATGGGAAGCCAAAATGACAGCCATTCAAGAAGCCAAAGATCTAAACACTTTACCTTTGGAAGAGCTTCTTGGATCCCTTATGACCCATGAATTGACAATGAAGCAACATGTGGAGGAGGATAGCAAAAAGAAGAAGACAATTGCCCTCAAGGCTGCAGAAGTTGAAGATAGCAGCAGCGATGATGAGGATGATGATGAAGACACAGCTCTTCTAGCAAGAAAATTTAAGAAATTTATGAGGAGAAAGAAACCCTTCCACAAAAAGAAATTTGGAAATAAGATGGAAGGAGAAAAGGAAAAAGATAAGGACAAGGACAAAGAGAAAGACCCCTTGATCTGTTATGAATGTAAGAAACCGGGGCATTATAGATATGATTGTCCGCAATTGAAAAAGACTTTCAAGAAAAAGAAGAAAGCGTATGTTGCAACTTGGAGCGACAGTGATGAATCTTCTTCCGAAGAAGAAGAACAAAAAGAGGTTGCCAACATTTGTTTTATGGCGAACGACGACGACGAGGTAAGTTCTGAAAACCCTTGTGATGATTTTGCTTTTGATGAATTATTTGAAGCCTTCAATGAACTTGTAGATGATTTTAAAATTTTGAAAAAGAAATATAAATCTCTGAAAACTGAAAACATAAACTTAATTAAAGAGAAAAATGAAGTGATGCTTGCAATTAAAGATTTAAAAGGTAAAAGGAGATGTTTCTTAAAGAAAAGGATGATTTTACTCATGAAATTAATATACTAAAATCTGAAAACGAAAATCTAATAAAAGATTTGAAAAAGCAAATACAAACTCTATCTTTGGGAAATGAACAGCATATTGTAGAAAATGAATTTCTAAAGAAAGAAGTTAAAAAATACAAAGATATTGTTGATAAATTCACCTTAAGTTCTACTAAACTAAACATGATTTTAGAAGTCAAAAAGCAGTTTTTGATAAGGCTGGATTAGGATATAATACATTTAGAAAACAAAAATCTTTGAAAAACATTTTTGTACGTGCTAGCCAAAGTAACATCACTTGTTTTAAATGCAATTTAAAAGGGCATAAATCATTTGAATGTAATTTACAAAAACCAAATAAGAATTTAAATTTTAAAGGGAAGAAAATATGGGTTCCAAAAGGAACAATATTTGTTGCTACTAACCATGAAGGACCCAAGAAAGCTTGGGTACCTAAACATAAAGTTTGATTTTATTGCAGGAATGTCTTGTGGCCAAAAGATCAAAGAGAAAGTGGTATCTTGATAGTGGCTGCTCAAGACATATGACGGGTGACAAAGAAGAATTCATCACCCTTGAAGAAAAGAAAGGAGGAGTTGTTACGTTCGGTGATAATGGTAAAGGTCAGATTATGGGCCTTGGTAAAATCCGTATAACTCCATCCACTTTTATAGATAATGTACTTTATGTTGATGGTTTGAAGCATAACTTAATTAGTATAAGCCAATTGTGCGATAAAGATTTTAAAGTATCATTTGAAACTTCTTTCTGCACAGTATCTAATTCCATTGATAATAGCATTGTATTTACTGGTTATAGACATGGCAATGTTTACTTGGTTGATCTAGATAAATTATCTATGAGTGATCATTGCTTAATTGCTGATAATGCTAATATGAATGAAATTGGATGGTTATGGCATCGTAGATTAGGTCATGCAAGCACACACCTAATTTCAAAACTAATTAAAATGGACTTAGTTAAAGGGTTACCTAAAATAGATTTTGAAAACAACAAAATATGTGATGCATGTCAATTTGGAAAACAAACAAGAAGTTCTTTCAAATCTAAAAATGTTGTTTCAACTTCTAGGCCATTAGAGCTACTTCACATGGACCTTTTTGGACCAACTAGAACCACAAGTCTAGGAGGAAAGAAATATGGTCTTGTGATTGTAGATGATTACTCTAGATACACTTGGGTATTGTTTTAGCTCACAAAGATGAGACTTTCTCGATATTCCTGAAATTCTTTAAGAAAGTCACAAATGAGAAAAACACTACCATAGTGTCTCTAAGAAGTGATCATGGAACTGAATTTGAAAATCACCTATTTGAAAATTTTTGTGCTGAAAATGGTATTAATCATAATTTTTCTGCACCTAGGACCCCACAACAAAATGGTGTTGTAGAAAGGAAAAACAGGACTTTAGAAGACATGGCCCGTACCATGCTATGTGAAAGCAACCTACCAAAGTACTTTTGGGCGGAAGCTATAAACACGGCATGTTACATTTTAAATAGAGCCCTAATAAGACCAATACTTAAGAAAACACCTTATGAACTATGGCAAAACAGAAAACCTAATATTAGATATTTTCATGCATTTGGTTGTAAATGTTTTGTTCATAATAATGGTAAAAATAATTTAGGCAAATTTGATGCTAAATCTGATGAAGGAATATTCTTAGGATATTCAACAACTAGTAAAGCATATAGAGTATTTAACAAGAAAACTTTAATTGTTGAAGAATCCATTCATGTAGTTTTTGATGAATCTTTAGCAACTAGTTCCGAAAAGTTTGATGATGAGGAAGATACAAACATAATTGAGAAAGATCTTGAAAAATTAAATATTGATGTATCTTCAGATCATGAGCAAGAGGCTAAAGATAATGATTCACCTAAGGATGATGATACTAACACTAATCATAATGATATAGATCTTCCTAGAGATTGGAGATACGCTTATAGTCACCCTAAGGAATTGATTATAGGTGATCCATCTCAAGGAATAAGAACTAGATCATCTATGAGAAATATTAGTAATCATCTTGCATTTGTATCACAAATTGAACCTAAAACTATTGAAGAAGCTGAAAAAGATAATAATTGGATGTTAGCTATGCAAGAAGAATTAAATCAATTTACTAGAAATAATGTATGGACATTAGTAGAAAGACCTAAAGATCATTCTGTTATAGGATCAAAATGGGTATTTAGAAATAAACTAGATGAAAATGGCATAGTAATTAGAAACAAAGCTAGATTAGTTGCAAAAGGATATAATCAAGAAGAAGGTATTGATTTTGATGAAACCTTTGCACCAGTAGCTAGATTAGAAGCCATTAGACTATTACTTGCATTTGCATGTCACATGAATTTCAACTTATTTCAAATGGATGTAAAGAGTGCTTTTTTAAATGGATTTATAAATGAAGAAGTGTATGTAGAACAACCACCAGGTTTTGAAGATCATGAATTTTCAAATCACGTTTTTAAATTGCACAAAGCATTATATGGTTTGAAACAAGCACCTAGAGCATGGTATGATAGATTAAGTAAATTCTTAATTGAAAATGATTTTATAAGAGGAAATGTAGATAAAACATTATTTTTGAAAAGAAAAAGTAAAGATTTATTAGTAGTTCAAATATATGTTGATGATATTATTTTTGGTGCTACTAACAATCTTCTATGTCAAGAATTTGCTAAGTTGATGCAGGGTGAGTTTGAAATGAGCATGATGGGAGAACTCAACTTCTTCCTTGGACTCCAAATCAAACAAGAAAAGGAAGGGATTTTCATCAACCAAACCAAGTACACGAAGGAACTACTCAAAAAGTTTGGTATGGATTCAATGAAACCCCTTGGAACTCCAATGAGTCCTTCATGCAAGTTAGACAAAGATGAGGAAGGTAAGAAAGTTGATCAAAAGTATTATCGAGGTATAATCGGATCTCTACTCTACTTAACTGCTAGTAGACCTGATATAATGTTCTCTGTTTGTCTATGTGCTAGATTTCAATCAGAACCTAAAGAATCTCACTTAATTGCTGTTAAAAGAATATTAAGATACTTAAATGGAACAAAAAATGTAGGTTTATGGTATTCTAGAGACTCAACATTGAACTTAATTGCATATTCTGATTCTGATTATGCTGGATGTAAGTTAGATAGGAAAAGCACAAGTGGTGCATGCCAATTCTTAGGAAGTAACTTAATCTCATGGTTTAGCAAAAAGCAAAATTCAGTTGCATTATCAACTACTGAAGCTGAATATGTTGCAGCTGGAAGTTGCTGTGCTCAAATCCTATGGATTAAGCGACAACTTGAAGACTATGGTATCACACTTGACAAAACACCTATAAAATGTGACAATACAAGTGCAATTAATCTAACAAAAAATCCAATTCAACATTCTAGGACAAAACACATAGAAATTAGATATCATTTTATTAGAGAACATGTAACTAATGGAGAAATATGTCTTGATTATGTTAATACTGAAGATCAATTAGCAGATATATTTACAAAACCCTTGAGTGAAGAAAGATTCTGTTATCTTAGAGGAGAGTTAGGGATTTGTGATCCATTAGAATGAATTTGAAACCCCTAAGAAAAATTATCTAGAACTCTTTCTATCCTTTGATTTTAAGGAAATTTTATCTAAAATTCTTTCAAATCCCTGATCTTTAAGGAAATCTTATCTAGAATTCATCTAATTGATCTATTAAAATCCAATGATTTTTTATCAATTTCTATGATCAATGTCCGGACACATTTCAGATTCTCTGAAACTTTATGTTTTTGCTCTGAAATGGTCTCGGAGCCGACTCGATCAGTATCGGAGTCGACTCCATGTTTCTGCTGAAACTCTGGAGCCGACCCCATCTCTGTGCGAGTCGACTCCACTTCGGGTTAGGTTTCTGTGACTACCCGGAGTCGACTCCACACTTTGCGGGAGCCGACTCGAAGTGGTCCCAGGTCGATTTTTCTAGGGCAGAGTCGACCCTCGTTCATTTCTATCTTCTCAAATCAATCAAAATCTCTCTCCAAAGATTTTCCCAACCTACCAAATCCTTAGAAACCCTTGATTAACCTTTCCACTAAATCAATGGCACCTAAAACCCGTGGTTCTAGCCTTGGAGCGGCCGGGATGAAGAGGAAGAAGACGGTGAGGCGTCCCGCTCGCGAACCGTCTCCGAGCATGGATTCCACCTCGTCCTCTTCAACCCGAGTGCTTCTCCTGCTGCGGCCACCTCTCAGGTAGACCGCCTAGCCGATAGATTATTACAACCGGGAGAAAGGTGGATTTTGAGCTATTTGAGGCGGAGGGTTTTCTTGTAGGAAGACAATTAATTGAAATGGGATGGGAGAAAATGTGTTCATTAGATTGCCCAACCTACCCCGCCTTGGTTAAAGAGTTTTATAAAAATTTGTCAAGAGGAGATAATGGATTGGTCAGCTTGATTAGAGGAAATAGGATAAATGTCACAGTGGATTTACTCTCAAGACTTTTGGATCTTTCAGTGTCTGGTCCTTCTACATTTTCACCTGATGATAGGAGCCCGGCTTTATCAAGATTGTTAAATAAAGAAATTGTTGGTTTTGAAGAAGTCCAAGCAAATCAACTATCTTTGGAATTAAGGCTTCTCCATAACATATGCAGTAGGATTCTGTTCCCTAAGACTGGGAGGTTTGATTATGTATCTGAGAGAGACATTTTTGTTATGGATGCTGTAGTGGCTGGGAGACCTATCAATCTTCCGAATATGATAATTTGGTACATAGCTGACTGTGGGAGCAAGAGAAATCAAGTCTACCCTATGGCATGATATTAACTAAGATTTTTCAAAGCCAAGGGATAATTATTTCCGATAGTGAGCCATTGAGAAATTTGAGACACACTGATTACTATAGCTTGGCTACTATTCATAGGATGGGATTTGTGAAGAAAGATGGTAGATGGGAAAGGAAAAATCAGTTGGAAGATAGAGCCGCTGATGTTGAGGCACCTGGACCTTCTGTTAGACATTCATCACCTGTGCCTCCTAGTTCTTCTGTTCCAGTTCCGGCCCCTTCTCCTGCTCCAATGTTTGATCAGCCATCTTCATCAGTTGGTTTTTCGGATCTTCAGTTAGAGCAGCTCAAGAGTCTTCTTGATGCTCAAGAGGATAGAATGAAGACTGAGTTTGACAGTAAATTCATGAATCTTAAAGAAACTCTCTATTCATTAGAGATCGAATTACCAAGATTGAATCTACTCTTAGCTCCTCTACTGAGTCTTTAAGTGGTGATTTAAAGAATATTTTTGAAGAACTTAAAGACATTTGTGGAGATGGTGAGACTTATGCAAAGTGCAATGCCGAGCTTCAAGACAAGATTTTAACTGCTTGTACTTTGTGGACGAAAGACTGAGAGATATGTCAAGCTTCAAACTGATGGAATGAAGAACATCGTAGATCACTTAACAAGAATTGTAAGGACACATTTTTGATGTAATGGATGTTTAGTTTTTGCAATGTAATGAAATTTATATTATGATTTACATTTTGATAATGAATGTAATGAAAAGTTAGTTTTGAATGTTCAATGAAGTTTGAGTTTGAATGTACTTCTCTTATTTATCAATGAATCTCAGTTCATGTTAAAGCATATCTTAAATCGTGAATGTGATTGTGTTTGATGCTTCTCTACCTTTTTGTTGATAACAAAAAAGGGGAGAGTTTTATACATGACTGTATATGCATGGGAGAAATTAAACGAATGTTATTGTATATGCATATAATAAATAATTGAATGGGGAGAGAAGGGAGTAATAATTAAACATTACACATACAGAGAATGAATGAAAAAGCAATTTAGATGAAAATGCTGAATTTTGACATTAAACTGTGTATGAGTTTAAATTGAATGAATGGGATATTTATTTGAGTTTCATAGGGGGAGCTACCTCATTCAGGGGGAGCCTAACTATGAAAATTAAATAAATTCTTCAATTAATCATGCATATACTCAATGTTTTTGTCATCATCAAAAAGGGGGAGATTGTTGGGGAGATTGTTGAGAAATTGTTGCCCCAATTTTATTGATTTTGATGATTACCAAAAGCCATGAGTATATTAAAAGATGCAATGAATTTATTTACATGAGCAATGAATTTATTTCTCATAATCAATGAGTATGTTAAGTATGACTATAATCAATTGGAAAGTAGCTTCAAGCTCCATGTTTAAGCTTTCAAAAAGAAATTTTTATACTTCATATTTCAATCAATGAGTTTTTGGAACATATCTTGAATTGATTCTTAATGTCAAATTTATTATATTCAAGTCAAAAATTGATTTAAAATTAATCTGGAACGAATTTCAAAGTCAATCAGAAAATTCTCTGATTTTTGATACGTTCCGGAGCCGACTCTAGAGTTTCAGAGTCGACTCCACTCAGTATACAGAGATCCTGATTTTCTCGAGTCGACCCTGTGATTTCAAGAGTCGACCCCGATATTGTCGAGCCGACTCCATGACTGTGAGAGTCGACTCTGCTCAGACTCCAGAGAGTTATTTTTCTGAGCACTTCTCGAGTCGACCCCTTGCTTTTCATGAGTCGAGCCCCGACTGTCAGAGCCGACACCTTATTTTTCTTGAGTCGACCCCTTAACTATCTGAATGTTTCTATTTTTGGCATCGCGTCTTCGAGCCGACTCGCCTAAAGTTGGAGCCGACTCCAACAAATCTGGGCGTGACTTTTTCTGAATGCCAACTCAGCGCCAACGGTAATATTTTTCAATAACGGCTAGATTTCTTTGTTTCTAACGGCTATATTTTTGCAGAGTCTATAAATAGAGAGGCCGTTTTCAAATCAAAAGATACAAATATATAGATCAAGAGAGAAAGAAAAAGGGGAGAAAAATCTTTCAGAAAGAAGAAAAACAGAGCATCATTTGAAAAATCCGAGATTCAAAAATAGAGTGAAAGAGAAGGAGTGAAATCAAAGGAGACTTCATCTGTGCTCAAGTTCATCAATCCAAGAAAGTCTAGAAGAAAATCCAAGAGCCATTCAAGATCAAATCAAGAGATTTTCAACATTCAAAGAAAGGGAGAAAAGTTCAAATTAACTCCAACATTCAATCCGTGAAGAATCTGAGCTGAGGCCCGATTCCACACTTCAAAGGAGTTGAGGAAAAGAAGAAAAGAAGAAAAGCCTGCACTCAAATCGAATCTAAACAGGCCCTTCTAAACTTTGCTTTTATTTTGAAATATCTGCTCAAAAGGAGCTGTTTGTACTAAACTCATATTTTTATCTTGTGGTTTGCTAATTCAATCAATGGATTGAATTAGTGGAGGTAGTTTACCTCGGCACAAGCTAAGGATAGCTTGTGTGTTAGGTTTTGTGCTGGTGAGCCCATGTAAAATCGGCTGGGTTCGTTGTGATCCCGAGAAAACAATAATTTGGGTTGTGAGCTTGTAAAACAACTCAACTGTAATCGAGGAGATTATATTGTGGACCAAGTGGAGCTTGGGAGTGAACGTAGGTGTTGGATACACCGAACCACTATAAAATCTTTGTGTTTGCCGTGTTTATTTCTCTCTCTCTTGCTATTGTGCTTTAACTTGAATTAATTGTGTATATCCTCTAATCAATAGTTTAAATTGGTTTAAAATGCTTAATTTTTAAAGTACCCAATTCACCCCCCCTCTTGGGTTGCCATCTGGGCCAACAAAGTTGATGTCTATAATTAATATGCCAAAACTATTCCAAACATATTCTACCACAATCTTAATATTATTTATTATTATTATATTTATATTAAATCATAATATTATATTTATGACATTATATTATTATATTATATTATAATTGTTATAATATTATAATTATAATAGCATAATATTATTATATCGCATTATCATAATATATAATTATAATTTAATCTTAAATATAATATTATAATATCATATTAATATGAAAATAAAATTAGGTTTTTCATATAAACAGAACTGTTTTGGTTGCTAAATCTAAATCTACATTCGCAGTTCAGAATAAAATTTAAATATTTACTTTCAAGGATGGTATGCAATTAAAATATGAATAAGTAATTAAGTGATCATATCAAAAGTAGACATGATGCGCTTTTTACTTGGTACTATTTTTATTTACTTTTTACTTAGAAAGATTTTTTATTTAATTAACAATCCAATTCACATCCATATTATATCCTATAGTTTCAATATTCATTTTATATTTTAAAATATTTATATATTTGCTAAATAAAAATGAACACGGTTAATTACAACGCATTGATTTCCAATCCATTTTGAGGCCTTTGGTCTTGAGTGCCCTATTTTAAACAGTGGGTTATAAATTTGATTTTTTGGTAGAGTTTTTTTTTTTTTTGTGGAAGTTGGCTGAGATTTGCATAATAATCCCATCGATAATTAGATAATTGCCTGCGTAAAGGATAAAAATTTGTAATTAAAATCTCAGTAAACTTATTTTCTTATAACCCACGATTGCATGAGAAGGCGTCAATGGGATAAATGCCGAAAACTAGCTTGTCTTTTAATTACCATAGCCATACTTCCGGTCAGACTTCATAGATACCATTCACCTTTATTGAAATAACTGAATTATTATTAAAAGAATATGAATAAAAAAAGAAGGTTAATGATAAAGAATAATGGAGTTACGTGCACCAAAAGTAAACGCATAACAAGAGTAACGAACGGTGATGCATACATGTAGTATCATAAAGGGTCCTTCTAACTGCTGCTTTTATGAACTCAAAGACCAGACAACCTACAACCATATAATGATCCCAACATGACAAGAAAACTTATGAAAGACAAATGTACAAAAGGGTAAAAATTAAGAACCGAAAATTAGCAGCAAGCTAGAGGAGAGCAGGCCTCTCATCAAAGACCAGCAGCTGGCCCTCTCTCTATGCGTATCCCCCTTCCATCCGCCATGAGCATTGTCCCACCTGTTGTTCCTGAAGGCACAGCATCCCATGGAGTAGACGATGATGAGGAAGATGAGGAATGTGATGTTGACGGCCGCAACCTTCTTCCAGTCATGTTTGATGTTGGCCAGGACACCGGCCTTGCAAGATTGGCAGCCGTAGCAAAGGGTAGAGGGATCATTGTCCCACGCACTGCAGTCCGTGTTGTTTGAGACCGAGTTGCTGGGTTTGATCCAGAAAGTTTCATTCTGATAGGCGAAGTTACATTCTGTGGGCGGCTTGCAGCATCCAGACTGCACAAAAACAAGAACATATAGAGGTCGTAAGGTTTTATTAGACAGAGAATCAAGAATCATCCACAAAAAAAATAAAATATAATATAATATAAAGTAACAAGCTATCCATTATGTAAAGCAAGAAAAATACTATTCGATAAAAGGGCCCAGGCACATGAAGAGCTAACGTTCTGGGGTGCTAAATTACTAATTAAACGACCAACAAGCTCACTATTCAATCAAAAAACAAGGACAAAGGACTCCCACTTGGAAACAGAGGCAAATAAATTAAAACAGCGTATCAGCTGTAATGCGTTGTTTCTTGTTTTTCTTGTATTCAATACATCTATGCCTTGATCGATGGTTGGCGATTGACGATAGCCCGGAACCACACACATACTAAAACAGTACTGTATTAGACTACAGGCGGAGTTATTGTTGCTGTAGTTTAGTAACCGTAGATGATAGAAGGTTTTTGTTCTGTCGCATTCTTGAAACGGATAAAACATGAGGAATAAATTAAATACAGACGGAATTGAGATGCAACTGGATGTAATAAAGAACTGCCAGTTATTTGTAGAAAGATGACCAATTTGAAAGCTTTTGTCCCGAATATCTATAAAATCTTCTCTCTCCTTTTTTTTTTTTTTTGACAGAAATCGTTGTCCTCTCTTTTTTCTTTTTTTTCCATTATTTTTCCGACATTTTAATTGGCAGCAAAAAGATCCTAAAAGAGAGAAAAGAAAGTGCCTCTTTCCAACGGCCTGAAAAGATGCCAAGAGAAAAAGACTTCGGTTATCGATCGTCTAAAAGACGGATTAAATTAATGAAAGCCAAACATGGAGAGCTCCGGTGGGTCACGAAGGACAGAACTCGAATATAATAAGAGAAATCGGAGAGCTTGTTTGTCTCCAAGACAGAAAGCTAATGAAAAACAATAGAAAGGACAAGGATCCCAAGAAAGGAAAATAAATCTGGAACCAGCGTTCAAATGTTAGGCTTGAATGTTATCAAAAGAAGCCCCAATCCAGCGAAACCCTAATAATGGGGCAAAGAGATGCAAGGAATGGTAACCATTGACTCCGAGAAAACCACTGAAGAAGATCTTACACCGATCCAACCAAGAAACCCAAAACCACCAGAAAAAAAGCTCATTAATCTATAGAAACAAAGAAAGGGAAGATAAGATCAGGGGGCGAACAAATTTTTTTTAAAGGATCAAATTAATGTGTACCTGAATCGGAGAGAGATTGTCGTTGATGAATTGATCGAAGGTCTGGTTCTTCTCCTGCAAACTCTGGCAGACCTTGCTGTCCTGGAGGCAGCTCCGGATCTTGGCCCAGTTCTTGTTGTTGTTGACCCTCTTCTGGAGCCAGTTGGAGTAGTCGCCGAGGCGGTACTCCTTGTAACCCCGCCCGGAGACGACCTGGCCGGCGCCCTTGTTGGTGACGACGAAGGCGAAGACGGTGAAGCAGAAGAGGAGGACGATGAGGAGGAACATGACCAAGAGGTAGACCCAGAGGAGCCAGGAGACGCGACAGCAGGCGCCGATGAGCCCCGCGATGGAGACGACCATGATGAAGACGCCGATGGCGATCACCGGCCCCTGGAGGAACTTCTCGCAGTCGGTGCTCCCCCTCGTCGCCAGCCATATCCCGCCGCCGAGGATCGGGATCGAGAGGAGGAACGTCAGGAAGTTGAGGATCCCGACGAGGTTGTTGCTGAGGCGAACCATCTTCTTCTTGATTTCTTCTTGAGTCTGGCCCTAACACCGAACACGGAGAACCGGAACTCAAGGAGGAGAAGAGAAAGCGAGCGAAAGAGAGAGAGAGAGAGAGAGAGGCGGTGCGGTGAGAGGGTGAGGGAGATGGCACCGGTTATAAAGGAATCGAGAGGAAGGTTCTTCGTCCCCGTGCTCTCCTGGGTTCTACGCGTCAGCTTGTATGTTAAAAGGAACGACAGCAGAAACGCGTGGACTCGATCGGGTTTAGAGTTTTGCGTCATCCCTAAGCAGGAAACAGCTATTTATTTCCATTGGCGCTACACCGGCGTTTGGTAACTCAACGGTGATTTTAGGTTATGGACGGTGATTTAGTCATTTGAAGTTACTCTATGAAAGATGGTAGTAATCCACCTAATAATTATCTCGCATCTTCTGTATGTAATTATGTTGAGTTTCTCTACCTAGGATGTTTGTTGGATTCATGTTTAAGACGAACACGAGAGCAAAGAGATTAAATATTATGTTTGAATTTGAATAAATTTTGTAATATTATAAATAAGTTCAGAGATTTAGCTAAGTAAAATTATTTAAGTGGAGCTAGAGCAATAAGGTTGAGATGAATTAGAGATTTTATGATTAGACAGTGTCAAGTTATTCGATAAACATCAAGATTAGTGGTGACATGTTATGAGAAATATTTTTTATTTAAGGAAAATGAATATAAAGATATTTATGAAAATGTTAAAATAGTTCTACCATAACCATACTTAGCAATTATAAAGGACATTTTCTTTTTTATTTTGCTACTCAATCTCGCGATTCCATTATTTGATAAATTTTGGCTAGGAAAAAAGTCCATATCCGTACCACAAGTATTGTGATCGTTTGAAAAGAAAAGAAAAAGAAAAAGAAAAAGTATTGATTTATAGGTTAAAAGTTTGAAGAAGAATGGATACGTTAAATTTTGGATGACTTTTTAGTGTACAAGGACCACAGAGAGAAGGCTCAGCAAGTCATTAACCGGCGACAAATGAAAAGTTTGGGACTCATTGATGGGGACGTAAAGTAAAAGCAACGAATGGAAGGATTAATTTGCAATTCATAACATACCGTGAGATACTCGGTGCACACCGGTCGTTCTCAAAATCCAGCGTATAATTTAACTCCAATGATTAGGTGAGAAGGAGACGACGTCTCCGCGTGCACAATTTCAACGTGACCACCGTAGCCAAAGCACCGCGGAGTCGTGCATTTTAAAAGAGATTTGACTTGCGAGGCAGCGAGGAAGGAGGGAAGGCACCCCCTTCGACGCATCAGGTTGGGTGAAGAAGACGTCGTTGTCGTCTTTGCCGTCGCCCGCGGCGTGGTAGGTGCCCAACGCCGGCCCGTTTTGAGTGATCCCGGGGCCATCTTTGACCAATAAATCAAGCCGAAGAACCGCCCTCGGATGTATAATTTGCGCAAAGTAGCGTCAAAGGGCATTTGCAACAACAATATGCGGTTTGGGTTTAAAAATATAAAAAATATAATATTTTTTTTAATATTAAAAATAAATATAAAAAAATAATATGAGTAGTTTCAATAAAAAAAAAAAAAAACATCGGTTAGAGTGGTTTCAAGATGTAAACCTTTAAATGTTTTTATTAAAAAAATTGATCTATTAACAATTCACGATAAGAATAAAAATAGAGATAGATCTAAACTAAGATGGATAAAATATATAATTATTTATAATTTAAATGTCGACTTGGTTCTGAATAAAGTAGAATAAAGAAAACATATTCATGTAGCAATGTAGTTAAGAAAAGACTTAAATGAGTTGAGTTGAGTAGAATACAAAAAATAAAAATAAGAAAAATAGATTTATGAAAATAGTTATGCCACAAATTATGTAAATTTCTGTTTGTTTCTGTTTTTAAATAGAAAAAAATATTTTTTAATAATATTTTTATCTATAAAAAAATATTAAAAATAGATATTCAAGGTTTTTTTTAAAATAAGGAATAGATTGTAGCAACACTTCTTTGAAATAGTTATACATGCCAAACAAATTTGACCAGCACGACTATTTCTCGATCATGCCTCCTTATTCAAATGTTGTTTGGCACCAGGTAGGTGTAAACTTTATTCCATGCCTTACGCCTTCTTTATGCTTGGAACAAACGCATTTGACTAGTTAAAGTTTTGCATTCTTATTGTTTACATCATATTCGTTACCCATCGTTCAAATGGTTTAAAATGAATATATAATAGATAATGTGTAAAATAGATAAATAATAATGATGTTGTTTTTTATTTACTCTTGATCGATGATGACTTCTTTCTCCACCCGGAACCTAGACCCACAAATCTAGGCAATTAAGACTAGACATAATAGGAACACTCCAAATCCTAAGGTCTGGCTAATGAAATTTCTTTCATCACTTTAATGGCTTAGGTCCAATTTTTGCGGTAGGGTTCCGTATTGTTTGCCGATCATATGATTTATCTGATGCACTCCATTCCAATAATTAAAGATTTCTGAACTGAAATCACTTTTGTCCCTAAATTTCAGCTCCGTATCACTGTCTTAGTTCTTCAAAATCTACTTTCCGAAATGGGTTTAAGGTCATTGGATTTAATGAAACATGATGGTCTCATCGTTTTCATGCATACCATCATTAATTTGGGCTTTTATCACCTACATCCAACCACGCTAAGAGGTGTCACAGACAAAAAAAAAAAAAAAAAAGATGCGCGCAAGCTACGCCACGCTCGGTGCACAAAAGGATCCAGATTCCGTCGCATGGCAGTCCAAACCAGCAACAGTTCAGCGGTAGAACCACAGATTTGCATGCCCCGATTCTGACAAAAATGACGACCTCTCATCTTGTCATGTCAGTTGTCCTCGACCCACTATCCCTACCGTCCTTCTCAATAATGCCAGGACGCCGACCGACATGGCTATGGAATCCTTTCTCCCTTGACCTAATGCAAATTTTCTCCTCCCCTCTCCATTGATTGTGGGACTGTTTTCTTGCCTCAATAATGGAGCAGCGCAGCGCCATCTCAAAATAATTCACGCACGGATGTCTTCTGGGTGGTAGCGATGCTTGTCGATGATACATGAATTCCATTGCAAGGTATCATTCAATGCAAGCAAAGTGAATATGGAATAACCATTGAAAACCCCATTGAGTTGGCTTGCCAGAAAACAATTTGCAGATGACCTGGATTGATACATCATCTGTCATCCTTTTATTTGAGCACAATATTCAAAATCATTACAAATAAAAGTTGCGGTGCAATCAGCAGCAAGAATTCTTTAACAGCAAAGCAAACCACAGGCCTGGACCAGCACCAGGAATCTAGGAAAACAGTGACAAGAGCAGCATAAATGGCATAATTCTATGCGTTGCTCATTTAGAGAGGGCCTGGAAAAGTGCCATTCTCCATCTGCTCATTCCATTTCTCAATCTGGATCCATGAAGAAACAAAAACATTATAATTACTGACAAATAAAGCACAAAAAGTTTGCAAGTCAAATGAGAAGGTTGGATGGGCATATCACCGCTAACAGAGATAAAATAATAATAATAATAATATGGACTAAATTTCATAAAGAAAGGTAACTTCCACAAGCAGAAGAAAAAGACAATAATAAAACAGAGAGGAGGATGGAGCGCTGGCAACACAGTTCCATGACAATAGCCAGCCTGTGCATTGGAATGAGAGAGAAACCTGATCAAAAGTGTGGTTTGCCCCAACCCACCTTCTTCCTTCTGAAGTTCAACCTCTTTTAAATTTAAAGACAATTTATTCTTCTTTAACATTGCAAGTAAATTTGCTACTTGGGTCCTGATAGTGGCTACTTAAAGGCATAATGTCTTGAAGATTATCGCATTGGCATCTTAGGACCTATGACACATCAAAAGAACCTACCAACTGACCCGTAGGACCACCAGATTAGAGTTCAAAACAGCCATCATGCACCACTCTATAGTCATACGATCAAGGCATTCAGAACTAAGGTTTCAAGTACCAGTTTTGGCACCCAATTGGTACAGTGTTAGTACAGTACAGATTTTGCACAGTAGACATACTGGGTGTCAGTTTCCTGGCAATATAATTAGTATGGCCAGTAAAGATCAGTACTCAAAAACACGTCCCCAACAACTGGTGAGATGCATCCACAAGAACAACATAACTAAACAAAATTTTACAGTATTTAGCAATAACTTGACCATAATCAAGAAAGCATATGTGCAGAAGGAAAATAACCAGCATTTTGTGGCCTTCACTTCCTCTATTCAAGCATGTGCACTTTAAGATGCCAAGTTGCCAATCATATTGAACTTCAACTTGTTAATAATAATAATCTCTTGAACAACAAATCTCTCAAATTATCAACATTAATAAAAAAAAATGTGCATAAACCAGTGAACCATGATAATGTCCTTAGACATTGGAAAGACATCAATCAATCTCTTCAACCAATATGGTGTTCATGCATCTAATAAGCAAGACTTCTCCAAAATGATTCCACTTTATATAGTCCTTCGGCATTTAGGATCACAATCAAATTTAAATAAACCATGGTCAATTTTCTGACAAAATATGTGATGATCATACTATAGGCAGACCAAGAGATGTGATTATAGTGCAAATTCTTAAAGCTGAATTTCACTGGCATCCTCAGCACTAGGCCAGCTTGATGGTCAAATTATACATTTGGACCATCATCAAGCTTAAGCTGTAGGCAGATTAACTACTACAAGTCAAATCAGCTTCTTGTGGCTGTCAATCCATTGGTTAAAGTATTCAGACCCAAATTTGATCCTCAAATGCCCATGCCAACTGTCACCTAACCAATCCTTCACTTCAATTGCTTCCCTACCTCCAGTAGCAAGCCTATATAAAATAATGTCTCATTGGGAAGCAATTCGATTAAACTAAACCTGTTATTCGCTCCTCTAGATCCTATGTTCCATATTGCACCAGGAGATCAAGTTCTTCCCTGTAGTTCTTAAATCTAGTTTCTTGCTGGAGTTTGTATTTGAAAAGCAGAAAATAGAGAAGGTATCTATCAGGTAGGAATAGCATTCACAAAAGCTCCCATCTTCTGAAGCAAAGTTATAATTTAAATTTTCTTATCTTCTCCCTATGCATCTTGACTTGTTCACAGGTCCCAGTAAACCAAGCATGTTTGCCCTTATTTTGTGGAAATCTTGAATCTACGATGAATTGAGTGCTGACATCTAGTTGTCATCAACCTTCTTTTGCACAAAATGGTATTAGATTCAATCTCCTCTTAATTGACCAATTTTCATTCAGCTTTCAATGCGAAAAAGATGGGACATAAAAGGTGTTAATATCATTGGTCACAAGTAACGTGACATATATAATGTCCTTAGTTCCTGCATGTGTCTGAACTTCTGCTCAATAGTCAGACTTGCCTTTCTGAGTTTCTCATCCTAGATGTTGGAATATGGCACCACGTGAAAAGGACTTCATCATCTGGTCCACATCTAGAATAAGAACCACTAATTTTTCCAAGCCACCAAATACCTATAAAATAATGTAGATCTAAATCATATTTGACATGATCTCCCTTTCCCATGAAGGATAGAACAAGAAGATCACTCAGAATAAGCAAAACAACAGAGAGAAAAAAAATCTAATTTTGCATGCAAAATCAATATAGGCATTACATGATCTAAACATTGCAAGCATTATGACCTCATTAGTCCAACAGGATTTTACGGTTCAATAGAACTTTCTCCATGCGCAGCTTACAAAGCTAAGCATCTATTTTCAGTTTAGAACACAAAAAAACAACCCAGGCTTTTCCAAGAACAAGAAAGTTCCACACTGGACCATTATTAACTTTATTTCTCATTCAATCAAAATATCTAAAATGCTAATTATTGAATTCAAACATGACATGTGGACTCACCCAATGACCAAAATGACTCCAGATTAGATCACAATTCTTACTAAGAATATGCTAATATAGGGAAAACTTTTCAAAATACGTGTCTGAGATGTTTATTTGACATATGATGCTAAAAACAAAAAAAATATAACATCTGAAAGGAAGTTAACAAGATACAAGATCATATGGCAGTGAGAAAATTAGTCGTTACTGGAGCATGTTAAAGACACAGTAAAACCTCATTTTCAATCATGGTTTGAAAATGAAGAAATGGTGAAAGAATAGCATGAATTGCTCATGTCTAAAAATTAATAAGGTCCTTCAAGCAAATTAACAACAAATTCAAAACCAAGCATGGAGAAAAATTGGTGCAGACTTGGACTGAAAAAACTTCAATTTTGCTGTCAGAGTTTGAGAAACTTCAAGTAATCTTTCTAATTATTTTGGGTTAACTCAGGAAAAACAACCATCAGTCTCTCAACACAATATTATCTCTTAACCCATGTTCTCATGGTTCTCTTTCATATTCTCAGCTACTATCTATATATCCATGAATCCAGCAATCTAATACCCACCACTTACCAGCATATCCTCCTATCCAATACTCCCAAAAATATAGAGCTTTCCCAGCAAATCTTAATTTACTCTTTCTACCGAACATGTTTGTAATGCACAAATAATTATAAGTTGAACATGTCTCGAATTACACTAACTCATGTTCCTTCCCTATGACTCTCATGCACACCGCAATGTTAACTTATCCATACCTATGCATGTACACGTTATAATACTCTTTCCTAGGATTTTCCTGATAACTTGTGATCCAATTCCGATGATGCAACTTTGGAAACCCCTTCGTTTACACAATTTCATCTGGCAATGATCATCAAGCAATACTACTCTCCACTCCCAAATATGCCTACATTCTTTCTCCTTGATATGAATCCATTTTCTTTTTTCATCACCTAGCATTTTATTCACATCAATTTGCTATCAAATTCAAATCACCTGATAAAAAAATGATATCCATGGAACAAAGTGTAATCTAATTAACATAACCATAAAAAATTTAACTCAACAAACTTGAAATACATAAAATTTGTAATTCATTTTAATCCAATTGGAAGAGTTGAAGCTATAGGAGCCTTACAATACGATTCAACAGCTGAGAAAATGAATAAAAAAATGATACCAACACACAAAAAGGAAAGAAAAGAAAATCAAGAATTTTCTTATGTTTGACTGGGATAGGAAAATTGCAGCAGAAGTTGTAGGCAAAATAATCCTAGTCTACTGGCCTATTGCTATTTTCCCTTTAAAATCCTTATTTTTGGAGAAGAAAAATTCTAGGCTGTTAAAACAAAAATATTAGACTATTACTTCTACTTTTTTTCTCACAATTTTGTGAGGCCCAACCTAGCAGACCCCCCCTTTCCTTCCCCTCTCTATGCCATGTCCAGCATGATGCAGGTCCCCTTTCTCCTTCATGCTGTGCAGTGGTGGCATGGGTACATCCATCTCTCTCTCTCTCTTTCTCTCTCTCTCTCTGCCCCTGCTCATGTCGCTGCTCAAGATGCGGCTGAGCAGGGGGAAACACAGTGGAGAAGGGCCATGCGGCCCAATCCCTTTTCCCTCTCTCTCTCTCTCTCTCTCTCATGGTGGTTGGAGGAGCTCCACCAATCATTCACCCAACCACTCCGTCACCACCGCCCTCTCTCCCCTCCCTCCCTCCCTCCTTATCCTCTCTCTCCCACTCAAGCTGCCACTTGGGTTACGACCAAGCAGGGGGAACCGTGCAACTCCTCCCAGTTGCACAACCCTAGCCACCTAGCTGTTGCCGCCACTCCTTCCCTCTCTTTCTTCCCTCCCTCTCTCCTCTCTCCTCCTCTCTCAAATTGGGCAGTAGTGGATGAGGTTTCCTCTATTCTGCATGCCCCACTGTAGAGAGAAAACAAAAAGAAAGAAGAAAAAAAGAAAGAAAGAGGAAGAACAAGAAAAAAGAGAAAAAAAAGGAAGAAAGGAAAAAAAAAAGAGAGAAAAAAGGGAAAAAAAAAAAAGAAAGAAAAAAGGAAAAAAATTGATTTTGTTATTTCATTTTATTCTTCTCAACTTTCTCTTTCTAACCTCATTTCTCTCTCTAACCAATTCTCCATGTTTCTCTCTTCAGAGAGTCTTTCCCTATCCTCTCTTGTCTAAAATATTTATCAATAGCATGTTTTGATCAAAATTAATTTATCAATGTAGATGGCATGCAGCCCAGCCCAAGAGAGGCCTACCAAGATCCCTTCCTCTAGCCATTTGATAGAGATAAGGGTCTAACCCTTTTTATTATTATCAAACCAATAGACTGTAGACAAGCTAGAACAAGCATCAAGGTTGGAAAAGCCAATTTTAAAAATTGCAAGTGTGTCAATAATCAAGCTTTATTAATTTAGAATTAATTTGGGTAAAAAAAGGGGGGCATTCCTGCAGTTTAAGCTGGCATTCTTGATTTATTTTTTTCATTAATTCATTAATTATTATATGTAGGCTATGTGAAGTTGAGTTAGGGTGGAAGAAATGAATTAAATCTTTCAGGAAAAAATGAATTAAAAAATATTGGATTAGACATTTAATTAATAGGAGTGCTGATTTTCAAGTGTTGTTATGCTAATTAATTATAACGTATTGGGAGCATTAGGTGGGATTGCAGAAAAATTGATATTTTTGATTTTATGATCCGATAAACGTAAGAAATCTCAAACATAATTGCTTGCATGATTTTAATATTACATATTTATGCCATGTATTATTGCATAATTATGTATATCATTATAAATATTCTTATTAGGTGCTCCGTAATATTATTATGAATTGTGAACTCTCAAGAAAATAATGGTGATGATAATAACCATGGAGCATGGATGTCATTGATTAATAAATGATAAAAAAATATAAAATAGGGGTGGGTGCAATTGGACTAGCCACGTGAGATTATTGTCTAGTGTGGCATTGATCATTGCTTAGTGATGCATTGCATACTGCAGCAAGTGTATTGCCTAGTGATACATTACGTACTATGGTGGAGTATTGCCTAGTGACACATTGCGTACTATAATGAATGTATTGCCTAATGATATATTATGTACTATGGATAGAGTATTGCTTAGTGATGCATTCTGTATTGTAGTGAATGTACTATTGTATTAATTGAGGTTATTAGATATAGTATGACACCTATGTAACTGGCCACTGGCGGAAGTATGACCATGACTAGTATAGATGCCAAGATGTTGGATCCAACATATAATAATTAATAATAAGATTGAATTACTACAGGTTAAGGATATGAAACTTAGCATGTAATAATTATCATCTGGATCATAAAATTATAGTGGAGTGATGTCATTATTTTAGATTATCAAAATTTAATATATGTGGCATTATTATTATGAGCCATGAAATTTGCATATATGGCATTGTTATCTTGTGTAATCACAAGCTACATCATAAAATATAAATGTCATTGCCATGTTATATTGACCAAATTTCTACACCTAATTTTTAAAATATCATATATTGGCATTGAAATTATTGATATCAGAGCCGCCTTATTGGATTTCCTTTTTAGTGATTTTATAATTGCTTACATATTATTTTCATATTGGTGAGCATGAGAGGAGATTTTTTATTGAGCTGCTAACTCATACCATTACTATTGTTGCCTAGCTCCAGGGTTCAGTCTGAGATTTTTGGTGAGAGTGGTAATTAAGTTTGTATCTAATACCAAACGTCTTTGAATCTTGAATTTTGGGAAAAAACTAATATAATGTTTTTTATTTGTAGGCCTTGCAAAATTTCTATGGTTATGCCATAGGGATTATGCGACCATACCATAGGGATCATGTGGCCATGTCATTCGGCAGTTTGACGTGACTATTTTATTTTTCATTATTAAACAATGGTATGAATCATTCTTCTTCTTTCTTTTCTCCTACTTTCCTAGCAAACAAATTGGAACCCAGATTGCATATTAACCAAACAAGGGAATTGCCACCAAGTTTATATTCCATACTAAGTTCTATTAAACTTTGTCAAACTATAAGGACTCAACAGTCAACACTTCCAGTATAACAGGATAAAGTTTAGAGATTAATGAAAGCTCAGTTAAAACATTGAAAAATGGTTCTGTGCGGTTGGTAATAGATATTTAAAGTATAAGCACAAACTAGAATGGAAGATTAATGTTCTGAAACAGCAGGCATAAGTACTCACCCATTCCACTGGGCACAGAGATCTATAGTATCCCGCAAACTTTTGGCACTCAGCAGCATCTTCACCTTTGGCATTCACACACCTGCATTTGCCATTACATGTCTACATTTAAAATATCAAACAGGCATTGACAGTAGAAGATGCACCAAACAGTTTGTGAGCGGTCAGCATGCAAAAGCCATACCGGTGAAATTCAATGTAGCGAGTGAAAACAGTGCCTTGTCTGATTTGTTGTGGGAAAGCGAAAATCAGCTGGTGCAGTTTTCAACTCGATCTAATGAACAAGCACACACAATATAAAAGATAAGCATGAAATATTCTCCACAGGTATTCTTAGTCATAAAAGAAGAAAAAAGGTTCAGATAAAGCTTTCAAGGAACCTAAAAGGAAACTAACAATATTTAAGCACTAAAAGTCAGATAAAACTAGATGCAACAGAATTCCAGGGCAGCCTGATCAGGCACAAGTTAGGTGGCCATTCAAGCATCGAAAAAATCTTCAGAGGGACCCACAACTTAGAACATATAACTACAGCCATATATCGTGGCACAATTCTGAGATTATATTCACAACTCTTTGAGTTTTACTGAGCAACTTCATAAAAATAAACACAAATGGAACACTCAATATATTATGAATAAGTTGCTTATAGCAACTAGAAGTATTGCTACTCATGGAATATGATGGAAGAGATTGTGTATTTTTGGATGATAAATTGCAATGCATTTATATAGGCTACCTTTCTATTTATTCTTCAGTGTGCCAGTGAGGACCATGCGACCCCCTCAGATATTCAATCAATAAAAGGCATGCTAAATTAATGTTACATATGTAAAAGACTTGGTTTATCAATAATTGCAAAAACACCAAATATCTGTTCATATACAATTTCTGAATAAGTACTCATATTTATCTTAATAATCACAGCTCATACTTTCTGCAGTACCCTAACATGAAAAGAATGTTTACAATATTGTTCTGACATTGGATTTTAATCATAAACCCACTTGATACCCGAGCTAAAAATAGTTATATAGCCTTCTTTTTTTTAAAAAAAAGGTTTAGAGAGTTATGTGACATGGAACCTCCATATATTACATACTATAACCTATCCCAATTAAAAAATTCATTATATGTCTCTGTAACACAAATAATCTTGTAATGATAGAGAAGCGCAGCACAGTGTGCGCAAATATCGAAAAACATTTTAGGAGGCGGCCAAAAATCTCATTTAGCGTCATCTATGACCAAAATTTTTCTAAAACAACAAAAGGTGTCTTTCTTTCATCGGGCAGCATCACAAGAAACAAGAGGACAAAAAAACATCGGGCATCAAAAGAACAAAATAGAAGGACTAGAAAGAAACACGCACAAGGAAAATAACTGAAACAACAAATTATGTGACGATCCCGCAAAGCAAACCACCCAAAATAGAATTTAAATTATAAAACAACATCGAGAAACCCGTGGTCGATGTGCTACCCCATATTTTACAGTAAAAAAAAAAATTCTTCCATAAAAGATAAAAAAAATAGATGGAAGATCATCTAAGAAGTACGAGGAGAAATTTTTTTGACATATCTCCAATAAAATCAAACCTAAGGAAAGATCAAAAGATTCGTAAGCTAGGGTTGAATTGAGCGATCGGTGAGATCGATTAATCGATAAAGAGGAAGGGGTGAGAGGCGTTTACCTCTGCCATCGCGAGCTTCTCGGTCGCACGAAACGAAACCTGGAACCCGACTCTTCCCGGAGACCGGACGCCCACTTCAAGCTTTCAGACGAATCGTAGTCAACACCGTAGATTCTGGACCGTTGGATTCGAAACGGAAGCCTGAGCTTAAAGCGGATCCAAGTCATTATTCCCGCATTGCATTTTATTTTGTTTTGAAAAAATTGATGCGGATAAATATATATGTATGTATGTATGTATATGTATATATATATATAAAAGAAATATAAATAATATAAACATTTAGAACTAAAAATCAAAAACAATGTTAAATAAAAAACTAACTTTAATAAATAATATGTTAACAAAATTGGTTGATGTTTTTGGTAAAGATTAAAATTTTACATATATGTTAATATTAATTATTAAAAATAAATAATAGTACTTGTCGTTCAAAATTTGTTTGGTGCTATATAAAATTAAATAAAAATGCAAGAATGTTGGTCACATAATTACCTAATTACATCAGTATCTAATTTTCTTTCTTAGACATAGATATAATAGGATGCTCAAACTTGTACTTCTATCTAATTAGATTCAGATGTGAAAATAAACATGGCTAATATTTTCTAATCTTGCTCCCATACGACGGCATGCCGTAACTTGGGAAGGTTATGTTCCCACTATGGCTTAGCCTGATACTTCATTTTTTCTCTCACGTTAATGATAAGTTTGAACAGTAATAGATATTAATGGTCACTTCTAAACATTTTGAAAGCCCTTTTTTTTATTCAAAGTTTGTGATGTTTGTATAAGTTCAAAATAAAGTTATAATATATAATCTAAAAATTTTGAAAACTCTTTTGGTGTCATGGTATATGCATAATTTCAAAATAAATTTTATCATTTTTAATCTCCCAAAAAAGTATTCCAAGACCTGCAACTTGCTACTGTGTTACATGACATGAGAAATCTAATATTTTAAAATATAATGAACTAAATTATAATAATAAAAAATTTAAGAATAAAAATAAATTTTAAGTGAATATTTAAGGATTAAAAAGTATATTTTCATTTTTTTTTCTTTCACTGCATGTGCATGGTTGATCCACAAGCGAATTGTTGCAGCAATGCAAGTCTAATGTCAAGAAACGAGGTCAAAATTATGGCAAGTTAGATATGATATAATTTTAATAGATCAAAATAACTGTAACAAATTTTATACTGTGCAAATCTTCAACAGTCAATTTGCAAGTTTCTACTCGGTCATCCGGGCTGCGCTTTATTTCAGCCTCATCTTAGCCTCAGTAGCTTCATTCCAGCATGCTTCTAGGTATAACTCTGATCCACTGGGCCATCCGGGCTGTGCTTCATTTCAACTTCAACGGCTTTATCTCTACCTCAGCGGCTTCATTCCAGCCTCCTGGGTAGGACTCCGACCCACTCAACCACCTAGGTTGCGCTTCATTTCAGCCTTAGCAGTCTCATCTTAGATTTAGCAGCTTCATTCCAACCTCCTGAGTACCGACTCGCTCGGCTACCTAGGCTTCGCTTCATTTAGTCTCAGCGGCTTTATCTCTGCCTCGGTGGCCTTATTTCAGCCTCAATGGTCTCATTTCAGCCTCAGCGGCCTCATTTCAACCTCAACGACTTTACCTCTACCTCAGTGGCCTCATTGTAGCCTCAGCGGCTTCATCTCTGCCTCAGCAGCTTCATTTCAGCCTTCCATATAGGACTACAATCGACTCAGCCACCTGAGCTGCACTTCATTTCAGCCTCAACGGCTTCATCTCTACCACAACAGCTTTATCTCTGCCTCAGCGGCTTCATTTCAACTTTCCGGATAGGACTCCAACCCACTCAGCCACTCGGGCTACGCTTCATTTCAACCTCAGCAGCTTCATCTCTGTCTCAGCAGCTTCATTCCAGCCTTTCGGGTAGGACTCCGACCCACTCAGCCATCTGGGTTGCGCTTCGTTTCAGCCTCAGCGGCTTCATTTCTGCCTCAACGGCCCAATTCTACCTCAATGGCCAATGATCAACTGAGTAAGGCCTTAACTCAAATTATACACCTACAATTGCTGGCTACTCTCAGCCATACAAGAAGAAGCCCCAAATCAACTCATAGTTGGGAGAGACCAACTCCTCAACTCACAGTTGATGGGCATTCACTTTCAGACTTCATGTCAAAAGAAGAAAACCAAATCAGCTCACGATTGGGAAAAACCAACTCTCCAGCTCACAACTGACGGTGTTGGCCACTCTCAGCCAACCAAGAAGACAAAATTAGTTTACAGTTGGAAGAAATTAACTCCCTAACTCACAGCTGACGGTGTTGACCACTCTTAGCCAGCCAAAAAATAAAATTAGCTTACAATTGGAAGAGACTAATTCTCCAATTCATAATTAATGGTGCTGAAATATGATATAGTACATTGTTTAGACCCTTCGCTTTTGTCCTTTCAATTTATGACACCAGTTCAAATTCATTGATTTAACTGACCTAACTTTTTAGAAATACAGCAACTTCAAATCGGAGAAACTAAACTGCAATAACTAAAAGTTTAAAAAATTCTAAGCAAAGTTTAAGCACCAATACATAATTTGGTCCCTTTTAGTTTCTCCCATCCCTTCTTCGCGTGCATGATTGGTCCGCAAGCGAGCTGCTACAGCAATGCAGTCTAGCGTTAAGGAACATGGTCCCGCATACAGGAAATTGCTGCAATCTGGATATGATATAATTTTAATAGATCAAAAGAACTCTAATAAATTTTCTCCTACTCAAATCTCCTGCAGTTTGATTTGCTCGTTTGAGGGTGACTGTCACGCCCCAGTTTCAAAATTCAAGCTAGGATGACAACCCGCTGCATGACAGGCATGCAAAGCATCTCGAACTTCATCATATAAATCAACATAAAATAAAATTCAAATTCATGATTTATTATAAACCATAACTATCAGTCTTGGGCTACCAGCCCTACACACAAGCAACACTGAACTATATCAATATAATGGAACTAAATTTATTTAATAAAAGCTCCGTCTATCCCAAATATCCTTCTTCATTTCTGAGGCTCTGAAAAACATTGAGATAATTTATGAGCTCACACTCAATAAATAAGCCTAATACAATTTCAAATTACACTTATTATACTATCAGCATATTCATGTCATCAGATCAAAATAATTTGAAAGCTTAATTAAATAATAAATACTAGAATATGCGATATAAACAAAACACTGTTTATACTGTCATTGTTTTCCTTTATGTGTCCCATGGCCCTACGGCACTCATCTTGTGTATCACTCTTAAATGTCCCCTAAGAGGAAGGGTTTGGTACCAGTATTATGCCATATCATAATCTGTCATATCATAATCTGTCATATGAGAACCGTGGCGATATATAAATTTTTACTGTCATTATCATAATTGCATATTATCATCTCAATAGTAACAACATAATTTTGCAAGATTAACATAATTACATTTAACTGTAAGTTCACAATTTACAAATTAAAAATTTATAAAATTATAATACTTGGCTTACTTACCTTAGTATGCAAATTTTAATTGATAACCCAGCTATTTGGACACTTGGGTACCTACAGTATCATTTTACATTATTAAATTTTTAAAATCTGAATAATAAAATGATTCTTAAAACTCTACCCGACCACTTCATGGGCCCGACTTTGGGCTCGAATATCTCTCAATATATTTGTCCAAATGAGGATTTAAAAATATCCCAAGAAACTAGATTCAATCATGATTCGGGCCATATATTTACTTTGCCATTCTCGGTCCACTACAGGGCTCAAAAAGTGGCTCAAAAATGGCTCACAGATTGGCCTAACAAGGCCCAAATCAAGGCAGCCAAACACAAGATCTACAGGGTAAACTACACCCCAACTTCTTTGATTAATAACAATCCCAAGAAGAAGACAAGATGAATATGTGCCGTAGCACTGCAAGAAATCTCACACCGATCTCTCCCTCACCTTGCCTCAGGTTACAAGATCACTCACCGTAACCCGTAGATGATCGCCCGTAGGAAGCTCCTCAACGGCTCCGGCTCTGATCGTCTCTTCTCTTTCTCCTCCTTCTCATCCAAGGTGGAGAATAGAAGATGCCTTCAATTTGATGGCCGGTTGGATTGGATTCTCCTTGATTCCTCTCCGTTCAATGCTCTTCCCGAAGACCTCTGCCCTCTTATTTATAGTGCAGTCGTTGCCTAATCCAAAGCTTCACCCGTTCTTATCTTATCCTCATGCACCGCCTCCTTTAATGCACCGCCCAAACTCTTGTAAATCTTATCCTTTGATGGGCATTGGATAGGCTAATGAAGGACTCCTAGTTGCAGCTGATTTGATGCCTGAAAACTTCATCCAAAAAGCTCCATCGGTAATTTTGGATAAAGGCCAACTTATCCATAACTAACTCCCCTAAAGATCTTGTCCAAATCTTCTTGTTGGTTGCTTGTGGATCCCGGGGATTACAATCTCCCATCTTTATAAAAATTTTGGCCTCGAAATTGATAACTTTCATTAGAGAAAATTAAAATTTTAATTTTATCATACAATCAACTAAGTCTTTATTCAAAAGTCAACAGTCGTATCTATATCATTAACTATATTAGGATATAAATAGTTATGGATACTTCTCTTTCATTTCCTCCTCAAGTTCCCAAGTAGCCTCCCTCTCAGAATGATTACTCCATTGTACCTTGACATATGGAATGATACGCCATCTCAGAACCTGATCTTTGCAGTCCACAATACACAGGATGCTCCTCATATGATAAATCTTTCCTTAACTGTATAGGTTCATACACTATGACATGGCTGGGGTCAAAGATATACTTCCTCAACATAGAGACATGAAAAATATTGTATACCCCAGATAGAATCGGAGGCAGTGCCAGGCTGTAAGCAACCTCCCCGACTCTGCTCAAGATCTCAAAAGGTCCAATATAACGTGGACTCAGCTTTCCTCTAATCCCAAATCTCATCACATCTTTGGTTAGTGATACCCTTAAGAAAACATGGTCCCCAACCTGGAATTTCAATTCCCTTCTTCTGACATCAGCATAGCTCTTTTGCCTGCTCTGAGCTGTACGAAGATGCTCCCTGATCAAATGCACCTTATCTACTGTCTGCTGAATCAGCTCAGGGCCTAACAATTTTCTCTCTCCTACATCATCCCAATATAAAGGAGATCTGCACCTCCTACCAAACAGAGCTTCAAACGGAGCCATCTGGATACTGGCCTGGTAACTGTTCTTATATGCAAACTCCACCAAAGGTAAATGGTTATCCCAAGCTCCACCCAAGTCCATCACACAGGCTCGCAACATATCTTCCAGAATCTGTATGGTCCTCTCTGATTGCCCATCTGACTGAGGATGATAGGCAGTACTGAAGTTTAATTTGGTTCCCATGGCCTTATGAAGACTCTGCCAAAACTGGGACATAAACCTGATATCCCTATTTGATACAATAGATACAGGAACATCATGGAGTCTCACGATCTGCTCAATATACAAATTAGCCAATCTTTCACTAGAGACCCCAACTCTGAAAGGTAGGAAATGAGCTGATTTTGTTAGTCTATCCACAATAACCCAAACTGCATCGTTACTCCGGGAGTTTTAGGCAGACCAGTCACAAAGTCCATTGTAATCTTTTCCCATTTCACTGTGGAATCATCAGAGACTGAAGAGGTTCCGCAGGCCTTTGATGCTTGGCCTTCACTCGCTGACACACCAAGCACTTGGCCACATACTGAGCAATCTCCCTCTTCATACCTTTCCACCAAAAATTTTCCTTTAAGTCTATGTACATCTTAGTACCACCTGGATGCACAGTATAAGGAGAGTAGTAAGCCTCCTTCAAAATTTTAGCCTTCAGCTCCTCAATGTTTGGCACACAAAGTCTTCCTTCAAATTTCAGGGATTCATCCTCCATTACATAAAATTCCTTTTGGACTCCTGACTGCACAGCTTCTTTAATCCTTTGGAGATCAGGATCTTCTATCTGGGAGGACTTGATTCTATCAACTAGGGTCGGCTGGAGTACAAGTGCTGCAACTAGCCCATCAGACTGCTGTACTCTCAAACCAACCTCCCACTTCTCTAGATCTCTCAATATGTGAGGCTGGAAAGTAATCATAGCAGCTAACTCAGAAGAGGATTTTCTGCTCAAAGCATCTGCCACTACATTGGCCTTCCCAGGATGATACTGTAGATTCAGGTCATAATCCTTTAATAGTTCCAACCACCTCCTTGCCTTAAATTTAGCTCCTTCTGTGTGAAGATGTATTTTAGACTCTTATGATCTGGATACACATCATACGACACTTCATATAGATAATGCCGCCAAATCTTCGGAGCAAAAACCACAGCAGCCAATTCCAGATCATGAGTAGGATAATTCTGCTCATAAGGTTTCAGTTGTCTGGAGGCATAAGCTATCACCCTTTCATTCTACATCAAACACATCCCAATCCTTTCCGAGAGGCATCAGTATATATAGTAAAACCTTCAGATCCTGTCGAAAGAACAAGAATGGAGTTGACACCAGGTGCTGCTTTAACTCCTGAAAACTTTTCTCGCACTCCACTATCTAGTCAAACTTCACTCGCTTTTGGGTTAAGCGAGTTAGGGGTAGAGCAATACGAGAGAAATTCTTCACAAATTTACGGTAATACCCGGCTAACCCAAGAAGCTTCTGACTTCTGCCACATTGGAGGTCGGCTCCAGCTAATAATAGCTTCAATCTTTTTCGGGTCCACTGATACACCATCTTTAGAGATTATATGACCCAAGAAAGATACTTGGTCCAACCAAAACTCACACTTCTGCAGCTTGGCATAAAGCTTCTTCTCTCGAAGAATCTGTAACACAATCCTCAGTGGTCCTCATGCTCCTTATGGCTCTTGGAATATATCAGAATATCATCAATGAAAACCATCACAAACTGATCCAGATATGGCTTAAAAATTCTGTTCATTAAGTCCATGAATGCTGCTGGGGCATTAGTTAACCCAAACAACATCACCAAGAACTCATAGTGGCCATATCTAGTTCTGAATGCTGTCTTTGGCACATCCCCTCCTTGACTTTGAGTTGATGGTACCCTGACCTGAGATCAATCTTTGAGAATATTCGGGCTCCTTGGAGTTGATCAAACAAGTCGTCAATCCTCGGCAGAGGGTACTTATTCGCACGGTTACCTTATTGATTTCCCGGTAATCAATGCAGAGTCGAAGACTGCCATCCTTCTTCTTAACAAATAGAACTGGAGCACCCCAAGGAGAAGCACTGGGTCTGATAAATCCCCGATCTAGGAGCTCCTGCAGTTGATCCTTCAGTTCCTTTAGCTCAGCCGGGGCCATGCGATAAGGGGCCTTTGATATAGGTCAGTTCCAGGAACTAGATCAATAGATAACTCGACTTCCCGATCAGGGGGTAAATTAGTCAAATCCTCAGGGAAGACATCAGGAAATTCTTGAGCTATAGGAATATCCTCCAACTTGGTCTCTCTTACTGAAGGTCCTTGACTACAGCAAGAAATCCTTGACCACCACTCATCATATACTTTCCAGCCTGCATCGCTGATATGAACACTGAGGCTAGGTGTTTCTGACCACCAATAAAACTAAATTCAGGCTGACTTGGAGTTTTGAAGTTGACAATCTTCCTGAAGCAGTCTACTGAAGCATGATAGGAGGCCAACCAATCCATTCCAAATAACATCAAAAAACTTCAGTGGAAGGACAATGAATCAGCATTCAACCTCCTATTCTCCAAGACAATTAGGCAAGATTTGCATACTGTGTCAACTTCATAACATCTCATTTGGAAGCGCAATATGCAACTCTTGCTCCAGAGGAGTAGGTGTCAATGATGCATTCTTATCAAGATAGATGTCAGATATGAAAGAATGCGTGGCACCCAAGTCAATTAAAGTTTGAGCATAAGTAGTACCTACTTTAATCATTCCTGGACATAAATGTAATTTGTTTTAACATTAAGGATTGAACCTAACTTTTAATTAACTATCAATGCATTGCACTAGATAAGAATGTAATACTAGATATAACATTAAATGGTATACCTATCACCATAGAATTAGAGGCTTCAGCGTCCTGTTGAGTGAGGTTGAAGACCCTTCCCTGGGTCCTGGTGGCTGCTGTTGATACTGCTGGCTCATTCCTTGACTTGAAGAGGGCTGTTGATCCTTCCGAAAGGGACAGGTAGCAATGAGTCTCCTTATTCTATGGTTCGACTGGGGCATGTTATGCACCCTTCTTCTTGGCCTGAGCAGAGGATTGGCCAGTAGTAGGCCCTTTTCTCTTCTTTCGCTGCTCCCAATCATTTTGAACAGCATTCATATCCCTCTCAATCACCAAGGCCTTATTCACCACCGCACTGTAAGTGAGAAGCTCAAATGCATTGACTGCTTGCCTCAGTCAGGGTCGCAGTCCCTCAGTGAATCTGGTGACCTTGGCCATTTCATTAGTCACAATATTTGGAGCAAAATGAGCCAACCTGGTGAATTCAGCTTCATACTGGGCCACAGAAAGATCCTTTGCTCCAATTTGATAAACTCTGATTCCATTTGTCTCTGTACACTCCTGGGAAGTATTTGTCGAAGAATATCTCTCTAAACTCTCCCAAGAAATAATCTGTCCATCCCGACGCTGCTCCTCAACTAACCACCAATCATAAGCTTCTCCCTGGAGAAGGTAGGTGGCAAATCTGATCCGCTCCATCTCCTGACTACCATGAGCTGTAAAAGCCTTCTCCATATCTCGCATCCACTGCTCAGCATCAACAGGGTTGGTGGATCCAGAGAAAGGGGCAGGGGCAAACTTCTTGAAATATGCAAAGCTGCGGCCAACCCCTATCCAAGATTGAGATGGAGCAGGCTGGGTCTGTGGAGCAGTAGAGTCAGGCTGAGTCTGTGGAACAGGAGGGGCAGACTGAGTGGACAAAGTTTGCAGAATCTGATGCTGCATGTCCCGCATCGACTGTGCCATAACCGAGAGCACCTGAAGCATCTCGGTCTGGAGTCGCTGCTGATCAGTCCCAACTGAATTGGTAGGGGCAGCACCTCCGGTGGCTTCCAAACCTCCCGGTTGGCCAGCATTACCAACTTGGGAACCCTCATCATTTTGTTGACTTCTAGTGCGACGTGCCATTCCTATCTCCTGATAAATTAGTTGTAATCAATATCATGGTAAACTTTAAATGTCAGGCTTTCATAATATTGAAATTTATAATTGTCTCAATGTCATCTTAGTATTTTGCCTAAAGTGTCATCATGTATGTGTCCCTAATGTCGTAACTAGGCTTTGATACTACTAAAGCTGTCACGCCCCAGTTCTAAAATTCGAGCTAGGGTGACAACCCGCTACATGCCAGGAATGCAAGGCATCTCAAACTTCATCACATAAATCAATATAAAACAAAAATCCAAATTCATGATTTATTACAAACCATAACTATCAGTCTTGGGCTACCAGCCCTACACATAAGCAACACTGAACTATATCAATATAATGGAACTAAATTTATTTAATAAAAGCTTCGTCTATCCCAAATATCCTTCTTCATTCCTGAGGCTCTGAAAAACATTGAGAGAATTCTATGAGCTCATACTCAATAAGTAAGCCTAATACAATTTCAAATTATACTTATTATACTATCAGCATATTCATGTCATCAGATAAAAATAATTTGAAAGCTTAATTAAATAATAAATACAAGAATATGATGTAAACAAAACACTGTTTATACTGTCATTGTTTTCCTTTATGTGTCCCATGGCCCTACGGTACTCATCTTGTGTATCACTCTTAAATGTCCCCTAAGAAGAAGGGTCCTGGTACCAGTATTATGCCATATCATAATCTGTCATATCATAATATATCATATCATAATTTGTCATATGAGAACCGCGGCGACACATAAATTTTTACTGTCATTATCGTAATTGCATATTATCATCTCGATAGTAATAACATAATTTTGCAAGATTAACATAATTACATTTAACTGTAAGTTCACAATTTATAAATTAAATAATTTATAAAATTATAATACTTAGCTTACTTATCTCAGTATGCAAATTTCAATTGATAACCCAGCTATTTGGACACTTGGGTACCTACAGTATCATTTTACATTATTAAATTTTTAAAATCTGAATAATAAAATGATTCTTAAAACTCTACCCAGTCCACTTCACGGGCCCAACTTTGGGCTCGAATATCTCTCAATATATTTGTCCAAATGTGGATTTAAAAATATCCCAAGAAACTAGATTCAATTATAATTCGGGCTATATATTTACTTTGTCATTCTCGGCTCACTACAGGATCCAAAAAATGGCTCAAAAATGGCTCACAGATCGGCCCAACAAGACCCAAATCAAGGCAGCCCAACACAAGATGTACAGGGTAGACTATACCCCAACCTCTTTGATTAATAACAATCCCAAGAAGAAGACAAGATGAATCTGTGTCGTAGCACTGTAAGAAATCTCACACCGATCTCTCCCTCACCTTGCCTCTGGTTACAAGATCACTCACCGTAACCCGTAGATGATCGCCCGTAGGAAGCTTCTCAACGGCTCCGGCTCCGATCGTCTCTTCTCTTTCTCCTTCTTCTCGCCCAAGGTGGAGAATAGAAGATGCCTTCAATAGAAGATGCCTTCAATTTGATGGCCGGTTGGATTGGATTCTCCTTGATTCCTCTCCGTTCAATGCTCTTCCCGAAGACCTCTGCCCTCTTATTTATAGTGCAGCCGTTGCCTTATCCAAAGCTTCACCTGTTCTTATCTTATCCTCATGCACCGCCTCCTTTCATGCACCGTCCAAACTCTTGTAAATCTTATCCTTTGATGGGCGTTGGATAGGCTAATGAAAGACTCGGTTTGACGCCTGAAAACTTCATCCAAAAAGCTCCATCGGTAATTTTGGACAAAGGCCAACTTATCCATAACTAACTCCCCCAAAGATCTTATCCAAATCTTCTTGTTGGTTGCTTGTGGATCCCGGGGATTACAGTGACCCACTTTCAGGTTTCAGTTCTTGGATTAATGGGTCAAGCTGCTTCCACCCTCTTTCGTAGCATCAATATTAGAGCCTGTGTCTCCTTTTTCACTTGCCGTCGCACTCATTCCATAGAAGAACCAGGCAACCGATCGCCTTGCTTGCTTCCTTAAAAGATTGCGGTTCGTGAGTCGCAATCCAGTTCTTCTTCTTCGTTGCTTCGCTCGGTGATAGCCGATACTTCGTTGTCGTTTTTGTAGAACACAAGCTGTTTCATATGGAGGAAATGAAAACTATAATCATCTTCTATTTTTCCGCTCAAAATCAATCATCTTACATATTGGATGCTTGGTATTTGCCACGCACACTAATTGTAGAAATTCTTAAACAGCCTGTACCATGTCAAATCATCTTGCATGTTTATCACAATTTCTTTTTTATATAATGGAAAGAGGGACTCCTAACTTCCGTATACTTGAATCATATCGGCTTTAATACCATTTGTAGGGCTCCAAACTCATCTACGACTTAATTAACTTCATTAGTATATCAAAATCATATGACTTAAAAATCAGATAAAAATTAATTAATAATAAGTGAGTTATAAGCAAATAATACTTTTTTATTTAATATAAAATTAAATTTAAGGTATATTATATTCATTTATGCTCTAAAAAATTTAATTTTGATATGTGATTATTTCCTTCACCACAAAATACTTACATTAATGAGCTGCATTAGTCTTTCCAGAAAGAGGATGAGATGAGTGCACTGCGCCGCCTTCTCCTATATGTTCTTTGCTTATGGTATTTAAATTGACCTGATGCTAAATACCTTAAATATTTAGCAAGACATGTGTTATTATAAATATCAATTTATGATTATTATAAAAATATGTTCAAATTTCAGGGGATGATTACTTCTTGTACACACATCGAGAAGTAAACCAGAAATGAGATCATAATTCTAATCTTTCATTCTTTTCTCTTTGGTTCTTCTTCATTAATTTGAATGAGTTTCAAAAATTTTCTTTTCATGGTTGGAGTTAGAAGTGTTATCAAAGTTGATTTCTTCATGCTTGCAACTAGGAATATATTAGTATATATATATATATATATATATCTGTGGTGTGTGTGAGGCAGATTATATTCAAGAAAAAAAATCTCAAAATAAAAATAAGTTAAGAATCAGGCCTGGGAGGCGGTTTATACCACTGCCCTAAAGGAGAACTGGTCCCCCTTCTCATGCGAAGAAAAATTGAACCACAACTCTCCTCCAAGGTACAACCCAGAAGCCATATTCCTACATCCGTTGGCGGCACGATTTCAACGGACGCGATCAGCAATCTTCAAAGAAAAAAAATAATAAAATATAGAATTATTGTTGTTCCCCCAAAATTTTCATCCTTTTAAACCTATTTATAGATTTAAAAAAAAAACGATCGGATATTAAAACGGTGAGCGTTTTAGGATTTTAAAAGCCGAACGTTGCGTTTGGGAAAACGACAGGCAGTTGTTTTTTTTTTTTTAAAGACATCGACATTGGTTTTCCAAATGGCCGAACGTTAACAATCCCCCACAAAAAAAATAAAAACAAAGGAATAATAACCAAATAAATTAAATTCAATAAGCAATTTTAAAACTTTAAAATTTACTGTGCTTAATGCAAGTACCTTCTAGGTCTGAACTTGCATTTAGTATAAAATATACACAGTATGAAGATGAGCTGATCATAATGCGGGTTAGCGCTATCTAGGCCATGCGCTTGCCTTGATTTTCATGAGAGTTACTAGGGATTCGCCCCGGTCCCATAGTTGCGGCCTCACAACTACTCTCACTAAGGTAAATCCTCCAAGGGTATGTGCAACGGAATCATATCTCGCTGAATTTATAGCCTTGGATCTATTAAGAGCTATGCTCAATAAGGTAGATCCTCCAAGGGTACATGACCTCGCTGAATTTACAACCTTAGATCTATTAAGAGCTATGCTTAACCTAACGGTCACAATAAAGCACCACACCATAGAGATGGGATGGAGACATACTCCTAAAGCGGTGCTTCCAGATATTACCTCAGAGATCGTTTCCCTTTGAACCTTAACCATGGGGTTGCCATGACGGTAGGGGTCCACTCTGGTGACTAATATATGGGCTTAAGCCCCATCCCCCTCGATGTCTCAAAAACCACAGCCTTCGAAAGGCCTTTGGTTAAAAGATCTACCAAATTATGTTTAGATCTTACAAACTGCAGTGATATTGATTCTTTCATTTTATTTCTTATAGATTTATACTTGATCAAGATATGGTTATTCATCTTTTTATTTGTTATCTATTGATTTAACAGATCAATCAGAGCTCTACAATCACAATTTAAACAAATTCGAGAAATATTTGGTGAAAGAATATCTATATCATTTATTAAGTCTTTCAACCATTGTTCTTTAGTGCAAGTAGTGTCAAGAGCTGTTAGCTCAGACTCTAGAGTACTTCTAGTGATTATAGTTTGTTTACATGAGCCCCAAGATACTGCAGCTCCTCCTAATAGGAAGAGATACCTAGTGGTGGACTTAACATCGAATTTATCTGTTACCCAATTAGCATCACTATACCCCTCAATCACTTCAGGATAACCAGAATACACTAGAGAATAATTTATGGTTCCTTAAGATATCTAAAAATTCTTTCTAGGGCTTTCCAATGTTCTTCACTAGGATTGCTAGTATACCTACTCAATATGCCTACTGCATAAGCTATGTCTGGACGAGTTCTATTTGAAATATATAATAGTAATCCTATTCTTTGAGAATATCCTAATTGATTAATAGGTTCTCCTAAATTTTTAATTAAATGAGAGTTATGATCATATGGGGTAGAAATAAGATTTAAATCATAATATTCAAACTTTTGAAGCATTTTCTTTATTGAGTGTGCCAGACTTATTGCTATTCCATTATCTACTCTATTAAGTTTCATTCCTAGAATTACATCGGCTTCTCCTAGGTCTTTCATATCAAACTTATTTGATAAGTAGCTTTTAATTTCTTGAATTAATTTTAATGATGTTCCTAGGAGTAATATATCATCTACATATAAGCATAGTATTATAAAATCAGTATCCTGTCTTTTATAGTATGCACATTTATCATATTCATTTATTTTTCAAAATGATTTCATCAAACTTAATGTACCACTGTCTAGGAGCTTGTTTTAAACCATAAAGAGATTTGATTAATTTATATACTTTATATTCTTATCCTTTACTTCAAATCCTTGAGGTTGATTTATGTAAATTTCTTCTTCCAATTCTTCATTTAAAATACATTTTTTACGTCCATTTGATGAATTATTATTTTATGAATTGAGGCTAAGGAAATTAGAGTTCTCAGGGTTGTTATTCTTGCTATAGGACCATAAGTATCAAAATAATCTATGTCCTTCTTTTGATTAAATCCCTTTACTGCTAACCTAGCTTTATATCTTTCTATTGATCCATCGGGTCTTAATTTTCTTTTAAAAATCTATTTTATTCCTATAGGTTTGTTTTCAGGAGGTAAATCAGTTAAAATCTAAGTTTTATTTTTTATGATTGATTTAATTTCACTATCTATAGCTTCCTTCCAATATGATGATTCTGATGATGTCATTGCCTCATCGTATGTGGAAGGATCACCTTCAATTAAGAATGTGAAAAAATCTTCACCAAAATCTTTTTCAATTCTTTTTCTTTTGCTTCTTCTTAATTCTGGTTCAGTTTCTAGTTCTGGTTCTATGGCTTTAGAGGACGATGTTTCAAATTCCAGGGGTCTAGAGATTTTATTCTTGAATGAAATTATATCTTCAAAGAAGGAGGCATCTCTAGCTTCTAAGATTGTATTATCAGATATGTCATTAATCTCTGATTTTATTACTAAAAATCTGTAGGCATTGCTATTTTGGGCATAGCCTATAAATACAGCATCTAAGGTTTTGAATCCTAGTTTTCTCTTTTTGGGTTCAGGAATATTAACCTTAGCTAGACACCCCCACACTTTGAGAAAGTCTAGGTTATGTGTTCTTCCTTTCCAAAGTTCATAGGGAGTCTTACCACTATCCTTAGTAGGTATTCTATTTAGGATGAAACAAGAAGATAGAAGAGCTTCCCCCCACAAGTTCTCAGGTAAGCCAGAACTAATTAGCATAGAATTTACCATATCCATAAGGGTACGGTTCTTACGCTCAGCTACACCGTTAGACTGTGGAGAGCAAGGAGCAGTCAGTTGATGAATTATCCCATATTCTTGACAGAATTGAGAAAATTCATTCGAGGTATACTCCCCTTCTCTATCAGATCTAAGAATTTTAATTTTCCTTTCTTGTTGATTTTCTACCTCACTCTTATAAATTTTAAATTTATTGAAGGTTTCATTTTTAGATTTAATTAGATAACAGTAACAATATCTAGAAAAATCATCTATGAAGGTCACTAAGTACCTATTGCCACCACGAGTTGCAGTCTTAGTTGAGTCACAAACATCACTATGTATTAACTCCAAAATTGACGAATTTCTTTTAACTGATTTGAATGACTTTCTTGGTTGTTTAGATTCACCACATATTTCACATTTAGACATATCTAGATTCGATTTAGGAATTAGTTTTAAATTCATCATGTGTTCGACCTTTCTTAGGTGCACATGACCCAACCTGGCATGCCACAGATTTTGATTAGACTTATTCACAAGATAGGTTTGATTCTCAGCTTTATTAATAAAAAGATTTATTACATTCAATTTAAATAAGCCTTCACTTACATATCCTTTTCCTATGAAGGCATTATTCTTAGTTATTACAACTTTATTACAATCAAGAACAATTTTGTATCCTCTCTGAACTAGCTGAGATCCGCTGACAAGGTTCTTCCTAAGATCAGTAACATAAAGCACAACCATCAAGGTGAGAACTTTTCCTAATGACATTTTCAGGTTCACTCGACCTTGTCCCTCGACCCTGGCGGCTGTGTTGTTCCCTAGAGTCACACTTTCTCCACTTGAGTCCTGAAAAGTAGTGAACCAGAAGAAATCAACATAAATATTAACATTAGCTCCTGAATCCAACCACCAGTCAAGGTTGGAATAAGTAAAATTTAATTCAGGGTTCAAGTTTACTAACCTAAGGATGGAATCATCTTGACCTTCAACTACGTGAGCTTGGGGTCCGGAGGAAACAGAATGTTTGTGAAAGGGCTCCCTTTTTCGATAAAAGCAGTCTCTCGCAAGATGATTTGTCCTCACACACGAAACAGAATCTTTTACTTGGACCTTGGGTTGGCTGGCTAGGTCTAGTATTATGGGTTTTAAAGGTTTCACCCTTGGGTTTGAACTTGTTTGGTTTAGGATGGTAGGGTTGGTTTGATTGTTTTTGGAGGTTCGATCAAAATTTAGGCTTTGACCTTCGTTTTTGAATTGTTGTTGGTCTGGTGTTGTTCGGTTAGATTGGCTTGGACATTTGGAGTTTTATTTTGAAGGGTTTTAGACCTATGTTGGTCTTCTATCCTGATTGAGTTTATAAGTTGAGCCAAGGATAGCTCTCCTTATTTTTGAAGCTGACTTTTGACAAAGCTATTCCATGAAGGAGGCATTTTATCTAGGAGGCTAGAAACTTTAAAACCTTTAGAGAATTTACCTTCATTGGCATGAAGTTTCCTAAGGTATTCTTGGAATTTATGAATTTGATCATTGATAGGCATGTCATCTACCATATTGAATCTAAGGAATGATGTGGTATTGAATCGTTCTACTCCAGCATCATCAAGTCCATATTCAGACTCAAGGTTATCCCATAATTCCTTTGAATATTTAGCCGATAGGTAAATGTCATAGAGTGAGTCGGATAGGGCACTAAGAATTCTACCTTTACATAGATAATCCTCTTCAGGGGTAGTAGTTGACATTGTGCTAAAGGAACTGGTAGATGATTTGTCAATCACTGACCAAAGACCTAAGGTAGTTAGCCAAAACTTCATTTAGCTTTGCCACCTCCTAAAATGGGATCCATCAAATTTTTTCGATCTAACGATGTCATCCCTAAGGGTTGCCATACGGTCCAAGCTAGATTCAGAGAGAAAGATCTGAAAAATGAAAATAATTTTGTTACAAAATTATTTGAATAATTCAAACATTTTTTTTTTCCACAACAAGAGAACAAGATATTTTGCTACAAGTGAAAGAAAATTAAATATATATTAAATATGCAATACAAATAAATTATAATTAATTTGCAACAGTTCTCTTTATATTGTTATCAAAGTTGATTTCTTCATGCTTGCAACTAGGAATATATTAGTATATATATATATATATATATATATATATATATATAAATATTTGTGGTGTGTGTGAGGCAGATTATATTCAAAAAAAAATTTCAAAATAAAAATAAGTTAAGAATCAGGCTTGAGAGGCGGTTTACATCACTGCTCTAAAAGAAAACTAGTCCCCTTTTCGTGTTAAGAAAAATTGAACCACAACTCTCCTCCAAGGTACAACCCGAAGGCAGCTTCCTACATCCGTTGGTGGCACAATTTCAACGATCAACAATCTTCAAAGCAATCTTCAAAGAAAAAAAATTAAAATATAGAATTATTGTTCTCAAAAATTTTCATCTTTTTAAACCTATTTATAAATTTTTTTTTAAAAAAATGATCGAACATTTTTATTTTATTAAAACGGTGAGCGTTTTAGGATTTTAAAAGCCGAACGTTGCGTTTGGGAAAACAGCGGGCGCTTGTTTTTTTTAAAGACGTCGGCGTTTGGTTTCCAAACGCCCAACGTTAACAAGAAGAAGGTTGTGATGTGTTTGAATGAGTTAGAAAAAGGTCAATCTAGGAATCATTAATCATCTGTGTATGATGCAACGGTTGTGATGGAGTAAATCCTATGCAGTACACGGATATCATACCATCTTGAGCTCATTTAATTATGAACATCACGCCATATTCACGGATTTTCGCTTTGGGCTTGAACATTGAAGGGCTTTAATTGGTATGATCTGGTCTTTGAAATATGGATCCCGTAGTCTATCTAACTACCTCACCATCAATCATAGCAAAATAAAGCATATATTAGTGCTAAGCCCGCATATAACTATAGTAGTCCTTACACTCGGTACACCTCACAGTAAGTACACCACTCCTTCTCTCTCTCTCTCTCTCTCAAAACAAATAAATAAATAAATTATCCATGAGCCTTGTCAGCAAGGCTTTTAACGCATTAAAAATAGGGAGAAAAAAAATCATATGGCCTGTTGACTGTTTTTATCCCTGCATGCATGCAGGAGCAACACCGATAGTGTCGAGTAGAAATTAAGAAATCATTCGGTACAGTGATTTTATAACCAAGAGATTAGTTACCGGCCTGCTTCAAATGCTGCTGCTACTGTTATTGTGTTTTTGTTAATTTCATATAAATTGGTGAAATATCATTTTAAAATTGATGCATGCATATAACATTTGCATCCATTTGGTTCGCTACAATCTTGGCTTTCAAAAATTTTAAAATTTTAATAAACAATTCAAAAGTTAAAAAGATTTTTATTATAGATATTCATTCTTTATCATATTTTTAAAAAGTAAAAAAAATAAAAGCCATATATCATCTATTATACTAAATAAATATATAATAGAATATAAGAGGGAGAAGTAACATAACAACCACTTTATTAACGCAAAAAAACATAAAATAACTTTCACACGACTGATCACACCGTAGCCGCACCGTAGAAGGGAAGCGGGTAGGAGAAGGATTCCAGAAAAGATGTGCATGGATTTAGATCGGACCAGGAGACTCAAACGCGAACAAGAAGAGGCACAGCGTCATCATCCATGGCGTCCACCGCCCGAACCGGACCCGGAGCCATAGCCATAACCCTCACCGTAACCGGAGCCGGAGCCGGAACCGTTTCCGGAACCACTTCCCTCGCCGTACCCCGACCCCGAGCCGGAGCCGTTCCCACTTCCCCGACCCGAACCCTGACCCGCCCCCGAACCCGCGCCGGAACCTGCCGAAGACCCGGCGCCCGAACCGCCCGAACCGCCCGACCCCGCGTAAGACCCGGCGCCCGAGCCAGCGTACGAACCCGCTCCCGAGCCCGAGCCAGAACCAGACCCGGAGGCGGAGCCGGAACCAGAGGCTGAACCCGAACCAGAGCCCGAGCCCGAGCCCCCTACGCCCACACCGACCCCGAGCCCGAGGCCAAGCCCAACTCCCAAGTCCTTCCGGACCGGACGGCTCTCCGTGGTGAGCAAAGCCAAGGCAAGGGAGAAGAGAAGCAAGACCGCAGCAGGAGCCTTCTCAGTTGCCATCTCTCCACACACACACACACACTCTCTCTCTCTCAAAGCTGGTGCTTATAAACTCTTGTGGACGAAGAGAAGGGTAATTTATAGGCCAATCTGCATCCGAGTTGATGCCGACATCGCAAGTGAAATGGAATGGAGAGGTTGGAATTATCTTAAAGATTAAGGAAAGAAAGTCTATGGCTTGTGGCTGAAAGGGATGGCGCAAAAGATAGTGGGGGTGGGGGGGTTGCATGAATCCATATGGTTTGTGAGGGCAGCAGAAAAGAAAGATCGAGTGCCACGTCCACGCGCACCAATGTTTGAGAATAACACGTACGGTAGCACGTGTGGAGTGCAGGACTAGTGTCGGAGTGGTTCAGATATCGATCTGGGTCTACCTAATCTCTCTAGGCTTTGTGCATGGCTGCATGCATACAAGAGAACAGACGGAGGTTTCGTAGAGAACGGCACGAAAGTCTTCCCTCCGCGCATGATTTCGAGAAGGCGCCGCCCTCTGTCCGAAAGTCTTCCCTTTATGCATGATTTTCGAGAAGGCGCCGCCCTCTGTCCCCTCCTCCCCTCAATAAAACAAAAGGAGAGGAGAGGAGCTCCTTCCTCACTCCGTCACTGTGCCACCTACCGCCTTTTCCATTCAAGCCGAAAAGATGATAAAAAAAAGGAAAAAGAGAGAAAGGAATGAAGAAGAAAAGAATAAAAAAGAAAAAAAAAAAAACGTGGCGGGATGGAAAGGGGAAAGGGCCGTCGGAGGCTTTTCTCTTGTACAAGAGTTAAACCGGCTCTGTATGTTGGTTTAGGTTTGACGGTATGCCCATCAGCTCATTGAGCCTGAGCCTCAACACTAATTTTTACTATAAGAAAATACTGAAATAGCGATGCAAATTTAGCGATGCATAGTTGCGTCGCTAAATTGCGACCACTTTGCGACGCCTTTGTGACAACAAAATATTGCGACGCATTAGCGACTCATTAGCGACTCAATTAACCAAAAAATCAAAAAAAAATTAAATTTTTAATATTGCGACGCAAATATTACGTCGCAATATTTTTAAATTAATTTTTTATGAAATATAAATATCAATAAAAATATTGCGACGCAATATTTGCATCGCAATGTTTTTAACAGAATTAAATATTTTAAATAGCGACGCATTCGCGACGCAATAAAATAGTTAATTAGAAAAATTATTTTTAATTTAGCGACGCACCAATTGCGTCGCAAATAATTGAAATGAAATTAAATTTTATAAAATCTAATTATCGGAAAAAAATATTGCAACGCATCACAGTGTGTCGCAATGTTTTTAAAAGAATTAAATATATTAAATAGCGACGCATTAGCGATGCAATAAACTAGAAAATAAGAAAAATTATTTTTAATTTAGCGACGCAACAAATGCGTCGCAAATAATTTAAATGAAATTATATTGTTTAAAGTACAAATAGTTTACAAAATATTGCGATGCATAACAGTGCGTCGCAATATTTTGAAAAATTAAATATTTTAAATAGCGACACCTTAGCGACGCAATAAAATTAGAAAATAGGAAAATAGATTTTAATTTAGCGATGCAACAATTGCGTCGCAAATAATTTAAATGGAATTATATTTTTTATAGTATTAATATTTTAAAAAATATTGCGATGCCAACCAGTGCGTTGCAATATTTTGAAAAGAATTAAATATTTTAAATAGCGACGCCTTAGCGATGCAATAAACTAGAAAAATAGAAAAATTATTTTTAATTTAGCGACGAAACAATTGCATCGCAAATAATTTAAATGGAATTATATTTTTTACAGTATTAATATTTTAAAAAAAATTGCGATGCCACCCAATGCGTCGCAATATTTTGGAAAAATTAAATATTTTAAATAGCGACGCATTAGCGACGCAATAAACCAAAAATAAATTAAAATTATTTTTAATTTAGCGACGCAATAACTGCATCGCAATTATTTTAAATAAAATTTTAAAATTATAAATATGAGAAAAAATAATTACGACGTAACACAGCGAGTTGCAATGTTTTTAAAAAATTAATTATGTTAAATAGCGACGCATTAGCGATGTAATAAGCCAAAATATTAATTAAAAAAATTATGTTTTAATATAGCGACGTACTTATTGCATCGTAATTATTAGAATTAAAGTTAATTTTTTATATATATAATTATCATATTAAAAAAATACGATGCAACCCTTTGCGTCGTTATATATTTAAAAAAATTAATTATGTTAAATAGCGATCGGTCCAAAATCGATCATGACCGATCAGAATAAGGGCTTTGGATCGATCGCAACCCTCGGATCGTCGCCAATCGGACGGATCGCCACGGTCCGAGATCGGTCGTGGCCGATCGGGATCAGGGCTTGGATCGATCGCAACCGTCGGATCGTCGCCGATTTCGGACGGATTGCAACTGTCCGAGATAGGTCGTGGCCGATCGGGATCAGGGCTTGGATCGATCGCAACCGTCGGATCTTTGCCGATCGGACCGATTGCCGCGGTCCGCGATCGGTCATCGCCGATCGGGATCAGGGCTTGGATCGATCGCAACCTCGGATCGTCGCCGATCGGACGGATCGCCACGGTCCGAGATCGGTCGTGGCCGATCGGGATCAGGGCTTGGATCGATCGCAACCGTCGGATCATCGCCGATCTCGGACGGATTGCAACTGTTCGAGATAGGTCGTGGCCGATCGGGATCAGGGCTTGGATCGATCGCAACCGTCGGATCGCCGATCGGACCGATTGCCGCGGTCCGCGATCGGTCGTCGCCGATCGGGATCAGGGCTTGGATCGATCACAACCCTCGGATCGTCGCCGATCGGACGGATCGCCACGGTCCGAGATCGGTCGTGGCCGATCGGGATCAGGGCTTGGATCGATCGCAACCGTCGGATCGTCGCGATCTCGGACGGATCGCAACTGTCCGAGATAGGTCGTGGCCGATCGGGATCAGGGCTTGGATCGATCGCAACCGTCGGATCTTTGCCGATCGGACCGATTGCCGCGGTCCGCGATCGGTCGTCGCCGATCGGGATCAGGGCTTGGATCGATCGCAACCGTCGGATCATCGCCGATCTCGGACGGATCGCCACGGTCCGAGATCGGTCGTGGCCGATCGGGATCAGGGCTTGGATCGATCGCAACCGTCGGATCATCGCCGATCGGACGGATTGCAACTGTCCGAGATAGGTCATGGCCGATCGGGATCAGGGCTTGGATCGATCGCAACCGTCGGATCTTTGCCGATCGGACCGATTGCCGCGGTCCGCGATCGGTCGTCGCCGATCGGGATCAGGGCTTGGATCGATCGCAACCCTCGGATCGTCGCCGATCGGACGGATCGCCACGGTCCGAGATCGGTCGTGGCCGATCGGGATCAGGGCTTGGATCGATCGCAACCGTTGGATCGTCGCCGATCTCGGACGGATTGCAACTGTTTTTAAATAAATTTATGTAATTAAAAATTTTATAAAATAAATTACGACGCCATTTATCGTCGCAATTATTAACATTAATTATAAATATTATCATTTATAAATATTAACAAATTATTGCGACGCCTTAGCGACACAGTTTAAAAAAAATTAAAACAATATTGCGACAAAATATATGCATCGCAATATTATTAGAATACATATAGCTGATTAAAAATATTAAAAAATAATTACGATGCAATTTTTCATCGCAATTATTATAATAAATTTAAATATTTTCATTTAAAAATATTTAAAAATAATTACGATGCACTGCTTGCGTCGCAATATATGTAATAAGTTTTTATTTTAATCAATTTAAAATATTAAAAAATATTGCGACGCCTTAGCGATGCAATTATTAGAAAATAAAAATATTTTTTCTGCCAGATGATGGCGCCAATTTAGCGACTCGTTAGCGACGCATTTATTGGCGTCGCTATGTTTTCAGAAAATTATTATGAACATGTATTAACGATAGATTAGCGACGCCCTAGTGCGTCGCTAAGACAAAAAAAAAAAAAATTGTGACGTAAATTGCGACGCAATTTTGGCGTCGCTAATTACCTATATTTAAGCCGGCCCTTTCTCCATTCCTCCTTCCCGTCTTGACCTAGCGCCGCCGTGATCCTCGCTCGATACTCCGGCGCATCCCCATCCTCCGGCTACCCGGCATCTCATCTCAACCAAGGTTAGCCCCAATAATTTTAAAAAAAAATTAATTTTTTTTATTGATTTCCCTACGGCCACGGCCGCTGCCGTGGCCGTCTTCTCGGCCACGGCACTGCCGTGGCCGGCAGTGGCCTGGCCACGATGGCCAGGCCACTGTAATAACAAAAAAAAAAAAAATTTTTTTTAACAGGGGGGAGGCCAGAGAGGAAACCCCCCCCTTGTTTTTTCTTGTCCGGCTACGGCTGTGGCCGCGGCCGGACAAGGCGGCCACGGCCGCTGCCGTGGCCGCAGTGGCCTGGCCACGGTGGCCAGGCCACTATAATCACAAAAAAAAAAAATTTTTTTTT